>CAUYUJ010018303.1:111561-157014 GCA_963575745.1 Prorocentrum cordatum | reverse complement strand
GGGGGGGGGGGGGGGCGGAGCCTTTTTGGCCCCCCCCCTCCCCCCCCCTTCACCGTACTCGATAATTCATACACTCCGGAGGACCCCTGGCCATACTAACACCCACCGGGCCGCAGTAACAACCAACGGGCCGCAGTAACACCTTATCTCAGGGCCGGGAGGGGAGGCGGGGGGGAAGAGGGCCTTCCGAGGGTGCTTCGCGTCCGCAGGGGTGCACGTGTGCCGCCGTCCGTCAGCTGGGTTCGCCTGTTAGCTGGGTCGTCGTCGCCCGTCCGCGGGTCTCCCCATTTGCGCCGGGAGGCGGCCTTGTACCGTCTCCTAGGGGAGGGGGGCCTTGAACCCCTGGCGACGAGGGGACTTGTACCCCTGTCCTGGCTGACGGGCGAGCCAGTTGGAACGAGAGGCCGAGGTTGTGGGCACTACATGTCACGATATTCGCACGCGGAGGGGTGCGCGCACGGGGACGTTGTGCGAGGGCGCAGGACGTGTTGTGCGTATCTGTTGTGTGTGTGTGTGTGTGTGTGTGTGGACGCGTGTGTGCACAGGGCGTGCTGTGCGCCCCGGTCGCTGTGCTCATCGGACTTAAGCGTGCCAATATTCGATTTCCCACGTGTGCCTCTATCATCGGCATGTTCTTCCAGGACGGGCGCCGCAAGGTTGGATATCCCGTTGTTGCGCCATCATGGTACAAGGTTGATGGTCGATATCCCCTGTATGGGGCTCTCGTCTTGATTCCCCAATCAATGCTTGCACTTAAGGGATCCTAGCGTTTTTAGAGCAGATTGGCAGTTGCGAATTTGTCGGGCCTCCTACTGATTGGGTTTTCTCTGGTGTAAAATTGGACCTCTCCGCCTCTGTCCCCCCCGGTCTTCTCTCCCCCCTCACCTCTACTGCTCTGGGGTTCTTGGGGGGTGGGGTCCGCCGCGGTGGGGCAGGGGATCGGGCTCCCCCTCGTGCCTCTCCCGGTGCGGGGTCCCCGCCCCCGCCTTGTCGCGGCGCACTTCACCCTCTGGGGTTGGGGCCCGGGACGACCTGGGTGTTGCTGGAGAGGCGAAGGGAGGCCCCCCGGCCTACATCCCCTTCCACCAGTACCAGTACTGCTGATGAGGCTGACGATGATGATGAAGATGATGGTGATGATAATGCTGATGATGATGCTGCTGCTGATGATGATGAGGATGATGATGATGATGATGATGATGATGAGGATAATGATGATGATGATGCTGATGATTATGATGATTATGATGATAATGCTGATGAATATGATGATGATGATGCTGATGATGACGATGATGATGATGGTGCTGATTGTGCTGATGCTGCTGTTAATGATAATGAGGATGATGCCGCTGATGATGATGTTGATGATGATGATGATGATGATGATGCTGCCGCTGATGATGATGATGCTGATGATGATGATGCTGACGATGATGATGATGATGATGATGATGATGATGATGGTGATGATGATGATGATGACGACGATGACGACGTCGATGATGATGATGATGCTGATGATGTTGTTGTTGTTGTTGTTGTTGTTTTTGTTTTTGTTGTTGATGATGATGAGGATGATGATGATGAGGATGAGGATGAGGATGATGATGATGATGATGATGATGATGATGATGATGATGATGATGATGATGATGATGATGATGATGATGATGATGATGATGATGATGATGCTGCTGCTGCTGATGATGATGATGATGATGATGATGATGCTGATGCCGATGCTGATGAGATGATGATGATGATGATGCATGATGATGATGATGATGCTGATGATGATGAGATGATGATTGATGATGATGATGATGATTGATGATGATGATGATGATGATGATGATGATGGATGATGATGATGATGATGATGATGATGATGATGATGATGATGATGATGATGATGATGATGAGATGATGATGATGATTATGAGATGATGATGATGATGAGGAGGAGGAGGAGGGAAGGAGGAGGAGTAGGAGGACGGAGGAGGAGAGCAGGAGGAGGAGGAGGAGGAGGAGCAGGAGGAGGGGAGGAGGTAGGAGGAGGAGGAGGAGGGAGGAGGAGGAGGACTGAGGAGGAGGAGGAGGAGGAGGAGGAGGAGGAGGAGGAGGAAAAGGAAAAGGAGGAGGAGGAGAGAGGAGGAGGAGGAGGAGGAGGAGGAGGAGGGGGATAGGAGAAAGAAGAAGGGGAGGAGGAGGTTGGAGGAGGAGGAGTGAGAGAGGAGGAGGAGGAGGAGGAGGGGAGGAGGGAGAAGGAGGCGGAGGAGGAGGAGGAAGAGGAGGAGGAGGAGGAGGAGGAGGAGGAGGAGGAGGCGGAGGGGCGGGGAGGAGGAGGAGGAGGAGGAGGAGGAGGAGGAGGAGGAGGAGGAGGAGGAGGAGGAGGAGGAGGAGGAGGAGAAGGATGAGGGCGAGGAAAAGAGGGAGGCGAGCAGGCAAAGGAAGGAGGGAGATGATGTGGACGGGCGGGGTTGGCTGGGTGTACGGGGAGTGGACGATGCAATGGGAGGTGGTTGCAATACAGCGCTGCCTGAGGCGTCCAACCTCGGAGAATATTGGGCACGGAGGTGCCACACCTAGGACTCCTTGTATTGATGGGCCCAGCTGACGCTTTCCCAGACCTCCAGCACATCGAACACATCCACTCGGAGGTTATTTTGCGTTTTCCGTTGCCGGTTGCTCTCGCCAAACCCCACGGCCGTCAACAACGACTCGGGATGAATAGCCAGTCTTTGGGAAAGGGCTTGGTCTTTCGGGGACCTGTACTGAAAAAGACATCAGCGCATCTTTGGGGTGTGCAAGGCGCAGCGGGAAGTTTTAGGTGGCCAGCGTGGATGCGCTCGTGGCCCCTTCATTTCTTGTCCTCATGATTCGGCCCTTCCTCCCAGCCCACTCTGCAAACACAGAAGTCGTCTTGGCGAGAACCTCGGAACAGGATGCATCAGCACAGAGCTTGGTGGCGCTTTTCGAGCTGCTTCTTGGTGGAATTTGCTCGCCATGTCCCACTTGTACGCGCTGGCTTGCCAGCGTGGCGAAGGTCTCGTAACCAGCTTGCAACGGTCACGAGAATCAGCACAAGTAGCCACCGTTGTTCCTATTGGTTCTCGTGTGCTCGGCAGTGCTGGCTCGTCGCACGGTTTCGTGTGCTGTGCGCGCTGTTGTGCCTGCCTCGTTCCTGCCGCGAGCGGCGCGGGAGGACGAGCATGCCTGCCCCGGCCACGGCGCCTGATCCGCGGTGGAGCGGCAGAGCACCGTCGACGGCGGGGCGATGGCGGATCCCTCGTTTGCCGACGCGCCGCGCCAGCTCAAAGTCTTCGTCGGAGGGGCAGGGATGGGGGATGGCGAGGAGGGGGACGACGGTGAGGAGGCGAAAGGGGGAGGATGAGGAGGATGAGGAGCAGGAGGAGGAGGAGGAGGAGGAGGAGGAAGAGGAGGATGAGGAGGAAGAGGAGGAGATGGGCGCAGGAAGCCTAGGTTCAGAGCAGGCCCAGGAGTTATCAGCGATGCTGCAGTGCACCCTCTCCTTCTCAGTCTCATCGCGTACAATTTCTGAGGAAGTCTCAAGCGATAGCTCAAATTTGAAAAGGACATGTCGTCCATCCCTGCGAATGTTGGGGAACTTTGGGAGGAATTTGCGAGGCGCTGAGGCGAGAGCCACATTTTGAAAGCGGGTCGCCCCCCTTCGGCATAGCTATTGTAATATTTTCGGGCGGACATGTGCGGTGCAAAGGCCAATCACCGTAAGTGTTGGAAGTTGTTCAAACGGAGGTGCGTGGCGCTAAAAGGCTAGCCACATTTCGAAAACCCTGTTTCACGCTTACGTGCTTCATGGCCACAAGCGGTGAGGAAGTCTCAAGCAAACGCCCGGCCTGCCTTACCAGCATGTTTGGTGGTGCGACGCGGAGGAGTAACTTAAGAGGAACGGGGTAGAGAGAGGGAAAGAGAGAGAGGGATGAGGGCGAGACCAGGGGATATCTCAGTGGACAGTGAGGGCTGATGGAGATCCCAAGGGGACTCTTTGAGATTCTTGGGTTTTCCAGTCTTACGAGGAGCAGGATGATCAAGAGGAGGATGCAGGAGGAGGAGCAGGAGGAGGAGGAGGAGGAGGATGGGGAGGTGGAGGAGGAGGAGGAGGCCTTAAGAATTTTGCGCTGCTTCGTCGCGCGAGATTTGGGCCGATGGGGACGGATATCATGTTTATATGACGTTCGGAAATGAGGTTGAAGAGGAGGAGTAGAAGAAGGAACATAAGGAAGATGGGGGAGGAAAGGGAGGAAAAGGAGGAGTTGGACGTCATCCCACGCTGTTGCCTTGACGTCTTCGTCCGTCCGCATGCGAACTAGCGTTGGGTAGCTGCGCGACAAGACGGTGGCGTTCTCGATTTGAAATTGGATATGAAGAAGCGTGCGTCCGTCTGCGTGCGTCGGTCTGATGCATGTTAGTTGCTTGAGATGTCTGGCAGATAAGGCGAGGAATCATCTGGGGTGTTTTTTCCAAGATGTTGAAGATGTGTATTCTTTTTGAGTGCGGCCAAATGCCAGTTGCAAGCGCCGTTTTCAGGTTTTGCAGCGCATCTGTGCAAAACGAGTGGCGCGCACTCCCTGGCCCTTGCACGAGGAGGCGGCAAGGGAGAGGGGAAGGGAGGGTCCAGGGGTGCAGGGGTGGCAGGGGTGGGCCAGCGCGCGGATGGGCCGCAAGCAGGAGTCCTTGGCCCTGGAGGAGGGGTCAGTGGGCCAGGGGGAGATCTGCGAGGGGAAGGGCTCGTGGCAGGGCCGAGGACGAGCGACGATCGCGCCAAGGACGAGTCGAGCACAGTGGGCCCCAGGGCACAGCGGGCGAGGGCGCCGGCCAGCGAGAGAGGCCGGGAGGCGGAGTCCAATTCCGGGGGGGGGGGCGTCTGGGCGAGGGGCCACGGGCCCACAAACCGGGGGGGGGCAGTGCGGGGGCGGGGCCATGACGAGGGCGTGCGACCGCGAGCGAACGACGAGACGAGGATCGGCGGCAGGCGTGTCCCGACTCGCGCGAGGGGGCGGCGAGGGGCAGGCAGGCCTGGGCGAGGAGTGGAGAGCCTCGTGGGGCCATCCCAGGGTTTTTCCTTGGGCCAGCATATGATGCAGGGATCCCGAGGCGCCGGGCCAGGGGGTCTCAGGGGGGAGGCCGAACGAACGACGACGAACATGAAGGGCTCCGAGCTCCTTAGAACACAGCTGCACAATAAGATAAGGACTCCGAAGTCTAGAGCACAGCTGTACACTCTAAGCAATTGCTTTATTGACGGAGCGGTCAGGCCAGAATCCCTTCGTTTCGTCGACATAGGCTTCCACGAAGATACATCGGACGAGCCCCGCGATGTGGTCTAGTGGACTCTTCTAGAGCAGCTGTGTGTACCAATGCCCCTGGGATTGTCGTTGCGCCTAACCCGTTCCGTATCCTGGAGCGTGAGCGGTAGCTTGTATCTTGGCAATGCGACGTGTGGTCTGGCCGTCTGGAGGTGGCACCGATTCTCGCGAGATGCCTCGCTGTCGGGCGCGTGGCCCGCGCGTTGCCAGCCCTTGTCCCAGGGGTGCCATGCTTGGTGCGTTGTAATGCGAGCACGGCTTCGCTGCCATTCTGGATTGTCATCGCACACTTGTCCTATAGGCCGGACGAGACGAAAGCTTGTGCAACGTGGAAGGCTTTCTACGGTGGAATCCAACCGATTTTTGCGGCCCACCTGTTTCGCGAAGGACCGATGGCAAAACAGCGTCGGTGTCACGTGCACGTTGCAGAGCGCGCGATCAGCGACTCAATGGAACATGACCTCCTTCACCGAGCGCGTTCCTCTACTCGCAAAGTGCCTGCTCGCAAACGGCAAAACAACGCGGGCTTGCCTGGATGTACTGGACCGTCAGTCCCCCGCGGCGGATTCAGGCCATTCGCGAGTAGTTACTTTGCGAGTCGTGGACCGCGCTTGCCTGCTCCTGCAGATTCGCTTCGCTGCGTTTGCGCATGGCGGCCGCAGCTTGCAAGCTGCATTGTGCTGTCCTCTCCGCGCGGCCCCCGCCGACGTCGCGGGCGTGCGGCCCTAGTGGGCGGAGGAATGTCGCACGCGGACCGCGTGCCGGGAACCACGCCTGGGGCTTCCCCTTTGACCTCTCATTCCTGGGGTGCTGCTGCTTCCCTTCCGTTTGCCCGCGTGTTCTTTTGTAGCCTGTGCTCGGTCATGAGTCATGGAAGCCTTCCGCGCCCGAGACCATTCCCAGGGCCACAGCCTGGCAGCTGTTCCCTTGAGCGCAGCCTGCCTTCCTGCTACAAGCCCAGGGGGTTGCCGTCGCCAAAGGTCTGGGGGAATGCCCGCAGTCTCTTCGCCTCGGCTGGCGTGCGCAATCCGGTCAGCAGCGGCAGTTTCGGTCAGTGCAGAACACTGCGGTGACGCCGCGGTGATGCGTCTGATTGGTTCGGGCCAGGGAGGCGTAGGCTACACCGACTATGAGAAACGTAGGTGCCGCTGTGTGACGCCCCAGCTCTTCGGAGCGCCCTTCAAAGCCAGTGGCGGACCAAAACACACGGGTGTGGGGAGAAGGCTGCGCGGACATGCGCTATTAGGGGACATTCGGGGGGGGGGGTTGGGGGGCGCCGGCATGGGGGAACCACATTTTTTCTTTGGTTTATCACCTCTTCTTCTTTTGATTTTTTTTTGTTCTCCTTATTCTGCTTCTTTGACCAACCCCATTCCGGCTGATTTAGCATTGGCCTGAGTTGGACGGGGGATTGTGCGGCTAGGGGTTGGTCAACACAGAGCGCGGGATGGAGAACGCGGGCTTGGCGGGGGGGGGCTGCAATTCGCACGCGCGGAAAATGTTGGACACGTGTGTGTTGAGACCTGTGCCTGCAATACGCCAGCGGCGGGCAAACAGAACACGGATGCAGTCAGAGGCGGTGCGTTGTGTGCCCGAGGCCAGTGGCTGCGGCGATGCCGCCGTGGGGAAAATGGATTGGGATGTCAGAGGGCGGGGGGCGAAAGGGGAACTCGTGCGGCTGAGTGCGTCGCCACCACGCAGAAACAGTCAGAGGAGCAAGAGGTCACGAAAGTGATGCGTTCAAGGATTTCCAAGGTTGCCAGGGCCCCCCACAAATGTCTCACGTCCTATAGGGGCTTCAGAAACGAGGGCGGCAAGATATTGTTGGAGATCCTTGAGCGCATCTTGAGCGAGGTCTATCGTGACATCTTTCTCGTCATACACGCGCTGCGGCTGCCCGCGCGAGGGAGACACCGCTCCCTTGGCAGAGTTGGCAGTGCTCTGGAACAACATGTCTGGCGCTCCAACCGCAAGGCTGACGGTTGGAGCTCCCGCGTATGCGCGAGCTCTTCCGATAAGCAAGTCGCACGGGGGAAACCGCGTGGGAAGAGGAGCCTGTGCAGAGCAAATCGTGTTCAGGAGGCACACCGCGACGCTATAGTGTCAGACTCGATTGGTGATCTCCCTCAGGGGGTGCTGCACCGCTTCCGCTTTGTTGCCTCGCCCACGCCCGCGGGTGACCATGCTCCCTCTCCTCTCGCGCTGTATTGGTGCGCGCTGCAAGGGGCAGGCGGTCTCCCCGAGTGTTCTTTGCCCACAGCCTGCTGGGAGGGTTGGCGTTAATTGACAGCTGAGCGTTTTTGTCTCGTGAGCTCAGCCTCTCCTTTTCCCTCCCCCCCCGTCAAGCAGAAGGGGGGGCGCACGGGACTGATTCTGAGTGATGCTTCCTAATGTAAGTACCTCCGGCCAGTACCGCCGATCCGGGGGGCGTTGTCCCTGGATGTTTATGCGACAAAGGAGTTGTACAGGCGGAGAGCTGAGCTGGGGCTCTGTGGGCGTTGTTTACTCGCCGTTGGCCCCTTCCGCCACCCCAGGCCGTTGGTGATGTGATAAGGGAGCCTCCGAGATGTTCGTGGGGACGCCTTCGCGAGGGTTTGCGGGAGGGGGAGGCGGGGGGGGGCGGGATTGCTGTACACCGTTGGGGTGGTGCTCCAGAGTGGGCGCTGTCCAACCTTCCTACTCCCCCCCCTGGGGTACCGCTCCGGCCAGCGACCGCGAGGCGTGACGCGGCAGACCCTTGTGTGAGGCACCGCGCCGCGCACGGGCGCAGCGGACGGGCAGGTCGCCAGCGGATCTCTTGCGCGTGGGCCTGCGAGCTGCAGGGCGGCCTCGAGGGTTTGAGTAGGGGATCGATTACAAAATTGATTCATCCCAAGATCCACCTCCCCGCTGGATCTACGAAACATCCATTGAATGTCCCCTCGTCCTACAAGCATTCCAAGCGTGTCTTGTCTATTTGGCGGGGCACGCATTTTTATTTGTTTCTTTGTTTTTTGTTCTTCTTCCCCCCTGCCTCCTGCGCGGGGGCGTGCGCTCAGCCGAGGCCGCTGCGTCGCCCCGCCCTCGCCGCGCCGCCCGCGCGCGGCCCGTCGCCCGCCCGCCGCCGCCGCCGTTGCCCCGCCTCCGGAGCTCCCTGCCGTCGTGCCCCGGAGGAGGGGGAGGGGGGGGGCGACCGGCCCTGGCCGCCGCCAGGCTCGTCCGCCCCTCTTTGGCAGGCGCGTGCGCGGCCCTCGCTCTGGCCCGCTCCGCCGCCGCCCCGGCCGCCGCGCCGCCCGCTGCGCGCCTCGGCGGGCCCTCGGCGAGCCCCGGCCAGCCGCAGCCCGCCGTGGCCGCCCCCTCGCCGCGGTCCTCCATCTGCCACCGTCCCCCCAGCACCTCGAGGCCCCGCCGGCCGCAGTGCCCTGCCGCCGCCGCCTGTAGATTTTTTGTGGTTGTTGTTGGGAGGCTGAAGTTCCAGGTGGCCGGCTTGTGTCCCGAGCGCGCCTCCTGCCACTCCGCCGTGTCAGAACTGGAGACAGCTGGAGCGCGAAGGGCCGGAGGCGCCACCCCTGGCGTCGCCGACGGGACCCTTGGCGTTTTTTGTTTTTTTTCCTGCGTCGTTCTTTTCCTGATCTTTTCTCTGGTCCCTCCTTTTTTTTTTTTTTTCCTCCCTACTCTGTCCCTCCCTCGCTCCTCCCTTTTACGTGCGTTTCAGTTAAAATGACTGGCGCCACCCCCCACCGACTGTCAGAAGAGAAGGTCTGCAGACTCCGCGTTCGTATGTGTTTTGCGCCGCTTGCAGTTGTGTTTCCTGCGTGTCGTTGTTGCTGGTGCGGCTCCGCGTCTGTTTTAGGGGTGGTTATTCATTGAGCCTTTCCGCGGGTGCTGGGAGTTTAGCGGGGCCCTGCGGGGGCAGGTTGGGCGTCTTGGAGGCTCGCGCGTCGGGGGAGTCGGTGGGCACGGCCCTGGGATGTGTCGAGGAGGGGGGCGGGGGCAGAGTCCTGGATCCATGTGGGTTCGCCCTCCTGGGCTTCTTTTGGGCCCGTCGTGGGATTGTTTTACAGGCAGGCTTGGCCGTCCTCGGGGCGTTCTGGGCCCTTTTTTTTTTTTTTTTTTTTTTTTTTTTTTTTTTTTTTTTTTTTTTTTTGTTTTTTTGTTTTTTTGTGTTTTGATCTTTTCTGCCACGGGACCGCCTCATTGGGACCGCCTCGGGGAGACTTGGGGGCCTGGCAGCAGGCCGTGTGGGAGAGCCAGAACCTTGCAACCCTTAACCAAGTCGAACGCGAACACGCAATGCAGAGGGGTGGCTCCGGAGAACGCGCCCCCAGGGGCGTCACACTGCAGGGTCGCGTGCAGAGTGGGGCGCCCCACGTCGGATCGCGCATCCTGCTCGGCGTGTTGCCTGCCCGGCCGACCTTCGCTCCCCGCACCTGGCCTGCGTGGTGGCGTGCAGGACGCAGCTAATATCTCGCGCCCTTGCGTGCCCCCGACCTGGGGGGATTTTCGTCGTTCGTGACGGCGCTCCAGACATTAACGCTGCTGGGGCCAGCCGTTCTCAGAAGCGTCCCACTCTTGATGTGGCCCTGGGCGCGCCACTGGCGTCCAACACGCTGCAACGCGTACAGTCGGGGTCGACACTTTGGGGTGTGGCTGTGCGTGGACATGGCGTGCAGTTTTCTTGTCGCCCAGTCTGGTTGGAGACGCCGCCTTGCCGCGAAAGCTTCTGAGGCGAGGGCAGTCAATCGGGGCAATCTGGCGCGATCGGAGAGTCTCCCGTATGACCGCCCTGGCGCCCGCTTGCTGCGCTTGGCGTTTTTCGGTCCTCCAGTGGCTGGCCGCGCTCTGCTGGGAGCGGGCCGGCGCGGCGGGCGGCGCAGGCGCCCCCACTGATGCGGACTGCTTTCGTGGCGGAGTGGCTTTGCCTCGCGCCCTGTCGGGCGATGAAGCGAGGGGAGGTGCCGCATCGTTACTGCCCTGACTGTGCGAGGCCCCCTTTCAGCAGGCCCGAGAGGACGCAGCTGTGGAGCGTGCCGCTGCGAAGCTTGTTCCTGTGTTGGTCCTGAGGCGTTGGCTTCTAAACGGCAAAATCCTTGGAGTTTTAGCTTGGCTGGCTCTGTTGGCGCGGCGCGCAGTCGTTCTGACGCGCGTTTCGGTGATGGGCGACGTTTCGCCTCAGGGGCTGGGGAGCGGCAGCGCCTGTGGCGGCACCCGCTGCGTCTGTGCTGTCTTGCTGCCCGTGCGGCCGGCCCCCCCCGCCGAGCATGGACCAGCCGGACGGACAACTGCCGGGTGTGTCTGCCGAGATTAGTCCCGAGCGCGTCGGGGCAGGACGCCATCATGCGCCCAGACTGGCGGGAGGCTCGTCCATTTCTGCTGTCTGGCAGACTTGTTCCGTGACGTGCACCCGCCGACCTGCCCACAGTGCCGCGCGGAGTGGACGCCAAGCCTGCCCTTGCAGGAAGCGTGTCGCCGCGGTTTGGAGCTGCGCGCGAGGCGAAGAACCACCAGCACCACGGGAGCGACCGCTGCTCCGAGCGCGCTGCTGCCGACGCCTCGGCCCGTGGCCCGAATTGTCCGAAGTGCCAGACCGCCGCGTGGGATGGTCCCGGAGGTCGTTGCACGAGACACCAACGCGCTGCGATGTCGACACGATCGCGCCACATGGCGGCCAACAGGTGTGCGCGAGGTGACTCGCGCCGAGCACGTGGGCCGCAGAAGCCCACACGGCCGATGGTGAATGGAGGTGCGGACCAGGCGCCTGGACTAGAAAAGTGCCTGCTGCCCCACAGGCCGCCGCAGCCGAAGCCCTGCCACCAGCACTACCCCCGCCAGGGCAAGAGCGAGCCGCCGCGAGGCCGCCACAGCACAGCTCTTTGACGCTGGCTGCGCCCCACCGCTCGCGCCCCTCCAGGCGCGCACCAACCAGTCTCGAGGGCGACAGTTTTGGACCGCAGCGGCGATCGCGCCCTGTATCAGGGAGACGCTGAACAGGCTGCGGGACCCGGCCCGCCGACCGCCCACTCTGAGCCGCCGATTGCCCGCTGTCTGGCCCGCGGCCCGGAAGCAGGACCTTCTGGGGTCCGAGTCGAGCACCTCCCGCGTCTGCTGGGGTACGGGAAATCCTTTGACCTGCTTGGATTTGCGGCCGCTGCCCTCTTGGAGGCGCGGGTGCCCGCCCCGATCGCCTTCGCTGTAGCCCCCTGACTGGTCACCAGGGCGCTCGCCCAACGGTTCGCCGAGCAGTTCGCGGCCGCCAGTTCGCCCCAGACTGCGCCGCCGTGCTGCTGAGGATTTTGCGACGGCGACGCAGTGACTGGCAGCATCGAGGGGGTCGGGGCTTTCTTTCGACCGCGTGTCGAGGTCGGCCTTCTTGCAGGAGCGCCTTGCTCGCCTAGGGCTGGCCGGCCAAACTTCTTTTTCTCGTACGGGTCAAACTCCACCCAACTCTGGCAAGACGAGAAGAGAAGGGGCGGTACACGACGTGCGCCAGGGAGGGGGTGGAGCAGGGGGGCGCGCTGGCCTCGGCCCTCTTCGCACTGGCCCTGCACGGAGCGCGGGCGGGCGCCTCCAGGACCCTCGAGCAAGGGGGCTCTCTGGTCGCGTTGTGGACGATGTGCACCCCCCTGTACGTGCCGGGCCTACAGCAGGGGCGGAGGCGCAGCACCACCCGGGATCGGCGAGCCGGGGCCAAGACGTCTGGAGGGGCGACAGAGCGCCACCCGACCGGGGGATCAAGATCCCGGGCGCAGAAGTCGTTGCCGCACGCCTTGCGAGCAGACTGCAGAAGGAGAGGGGACTCCTAGCCGAACTGGCGCGCCTGCCGATGGCTGCCCAGTGTGGCCTGGGGCTTGGGCTGGGGACCAACATGGTGGAACGCACCAGCCTGGCCGTCGCCCGCGCTCAGCTCCAGCAGGAGGAGCGGATGGGTTAACAGTCAGCACCTGGGCAAGGAGTGTGTGCTCGCACCTTGCGGCTTTCTCTCCACCCCTCCTGCGGGCCACTGAATGCCCACTCTTTGGTGTATGCCCGCCAGAGTCTGTGCAGGCGGACCCAGGGGTGCGTAGGACAGCTCTGCGGCACTATGAACTTCGTTTTGTTCGACCCGCCATGGTGGGGGCTGACTTGGCGGGGTTCCCAGTAGGCGGCGCCAGCGGTTCTGCCAGTGGTTGAACGCGCTTTTTCTGGACTGCAGTCTTCCCCTGCCCAGTGCTCCGTGGAATTCCTACACTTGGATTTTGTCCCGCCCACGTGGTAAATGGTGCGGCTGCAGGCTGTTGTGCGTCTGTCTGGGCGTTGGCCCTGCCCGGTGCGTGGTGCTCCGATCCTACCCCAACGCTTGGCGCGGTGTGCTTCCTGCGGGGCTGACGATGTTGACGTGTCTCGCGCCCTCTTCCAGTGTCCCACCGTGGCTGGTTTCCGGGCAGTGTCGTGGCCAACGACTGCTCTTCCTGCCTCCTCTGTCCGCGCCCTCGCCTTGTTCCAGCTGTTCAGAGAAGGGGTGCCTGAGGAGACGCGCGTGGCGCAAATTTGCCAGGTTGCTTTAGCGATTTGCAGGGCGCACTGGGGATCAGCTGGGTGGGCGCATGTGGCTGGCGTTCTTTCTTCTATTTGCTGCCGCTCTGCCGACCTCTCTTTGCTCTCGCCAGCCTTGCCCTCGCTATGCCTCTGGGGTGCAAAGGGTATGCGCCGCATCTACTCACAGTTTGGGTGGGCAGCCCTGCTTCCGCACTCGGCCTTTCCCCTCCCCCTCCGCTTCGCACGCCCTGGGGCGGCAGGGGCGTTCGCCGCACCTAGGCATGATCCAGTGGGTGGGCAGGGCTTCCGGTCGTTACCCAGGGGGTGGCGCTGTGCGTGGCAGTGGAGACATCCGCGCGGGCCCCGCTAGCACGAGGCCGCTGCGAGCGGACAGCCGTCCGGTTGCTGCCGCCAGCTGCGCGCCTCGTCCGCTCCCCACGCCATGTGTCAGCGCGCGCTTTGCCTCTTATTGTTGCTCCCGCTCTCCCTGTTGTCTGGCCTCGCCCCCCCATAGGGTGCGCGCTGCCGTCTCGCCCCTCGGTTGTTTACCAGGCCTGGGGCCTGTACGCTCGCCGTGTCTGGGCAAGGTGGTCCCCGCATGCCTTGGAGGGTATGGAGCTCAGCCGTTCGCTGCTTCTGTTAGCTTTCTCTCCGTGATGCCTGCTCTGGCGTGGCTGGGCACGCCCCGGGGCGACGCATGGATGCCCCTGACGCGACAGGTGCCCATGGGCGGCCTGAGCTGGCGAGCCCTCGCACTCCTTGGGGGGCCAACGATGGGGAGTGGAAGACCTCTACCAAACCGGGGCCACCCAGCGGCTCTCTCTACTGCCCGCAGCGTCCAGGTGAGTGCCGAGTGGGCCGCCGCGCGGGCTGACGGCATGGCGCGACGCGCTCGCGGTCGCCGGCATGGGCGTCTGGCCGGGCGTCGCCGCAAGCGGTAGGGCATGAAATAAAATGATGGCTCCTCGTCCTCCTCCTGCGCCTGCCCGCTGGCCAACCACCTGGTTCGAACACTGCTGCCAGGAGGAAATCGCAGAATACGCGGGAGGCCACGACGACGACGACGACGACGACGACATGCTTCAGTTAGCGCGCCGCCTCTCTTGCGCCACCTGGGCGAGCGTGGTGGTAGCCCACGTGGCCGATCTCGCAACGCCCATCCCAGATGTGGACGCCCGCCGACAGGGGGCCGTTGGTGGAGCATGCGAAGGGCGTCTGCCCACGCGCCCCAGTAGGCCGCTGGGGACGTGCGCGCGGCGCTTTGGAGCCCGAGTCCTCTGTGTTGTCCAGGCATTTTGCTGCCAGTGCGCGCGCATGTCGCTCCTCGACTTGCGACAGTCGGGCTTCCCGAGAAGGCAGCGCAGTGTGGTCCACACGTTTTTAATTCCATTCTATACCATTGTGGCGGCTTCCGGAGCGCCGCTCAGCCGCGCGCGCGCCACCCCGGCGCCCACCGGCGCGCGGCCCCCTCAGGTCGCAGCCGCTCCTGCAAGCTCGAGGTACAGGCCACGGGGCTGGCCCCGTCTGGGGTAGGGTCTTTCACCCTCGTCGTGGGTCAGCCCAGGCGCCAACGCAAGCAACGGCGCTCTGGCCAAACGGCCGGTGCGACCCCTGCCTGACCAGCACCTCGAGAGAAAGTGCTCGACGACAGAGCGTGCGCTCCCCCCTCCCCCCCCTCCGCCGCAGTCTACTGCGCAGGGACGGACAGCAGCAGAGCTTCAGGTTCGGGGGAGTTGGCGAGGCAATGGGAAAAGCGCGCCGGAGAGAAGCCGGTCCCAGTTTCTGCCCAGGGGGGCGCCCGGGACACAAAAACCGGGGGGAGTTTTTTGGCGCGCCACCCGCAAGGCCAACAGGACGCCCGCCAGACTGCACCACGGCAGAAAAAAAAAAAGCACCCCGAGCGCAGGTGACGATTTGCCCGGGGGAAGGCCAGGGGGCCTGCAGGGCAGGCTGGCCGATGGAAGATGGGCCGACGCCTCAGACGCACGGTGCCGCGCGGCTGCACCGGGCCCCTCGGATGCCCCGGTCCTTCCGCGTCCGTACGGCTGGAGAAACCAGCCAGAGCCGATTCACGTCCCGGCGGCGCGGCTAAACAGTTGCGGGCCAATCGAGTCACGGAGGACAGAATATGATGTCATCTCTGGGCAGGCTGGGGGCCCGTCTCGGAAGAGCTGGTACATGTACACGCTAACGTTAGACAGCGACAGGAGGGGGGCGCGGGCCTCCAAATCTGCGCGCCGCGCAGCCTGCGCGGGGCAACTGCGCAGAGCAGGACCAATGTCAACCTCCACCGCGTCGCGCGCCGCACAACGGTCTAAGACAACTGGGGGCGACGGCGCACCGAGAACTGGTAGGGGCCATGCCCCAGACATGCGTGCCACGGCCCACATGCGATACTCGCGCCACATAGGCGGGCCAAAATCAAGACGGAGCGCGTCAACTGGAAGCAGTTGCGGCGCGGGGACGAGGGTCGAGAACGCCAGGCGAAGCGCGGGTAGGCGAGCGTTGGCCGTTAGCCGGAAAGCTACTAGGTCGTACGCCTTCAGTGCGGGGCGTACAACCTGGAGCTTAACATCGCGCAGCAAAGAGCAGCGCATGCTGAGCGATGACTGAGCCTCGAGGCGCTGGTGGCGAAATGCCGAGCTGCAGCGAGCAGGGACCTCCTCGACGGCGCCAGGCCCGGCCGTGGGGGCAACCTTGCCGCAGCCACCGCGGCCGCACAGCTGCTCGAAACCGAAGGCTCCCGGATACCCTCCTGGACCAACATGCTCCATGGGCGGCGCCCAGAAGCGCCGCCGCGCTCGGCACCGCGCTCGGAGGCCGCCAAGCCAGGAGAAAGACGGCACGGCTGGCAGTTCCACGCTTGTCCCCCACGCAGCACCCACTGCAGGGACAACGTGGTCATGCCCAGCGCCTCACCAGGGCCAACCAGGCCATGCTAAGGTCAGCCTCAGCACCGAGGGCCGCCTACTTGCTTTTCGCCCTTCCCACCACCGAGGAACACGAGTTTAAGCCCGCGCGGTTCCTGGCAGCCTGGCGCCGGCGCCTCAGACTCCTGCTGCTGCTCCTCCCGCACACGTGCGGGGCTGCCGGCCGCCCAGGCTGCCGGGCCGGGCTGGACCTGCTAGGGGGCCACCTAGCTGCGTGCCCACGCACAGGGCTTCTCGCCAGACGCGCAAAACCACTCGAACGAGCTTGGGCGAGGGTCGCCAGGGAAGCAGGAGAGAGTGTTGTCCCCCCAACAGCTGCTTCGGGACACTAACGCCATTGTCCACAACCCGCTGGGCCGCAGACGAACGGCATCCCGTTGTGCTGCAGCGACAGCACCCTGGTGCTCCCCCCTCTGCAGGGACGGCTTGCACTGGCCGCGCACCGTCGACGCCGACGGAGCCGCGCTACTCGTGGCCGGGCAGCGCAAACGACGCAGGTACCACGAACCCACGACCGGCCAATCAGGCCGCCTCCTCGTCCTCTCCTGCGAAGTCGGAGGCAGATGGGGCCGCGATTCTCTCCAGCTGGTACGCTTGCTTGCCAAGTAGAAAGCGCTGGTGGGGGTTCCTAAGCCTCGCGGCCCCGGGCGCGCTCATTTCCACCCTCACGCGCGACGGCTGCTTAGCCTTAGGGGGGGCCGTCGGGGAGGACGACCCAGACCTGGCCAAAGTGCTGCTCGCAGACTCCGCCGGCCCACCCGCGAGCCGCTTGCCAGCACGGCCGCCCCGGGGGGCTTCGACGAGTGCCGGGAGTACCCCCGACACGACGACGGGCACCGCGCGAAGGCCAGCACTACCATCACCACAACGGCGACCAGCAGCACCAACGCCACGAACGCGACCAGCAGCAGAACCAACAACAGCACCACCACCACGACTGCGACCCGCAGCGCCACCACGACCACGACCAGCAGCACCACGACCACGACCAGCGGCAGCACCACCACGACTACGACCAGCAGCACCACCACCACGACCGCGACCAGCTGCACCACCAGCACCACCACGACGGCGACCAGCAGCAACACCTCGACTACGACTAGCACCGCCACGACTGCGACTAGCAGCAGCACCACCACGACCAGCAGCGCAACCACCACGACCGCGACCACCAGCAACACCACGACGGCGACCAGCAGCTCCACGATTGCGACCAGCAGCGCCGCGACTGCGACCAGCAGCGCCATGACTGCGACCAGCAGCGGCACAACCACGACTGCGTCCAGCAGCAGCACCATAACGACTGCGACCCGCAGCACCACCACGACCACGACCACGACCAGCAACACCACGATTGCGACCAGCAGCACCACGACCGCAACCGGGAGCAGCAGCAGCGAGACTACGACCAGCAGCACCACCACGACCAGCAGCGCCACGACCAGCCCGCGCTACCACGACGGCGACCAGCAGCACCGCCGCGACTGCGACCAGCAGCACCACGACGGCGATCAGTAGCAGCACCACCACCACGACCAGCAGCACCACCACCACGACGGCGACCAGCAGCACCACCACGACTGCGACCAGCAGCGCCGCGACTGCGACCAGCAGCGCCACGACTGCGACCAGCAGCGCCACGACTGCGACCAGCAGCGCCATGTTTGCGACCAGCAGCACCGCGACTGCGACCAGCAGCAGCACCACCACGATTGCCGACTAGCAGCAGCACCACGACCACGGCCACGACCAGCAGCACCACGACTGCGACCAGCAGCACCACGACCGCAACCGGGAGCAGCAGCACCGAGAGTGCGACCAGCAGCACCATTACGACCATCACCACCACCACGACCAGCACTACCACGACGGCGACCAGCAGCACCATCACGACTACGACCAGCAGCACCACGACTGCGACCAGCAGCAGCACCACCACGACCAGCAGCACCACCACCACGACGGCGACCAGCGGCACCACCACGACTGCGACCAGCAGCCCCAGGACCGCGACAAGCAGCGCCACGACTACGACCAGCAGCAGCACCGCCACGACTGCGACCAGCAGCACCACCACCACGACCAACAGCACAACCAGCACCACCAGCTCAACCAGCACCACCACGACCAGCAGCACCACGACTGCGACCTGCAGCAGCACAACCACGACTGCGACCAGCAGCAGCACCACGACCACGACCAGCAGCACCGCCACCACGACCAGCAGCATCACCACCACGACCGCGACCAGCAGCACCAACACGACTGCGACCAACAGCACCACGGCTGCGACGAGCAGCGCCACGACTGCGACCAGCAGCAGAACCATCACCAGCACCACCACCGCAAGTGCGACCCGCAGTGCCACCACGACCACGATCGGCAGCACCACGACCACGACCAGCAACACCACGACTGCAACCAGCAGCAGCACCACCACGACTGCGACGAGCAGCAGCACCACCACCACGACCAGCAGCACCACCAGCACCACCAGCGCAACCAGCACCACCACGACTGCGACCTTCAGCACCACCACGACTGCGACCTGCACCACCACGACTGCGACTAGCAGCAGCACCACCACGATCAGCTGCACCACCCCCTTCCGCCGCCGCTTCCTCCTCCTCCTCCTCCTCCTCCTTCTCCTCCTCCTCTTCCTCAACTCCTCGCTGTCGCATCCGCAGACGTGCCGGTAGGGCGGGCCACGCGTTTCGCCTAATAATTCCTCACCTTTTTACGACCCTGATATGCGTAATTCGTGACAATCTTACGCATGGAAGTTGTGTGCAATTCAAAATGTGGCTCTCGCTCTAGCGGCGCGCGCCTTCATTTCAAACGTTTGCGACGTTTGCGACACTTACAGGATGGGGCACACGTGGTTTTCAAAATGTGGCTCTCGCCACAACATCGTGCCTATTCGTTTCAACAGTTGGCAATCGTTTCGAATATGGAGGGCGGTTCGTTTTCAGAATGTGGTTGTCGCTGTAGCGCCGCGCACATTCGTCGCGACAGTTTTCAGTTGTTTCCAGGACCGAGCACATGTGGTTTTGAATAGGTGGCTCTCTCTTCCGCGCCGCGCACGTTCGTTTGGAACATCTTCAACAATTGGAAGTCTTCGTATGGTTAAAGTCCCACGACTTGGTGCCCTGGCACGGTCTAGACATGCTACAGCGCAACACCCACGTTGCTACAGCCCAACACTCATGTTTGCTCTACAGCGTTTGTGCGTCTTGAATTAACACTGGTCCTGCCCCTACCTCGTCCTTCTCATGTTCCCCGCCTTCAGTTCTCCTTGTGCACCTGTGGCGCCGCAGGGGGGCTGTCGCAGAATTCGAGCAGAGAGTCCCTGAACGCTTACTTTCAGCAGTACGACCCGTTCGTGGACTGCTACATCATGAAAGACGGCAGGACTGGCCGCAGTCGGGTGGGGCGGGGCTCCTCCTCCTCCTGCTAGGGCGTGCGAGGCACTGGGAAGGAGGTACTTGGCTGGCGTTGGAAGGATCTTTGTGTCCACTCGTTTCGCTAAGTTGTTGGAGGGTGCTAGGGGCGTTGAGCTGGCTTGTGGTGCTCGGAAGTTCAAAGGTGCTGGAGAGGGCCGTCTACAGGGAGCGTCCTCATTGTGTCCTCCTCGCGTGGGCCCTTTGTGTCCCTGGTGGTCCTGGCGTGTTTTTGGGCGGTGGTACGAAACCCGATTCGCTGAGCGTTAGTCCTTTCTTCGAGCTTTGGGCATTGCCTTGCCCTCGATTCCACAGAGCCCATGGTCTGCAGCCCGTGGCCCCCTCGTGTGAGGATCCGGTCGCCCACGGCTCTTTGCGCTCCGGCACCTGGTTCGGTCGCCCGTGGTTCGTGGCCTGTGGTGCGTTCGTGGCCGCATTGTGTTCCGACCGCTGACTCGGTGGCATGTGTCCTACAGGATCCTGGGCTTTGTGGTCCAGTGGCCCCTTCGTGTGCGGGTGTGGTGTCCCGACTGGCGATTCGGTGGCTCTGGCGTGGCTTTTTTGTGACGAGGGCTGCTGCCCCAGCTCTCGATTTGGCTTCCTCTGGTCTGTTGCCCGTCGCGCCCTTTTGTCCCCGCAGTCCGTGGTGGACCCCTCCATGCTTCGCAAACCTTGGAGAACTGTATACAGAGGATGCCAGTCCACAAGAGACCTTCCACAAGAAACCCAACCCTGAGATCCCAGGACGTCCAATGATTTTTGGTTTGGGGACGTCATGCGTTCCTTCGCAAAACCATCGAAATCCAAGAATCCCAAGGCACCCCGGAGGCAAGCAGCGTGTTTCCTGGCATGGGCCTCCGCTGTACAGTCTTCTGCTCAGCAAAGCACTGCTGCAGGGTATGACTTGGACAGGGGTGAAGTGACAGCAGGTGGCATCACTTTCTGCCTCCTTGGCCGCCGCGCCCGCTGGGCGGGGCGGGCTGACCCACGCCATAGGGCGGCGCCCCGTTGTCGAGGGGTGGGGCGGGGTGGGACCCCGTCCTCGGGAGCCCAGCTGGGGGCCCTAATCTGCTCCGCACTCTGTCGAGTGGCTCAGCTACACGACGTCCTTTCTTTTGAGGGTGACAAAGAATATGTATTCATTTCGAGGCGTTGCCGGATGGACCCCCTCGGCAAACGGAGCCACCTGCGGGCCATTCCATGCGAAGTGCGCAGGTCAGGGCCTGGTGTCTCGTAGGATGCTTCTTACTCCTATGCTGGGCTGTTATGTGCATCGGTGTGCCGCCTTGCCAGCGCAGTGGAAGGGGAGCGGGCCTCCGAGGGGGCAGTGCCGCGTGAGGAGGTGGAGGGGAGGGATTCGCGTTCGCGAATTTCGCGGATGAGTCGGCGATGGAGATGTTGCTGCAGCTTGAGCACAACATCGACGGAGGGGCGGAATTGTGGCAGCAGATACCTCGTCCCGTCCAGCTCAGTCTCCTCTCGTCCCCCGTCCTGCCCCGCCACACCCCTCCTCATCTTCTTCCCCCCCACAAGATGAAGTATTATTTCCCTATCTCCTGCGTCCCTCCCTCCCGGTACCACCTTCCCTCCCAAAGGCTTCCAGATCACACTGCTCGCAGAGATGGTGGCATTCGGCTGGGTAGATAGTAAGCCAACGTCTGATGCCTCGGTCGGAGACCTCGGCAGTGAGCTTTTCTCTTGCAGGCTTGAGTGTCAGCTTGCCCCTGGGCTGAATCTGCGGTTCTGCATTTTGTCCTGGATTCGCGCTCTTGCTTGAGACGCCCTCACGAATCATAGGGAAATTGCTCTTTCGGGTTCTGGAATCGTGCTCTCGCTCGGCCGTCGTCATCATTTTCGGAGGAAGCGCGCTCTCGCCTGAGACTTCTTTGCCATTTTCTCTGGTTACTCCTTCTAACTAATTCCTCTCGTTTTCCATCTTCTCCTTCGTTCCTCTTGCCCCTTTCTTTCTTTCCCCCCTTCTCCACGCCCTTCATCCGCGCCCTCTCCCTTTCCCATTATTTTATTAATCCTGTTTCAAAGGGCTGCGGCAATGACATGTTGCAGGAAAGGAATTACCTTCTGCAGGTGTTTTGATCAAGAAATGGAAAGGGCAGGCATCGATGGTTTGGAAGATACACATTGCATTACATGCGAGCATTTGAGAGCGAACGGTCTAAGCATAACTATTGCTGTTGATCTGGGAATGTGTCGGCGGATTAGGATCTACACGTTGCATGACATGCGAGCAACTGAAAGCGAACAGCCCTTGAACTAGAGTTGGAGATGCCATTTCTGAAAAACAATTATGTGTGAGCCCCCCCCCTCCGGAGCATATGATTTTTCAAATGAAGTGTCCCTTTCCGAGGCCCGCAGCGTTTTTTTTTTTTTGGGGGGGGGGAGGGGGGGGGGTAGAACAAAAAAAACAACGGGACGTATTGGGGCTTGGACTGCGTTGTTTGCCCCTTAGAACAAAAAAAACAACGGGACGTATTGGGGCTTGGACTGCGTTGTTTGCCCCTTAGCTACAGAGACTGCGTTGTTGGCCCCGAACTACAATAACCATGGCTCCCACGTGATACCTCCTTACAGTTGGTTCAACATCGTGCTCTCGCGCGGGAATACCATAGCATTTTATCAAAGAGTCGCGCTCGCGCGTGGGACTTCCCAGCAATTGATGGAGACGCAATTGTTGGAGACGCCGCGCCCTCGATACTCTTCAATAACAGTCTTGCTTTGGACTCCCTCACGATTTACTTGGGAATCGTGTTATCGCACTGGCCAGACTTGCGATTCATGCGGGCCTGACGCTTCAGCGACGCGCCCGCTCGACCCGGCCGTCTGGGCCCGCCCGCCCGACCCGCCCGTTAGGGTCCGCCCAGTTGGCCCGCCCGTCTGATTCTGCCGCTTGTTGTCCTGCTCCTCACACCCCTCCTGCTAGTGTTTCTCGTGTCCCATCCATCTCCCTCCCCCTTGTCCCTTCTCTCCTTCTTGCCTTCCCCTGTTCCAGGGGCTGCGTCAACTACACGTGGCAGGTAAGGAAGAGATATTTTCCTAAGGGGTGTACGATCGAAGACGACGGGGATGGGTATCGAGGTTTTGGGAGATGCGTTTTGTTTGACACACGGGCACATCAGGGCGATCAGTCTTAAAATGAGTCTTGTTGTTGGTGTTGTTGTTCTGTCCCCATGCTGGGCCGTGCGCGCAGTTCGATTCTCCCGGCCTCTTCGAACCTCCCCTCCGCCGATCTCAGCAGACGGGAGGTGTGCCAGTCACGCTTTCCCCGTACAACCAGGGCAAGTCCAAGGGCGGGTACAAAGGGCGACCTGTGGTGATGATGCAGCAGCAGCAAGTACGGACCCAGGGGACCGCTGGTTCTGCCATCGCAGACGGAGAAGGAGGAGAAGGAAGAAAAGGACGTGGAGAAGGAGAAGTTGCATCAGTCAGTGACGCTGCGATGCTTTCCCGCGGGCTCGAGAAGCGCTGCGAATGGGCAGGGAGGCCGATAGGGGTTAAATCAGGTCAACTCTGCATCTTGGTTGAGGAGGTGGCGGGCCCATCCCTGCGCTGCTTTGCGCCTGAATCTCCCACAACCGCGACGTCTTCTGGTGGACAACGAAGGCCTCCCAATGAGTGAGCGCTCGACGCTTCGGAGGCGCCTGTTCAGTGTGCCCCCACGCCTCTCGAGGACTTACAGCCGTGCTGTGCTATTAATCGTCGTCGCCGTCGCCGCCGCCGCCGTCGTCGTCGTCGTTGTTGTCGTCGTCGTTGTCGTCTTCATCGTCGTCGTCATCGTCGTTTTTCCGTGCCCGTTGTTGCCAGCGCTCGTCCTCCGCGGGAGCTTGAACCTGTCTCCTGCTCCAGTGCGCCCCGTGCCGATTTTGTGTTTCCGGTTCACGACTGGGACCGACAGGGTGGAGCCAGGAGCAGTAGAGGGAGGAAGGGTGGGACGGAAGGGCGCAGGAAGAGGGAGAGAAATAGCCTGATGAAGAGCAGCAGAAGGAGAAACTTGGAGACGATGACGACGACGATGACGACTACGACACGACGACGACCACGATGATACTTATGATGATGATGCTGCTGATGATGATGATGGTTAATGATGATTATGATGAGGATTTCGATGATGATGATGATGATGATGATGATGATGATGATGATGATGATGCAGATGATGATGCTGATGATGATGATGATGGTGGTGGTGCTGGTGATGGTGATGATCTGATGATGATGATGACGATGACGACGACGATGATGATGCTGATGATGATGGGGAGGCGGATGAAGTGGAAAGCGACGACGACAACGATGACGAGGGGGATGCTGCTGCTGCTGCTGATTATGGTGGTGGTAACATGGTGATCATTGCGATGGCACCGAAGGTAGTTAAACATGTAAGTGCGGTAATTTGTCGATTCTGGTGAAGATTCTGCTGCTCATGATGATGGTGATGACGATGACGACGATTCTGATGATGCTGATGATGATGCTGATGCTGATGAAGGATGATGGTAATGATAATTATACTGGTAATGAAAATGACGACAATGATGCTGATGACGATGCTGATGATGAGGATGAGGATGAGGATGACGATGATGATGCTGCTGATGATGAGGACGATGCTGATGCTGATGCTGCTGATGATGATGCTGATTATTGTATTTATAATGACAATGTTACTGCTGCTGATGATGACAATGATGACAATGATGGTGCTGATTCTGATGATGATGATGATGCTGATGAAGCTGATGCTTCTGATTATGCAGACGATGATGATGATGATGTTGATGATGATGACGATGCTGATGATGATGCTTGTAATGCTGATGATGGCGATGATGGCGATGATGGCGATGCTGTGGAGGAATATAGAAAGAGGTTAGTGGCTACAACAACGACGAGGATGCTGCTGCTGGTGTTTCTGCTGCTGCTACTGCTGCTGGTGAGGATGATGGTGCTGATGGTGATGATGCTGATGCTGATGGTGATGATGACGATGACGATGACGATGACGATGATGATGATGATGATGATGATGATGATGATGATGATGATGATGGTGGTGGTGGTGATGATGATGCTGATGCTGATGATGCTGCTGCTGATGATGATGACGATGATGATGCTGCTGCTGAAGGTGACGATGATGAGTATGCTGATGATGATGACGATGATGCTGATGATGACGATGACGATGATGATGATGATGATGATGATGATGATGATGATGATGATGAAAATGATGATGAAGACGACGACGACGACGACGATGATGATGATGATGATGATGATGATGATGATGATGATGATGATGATGATGATGATGATGATGATGATGATGATGATGATGATGATGATGATGATGATGATGATGATGATGATGATGATGATGATGATGATGAGGATGAGGATGAGGATGATGATGATGATGATGAGGATGATGATGATGATGATGATGATGATGATGATGATGATGATGATGATGATGATGATGATGATGATGATGATGATGATGATGATGATGATGATGATGATGATGATGATGATGATGATGATGATGATGATGATGCTGCTGAGGATGATGATGATGAGGATCAGGACGATGATGAGGACAATGATGGCAGCGCGGCGCGAGGAGGGACGAGGGAGAGAGGGTTGGATCCCTGGAGGGCAAACGCCGGCGGCCCCGCAGCGATTGGGCCGATGGGCCTCCTTGTGCAGGCCAGGGGCTCGGCGGGAGGTTTGCTCAGCGCCCCATGCCTGCCCGGCTCGCCTCCGCGGTCGGCGGCCTGGGGGGAGCGAGGCCGCCCCGCGGCGGAGCTGGGAAGCCTGGGCGTGGCTGCCTGTTTGCGGTGCGGCGGGGAGGTTGCGCACAGAGCGCCCCCCCGGGCGGTCCCAGGAGGCCTTAGCAGGTCCCCCCCCCGAGCAGTCGGGGGCGGGCTCCGCACCCGGGCGCAGTCTCCAGCGGCCCCCCCCCCCAGGGTCGGGTGTTGAGACCGCCCTGGGGTGCTCGGGGGAGCCTGCTTTTTGAGGCCGCCGAGCGCTGCTGCGCGGGCGCGCGCGTCGCAGGTGCGAGACTCCCACCGTCTGTGCTGGGCCGGGGGGAATCTATGCAGTCATTGACACTGGAGCTTGCACTGATGATACAGCCTTGGACCGCAATCCCTGCCTGAATCAAGCTACGAGCTCACGCCGCTTCTTGGACATACTGGTGTTCGTGGTCGAATCGCACGGAGCTGCCCGGGGAGGAGGGGCGCGGCGCCCCGAGCCCAGGCATCGAAAGCCTAGCTCGGCGCCTCCTGGGTCAGCTGCGGCCCAGAGTGTCTGGGCGCCGGTGGAGACGGTCGGCCGATCTCTTTCGTCTTCGGGAGGCGGGGGGGGCGGGCGGCGTTCCTGGGAGAGCGCACAGGTTTTGGCTCGACCCGGGGCCCCTGAAGGGCCATGATCCTTGTGGGTCCCAAGAAGGGCCACAATTTTTGGTGTTCTCCGCTGTCGTCCTTCCGCCGCTAACGTCGAGTAGTGACTCCCGCGCGCAATCGTGTTTGTCGCCGATGACAGCCTGGCCCGCAGCCTCGCGGGGAGGCGGCCCAGTGGGGCCCCAGGGCGGCCCCCCACAGGCGAGACGGCCGCGCGCCGTCTGCGACAGCGGCTGTCGAGGAAGTAGAGCTGCTTGGCTGTGGAAGCAGATGCGCACCTGCCGCCTCGCCCGCGAATGGCCCTTGTAGAAGGATGCGGAGGAGGAGGAGGAGGAGGAGGAGGAGGAGGAGGAGGAGGAGGAGGAGGAGGAGGAGGAGGAGGAGGAGGAGGAGGAGGAGGAGGAGAGGAGGAGGAGGAGGAGGAGGAGGAGGAGTCCCGTAGCCATTTTGGCTCAAGTCCGTAGCGGTTGCTCAAGGATTTGAGGTTTGGCAGGGGGGATTGCGCGGCCCCCGTCCGCTTTCCCTGGCGTTCGCCCGCCAGGTACATTTCACATCACGTTCAGGCTATCGAATTGTCACTTTCCCTGCCCACGTCCTCGATGGCTCCTACTTCCTCTCGTTTCACGTATAACCCGTGGGTGCAAGCATCTGAGGGTGATGACGGTGAAGGGGAGTGGCAGGTCAAGGGCAGTGGCAAGTGGCAAAACAACTACAAGTCGCCCAGCAAGTGCCCAGGGTGTGGTTGTCGCAAGAACGCTCCCTCGGCGAAGTGGTGCAAGAACTGTCATGGCACGCTTCCCCAAGTTCCAGTTTCTCCTGACCGTTCTGGCCCTCGTGCTCAGTCCTACTGGTCGAGACCGCCTGGGTGGTTTGGCACTGCCTCGGGGTGCAAAGGAGGGGCTGCAGGCAAGGGCTACGGCAAGGGCAAAGGCAAGGGTTTCAACGATACATTTCGGTTCGAGTGGCATGGTTCGACCCCAGGAGGTCAGCTGCAGCCGGCAGGGAAGGGTGGGGGTGCCCCGCCGCTCCCCGCGGGACCCGTTCCTGCTCTTTCTGTCGAAGAGGCTATGCAGATGGCCTCCCTGTCGTACAAGGCGGGAGATGCTACGAGGGGTAAGTACTATGCTGATGTGGCGGCCAGCCTGGAGGCTGCCAGCAAGCCCACGGGGATCAATGTTCACCAGTTGGTTCAACAGCAGCATGCAGCAGTCCGCCGCATGGAGAAGCAGCTCGAGGGTCAGCTCACTCGCCTGCTCAAATGGAAGCAGGAGACCGCAGAGCTGGAGGAGCTGGTGCGCCAGTCGCGGGACCAGCTTTGCAAGGCGGATGAGGAGTACAAAGCAGCAGTGGAACGGCTTCGTGACTGCAGCGGCGCAGGAACGACGGGTGCAGGCGCGGAGTCTGGGCCGTGCAGCACCCCAGTTATCCCGCTGCGGGATGTCATGGAGGGCAAGTTCGATCTCACGAGTATCATCAAGTTTGACATCATGGAGGAGTTCGAAAGCAGCGAGTACGATGTCACTGAGGGGTATCGCAAGGAGTATCAGACGAGGCTGGAGAAGTTGCAGACGGGTGTGCAGGACCTGTCCAAGTCTCTGTTCGAGCAGCTCACCTCCACGGCTGCGGAGGTCAAGGCAGCTCATCAGGCTCACAAATTGCGGCTGCAGCGCAAGCGGCGCAAAGGTGACGATGGCGAGGGACTTCCTGCTCAGGGCGCTGACGACGCAGGTCGTGGCGCCGCCGCAGGGGAAGGAGAAGCTGCTGCGCCTTCTGAGCCAGGCGCCGCAACTCAGCCTGCTGCGAGGCCCGTTGCAGCCGCTGCAGCCACTGACATCCGAGCTCGGGTTGACCAGCATTTGTCAGGGGTGTCCCACCCCTCGCCTGAGGGGGGGTGGCCTAGTGGTTTGGTTCGTGGCACTCCGAGCTCGGATGACTGGTTTCATTTTTGCAACTTTTTGGCGAATCGTGTTTCATCTATTGGATCTTCAGTCCAGAAGTCTGGCTTTCGCTTGGCGCGCAAGAAGCATTCTTTGTCTCAAGGATCTGAGTTTTTTCCTGCTCCAATGTTTCCTTGGGACCCTCATCCTGTGCCCCCGGGAGACCGTGAAATCCTTGATCCTCGTCCCTCACCTCTCCCTGGTCTGGCAGATCAGACGTTGAGCGATGGCTCCGCAGCCACGGCTGCGGTCGCACGCTTGCTGCAATCCGACTTTTTTGCTGGAGCAAGTACGGTCGGGGCCTCCAGTCGGGGCGGGGCTATTGACTGGTCAGCCCCCGCCCCTGCGCCTCCAGCGACGACTGGTCCTGCCAGGCCACAGAGTTGCGGGCTCGACGAAGGCCTGCTGGTGTCCACCGTGAACGCCAACAGCTGGGGCACATTGAAAGGCTACCTTACGAGCAGTGCCTCGCATATCGTTATCGCCCAGGAGCATCGCCTGCGTGGGGGCGACGATATTGCCACGGCCTCGAAAGGGGCCAAGTATCTGGGATGGAAGTCGCTCTGGGCCCCAGGTATTGTTGGCGAAGGTGGGGGCACCTCCTCTGGGGTCGGCGTCTTCGTGCGTGACGCGCTCGGCATGTTTGAGCACCAGGACAGGACCGTGCTGGCCGAGGGCCGCGCGATAGTGCCATGGTGCACGTGCCAGGGTGCGCCACCTTCTGCGTCCTCTCCCTCTACCTCTGCCACAGCGAAGGTCTGTCAGAGGCCAACTTGTCAATCCTAAAATCTGTGGGGGGGTTCATAGGGGGCCTTGAGTGTGAGTTCATCATTGGGGCCGACTGGAATTTCCCCCCAGAGACCTTGGCGGCTTCGGGCTTCCAGGCGAAGACCAATGGGGTGATTGTCAGTTCCCAAGGGCTTACCCATTTCCCTAGCGTTGGCCCCCCCGAGCGCTTTGATTTTTTCGTTGTTTCCCATGCCCTCTCCCTCGGTCTCAAGCAGATCTATATGCAAGGGGGCTCGCCCATCCACCCTCGCAGGCCTGTGTCTTTGCGCTTTCATGCGTCTGTCGGTGATTTCAAGGCTCTCGCCTTTCGAAGACCGCCTGACCTTCCTGTGGCGCCGCCGGTTGGCCCGCAGCCTGAGCCTGGGTCGTGGGAGGTCCCGCTTGGGCTTGCGCGTGAGGCTTATAGGGCTGTGCAGGAGGGTGGTGGTGATCGTGCTCGTGCTTTGCTGGCCCCTGTGTACCGTTCGTGGGCCAACGCGGCCGAGCGTGACCTCAGCGCTATCTTGGGGGTGAAGGTTTCCAAGGGGGCCAGAGCGAAGCGGCCGCAGATGTTTTGGAACAGGCATTTTAAAGGAAGGCGGCCGTGAGCCTGACCCTGCCCTCAGGTCGGTGCTTTGGCTGAGCAGCCAACTTCGTGCTTCCAGGTGCTACTTGAGCCCTGGGGGCCTTCTAGAGGGAGGCCGTCAGGTGCTGGCGGCGCTCGCGGAGCCGCCGACGACGGTGGCTGTGGCGGAGAACTCAGCCTATGCGCTTCTGTTTCGCACTGCCGCTCGCTTAGCGCGCAGTATGCTTAGCTCGGTGGATGGTCCTGAGCTGGCCGCCGACCTCGATCGGCACATCGGCGTTGTTTCTGAAGCCTGTGCTGCTGCTAAGGCATCCGTGGCCAAGTCGTCTCGGAAGGCTTGGAGTGAATGGGTGCGTCAGGGGCTCGAGAAGGGGTCGCGCAATGCGCAGAAGGCTATTCGGGACCCTGTTGCCTGGGCCCCCACCGCGACTCTTTCCCGCTCGGGCGTCGTGGTGTCAGATCCCATGAGCTTGCTCAAGGCTGAATCGGCCAAGTTCGTCTCCATCTGGGGGGGGGCGGTGGTGGCCAGGGCCTGTGCGGCAAGGAGTTATTGCCATGCCCTCCCCCTCTCGAGCCCGACATCACCAGGGCCATGTCCAAGAAATATCGGCCCGCTTCTGCTGTCAGCTTGGACGGCTTCCACTGCCGTCATTTCAGCCTGCTCTCTGATGAGGCTCTGATGGCCATGTCTCTTTGGTTCTCGGTCATGGAGGCCACGGGGCCCCTGCCTGTCCAGCTCTCTTGGGTGCTGGTCGCTTTGATGGCCAAGCCGTGTGGGGGTTTCCGACCCATTGGGATTTTCTCGAGTTGGTATCGCGTCTGGGGCAGGTGCCGCCGTTTTGAAGCTCTCCGTTGGGAGCTCCAGCACAGCCGCCCTTACTGGGCGGCGGGGGCCCATCGTGGGGCGGGGGACGTTGTCTGGAGGCAGGCCTTCAGAGCGGAGTCGGGGACGGCCAGAGGTCATACTAGTGCCTCATTTTTTTGGGGCCTGCGTAAGTACTACGAACATATCGACCTCGACATTCTCTGGGCTAAGTGCAAGCAGCATCAGTTTCCCCTAGGCATCGCGCGCCTTGCCATTCACGCTTACTCGTGCGCGAGATTCATGACCTTGGGGGGAATCGTCGATGGCCCTTTTTTCGCCCTAAAAGGGGTCGTCGCGGGTTGCACCTTCGCGACGAGCCTTATTAGGGTTTTTGCTTTGGAGGCTTTCGACTCCATTCCGAGGGGACCTGATTTTGATGTGTACGTCGACGATTTAAGCCTCAGCGCGAATGGCAAGCCCAGCATTGCTTTGACGCATCTAGTTTCAGGCGCCAGAGCTCTGCACTCTGCGATCACGTCGACGCTCAAGTGCAAGCTGGCAATGGATAAGGTTGGCATGGTCTCCAGCAGCAAGCACGTTTCGGCTGCGCTCTTTGCCGAGCTCGGGGGCTTAGTCGGCGATCCAGCCTGCACTCGCGTGACCAACTTCGGTGTGGATTACACTGCGGGCAGAGCGGTCAGAGCTCCTGGGAAGAACAGGAGTGCCAAAGTCAAGCAGAGGGCTGCTGCGGCTCTCAGGAAAGCTCGTCGTCTCGGGAAGTTGGGCCCCACGCTGGGCCGCAAGGTGGTCAAGGTTTTCGCTTCGGGTCCCCTTGCGGGGGCGGTCTACGGGTCGGACGTGTACGGGGTCTCTGACCGCGAGCTGCTGTCGCTTCGACGCATGGCCATGTCGTGCGTGAAACCTTCTGCCCAGGGAAGGTCCCTTTCGGTTCTGTGTCTTTTAGAAGGGGGCCCCACGTGGAGGGCCAGCTGTGCCCCCATCATCCGCTGGGCCAAGGAGGTGTGGATTCGTCAGACGAGGGCCTTTGAGTGGGCCTTGAGTTGGGCTGAACTTCGGGCTGTTTGGTGTTCTGTTGTCAAAAAGGAGGACTGGACCTGGGCCAAAGTTTCGGGACCCATCTCGGGGCTGAGAATGTCGTTGTACAGGCTTGGGTGGACCATGTCCAATTTCACAACCCTTGTTGGCGATTTCGGTCGCGAGATTTCTCTTACGCTGTCGCCGCCCAAGCTGGTGAAGCTTTTTTGCAAGGAGGCGGCCTTTAGGAGTCTCGAGCGGGAGTCGGGGGGCAAGTTTCGGGCTGGATTTCGTCTCTGCTGGGGCGTTCCGAAGAGGCTTCTCGCTTCCAAGCAAATTCCTGGGGTTCAGAAGGGTGTGATCCGTGCTCTTGCCACCAATGCCTGTTGGACTGCAGGCGACGCCGCTGACCTAGGCTATCCCATCTCCAGCTTGTGCCCGCTGGGCTGCGGCGCCAAGGACACCCTGTTTCACCGCCTCTGGGTGTGCCCGTGCGTGCAGGCCGAGCGGGGCGAGCACATGCCGAAATGGATCCAGCAAGCGGCGCTTGAGGTGCCAGAGAACGACCCCGAGGTTCGAGTTCTGTGGCTTCATGGTGCGTTTAGACATCCTGGGGATTGGGCTCCCAAGCCTGCTATCTCGCCCGACGGTGTCACGGTGGAGTGGTATGCGGACCTGCTCCCTGATCCTGCCAGGCCAGGCTCGCCCCCCTCCATCGTTCCCAGGGGCGGCGTCTGGGGGCACATTTTCATGGATGGGTCCTGTACTAAGCATCAGGTTAGGGAGCTGTCTAGGGCGGGGTGGTCTGTTGTCATGGTCTCGGAGTCTGGGGAGCTGCTCGGGGTTATCAAAGGCCCCCTCTGGGCTCCTTGGCCCCAGACCCCCCAGGCTGCTGAATTCGGGGCCCTTGCCTGGACGGCGTTGTATACAGAGGGCCCAGCTCAGTGCTACTCAGATTGTGCTAACGTGGTGCTGCTGCAGAATCTTGGAGGCGCTGAGGCTATAGGCCCAGCCCGACAGTATGCTGGCTTTGTCATTCAAGCTCGCCACCATTTGGCCGCTTCTGCGAGGGCTTCCACAAAGTGGCGGCCCACAGAGATGTGGAGGAGGAGGGTTTGTCGGCGGAGGAGCGCTTTCGGAGGTTGGGTAACGCGTATGCCGACGTCGCGGCGAATGAGGGTGCTAGGCGCCACCCGACCATGACGCCGACGGAGGCTGATGATTTAAGTCGCACGCTAGAGACTGCGAGGGCCGTGCTGATGGGCGGAGCAGCGTTGCTCCCGCTCTGGCCCAAAGTCGAGTTCCGAGGCTTAGTGCGGGTCCAGCCGCCGAAGCCACCGAGTTCATCTCGGCTCACGCTTGAGCACGATTGGGAACGCCAAGGAAGTTTTTGGAGGTGCCGTGTGTGTTTGCGAGGCTCCAGAGCTTCTTCCTGGCCGTGTGGCGGTTCGGAGTGTGCGGGCCGCAGCAGGCTCGACAGGTGTGTTCTGGAGCGTCTCGGGCATAGGGTGATCGCGTTCCCATGCACTGATAATTCTCACCTGTTCCTTTGCATGTCGTGCAATTTTTATAGCAGCGGTGGAGTTGTGTTAGGCCTTGGGCGTAAGTGCGCCCCTCCTACGGTGGCTGGTGTGAAGAACATGCGTACGCTCCGTAGAGGCCTGCACCCTGATAAGAAGGGTGTGTTCGTCGACATCGACGAATTCATCCCGCTGCTGTAAGGTGCAGGTTCCGTGCCTGCCAGTTGCGCCTCTGGGCTGGTTGAGCAAGCACTGTGCACAGAGGCCGCGGCGTTGCTGCCAAAAAAAAGAGGAGGAGGGGGAGGAGGAGGAGGAGGAGGAGGAGGAGGAGGATGAGGAGGAGGAGAAGGAGGAGGAGGAGGAAGCGAAGCGAAGCGAAGCCAACACACGAGTCGTGTGTGGTCCCTTGGGGAGCCCGCCCGTGCCCATTAGGAGGAGGAGGAGGAGAAGAAGGAGGAGGAGGAGAAGGACCAGTGTAATCCCAAGAGTCATCAACGATGTTGGAATTAAACCTCTCTCCAAGCTTCCTCTTCATAGCCCCCTACAGCGGTTCCTTTCCACTGAGGGAACTGCCTCGTTGGAAGACGACCGTTTGAATACCCTGAAGGATGCCAAAACATTGTTCTCGGGATTTCAGCGTCATGGATCAACCTGACTGCTGCGTCTTGACGATCCAGAATCGTGCCATAACGCCATTGTTGGGACTTCAGCACCGCCAGTCAACATAACTGTTGCACTCGCATTTTCCTGAATCCTTCCAAACGCCATTTCTGGTGCGTTGATCATGTGAATCCGTGAAACTCCTGCAAATGTTTAAAATGAATGTGCGCGGCACTAAGGCGAGAGCCACATGTTGAGAACCACCCGCCCTCAATCCGTGAAGCTCTTGGACATTTTTAGAACGAATGTGCGTGGCGCTAAGGCGAGAGCCTCATTTTGAACAGGAGCCGCTTTTAATCCGTGAAGCTCTTGCAAATCTTGCTGCGCATGCAACGTGCCGGTGCGAGCGCGTCGAACTTCCAGGTTAATCTCGTGCTATAGCCGTCTGAAGCAAGTCCGATTTTTACAGCACCACCCACCCACCCAGCAGACGGTGGAAACAGTGTGTCAGGCTCAGAGCGCGGTCGGCTGCTTGTGATTGCACTTGTGGTTCGTGCGAGGCTCCCCAGAAAAAGCAAAGCATGCAGCAGGTGCAAGTTCACAAGGGCGGCTTCTTAAAACGAATGTGCACGGCGCTAAGGCGAGAGCCACACGTTGAAAACCACCCGCCCTCAATCCGTGAAGCTCGTGCATGTTTTGGATACGAATAAGCGCGGCGCTAAGGCGAGAGCCACATTTTGAAAAGGAGCCGCCCGCAATCCGTGAAACTCTCGCAAATTTAAAAAACGAATGTGCGCGGCGCTAAGGCGAGAGCCACATTTTGAACGTCCCGCCCTCCATTTGTGAAGCTGTTGCCATTTTTTGACCTGCAGAGCCCTCAATGGTGAGGATGTCTCAGGCGAAACGCCCGGCCTGCCCTAAACACTGGCTTCGGGGTGCGATAGGGAGAAGCTGTTTATAAGGAAGAGGAATGGAGGAGGAGGAGGAGGAGGAGGAGGGAGGAGGGAGGAGGAGGAGGAGGAGGAGGAGGAGGAGGAGGAGGAGGAGAGGAGGAGGAGGAGGAGGAGGAGGAGGAGGAGGAGGAGGAGGGAGGAGGAGGAGGAGGAGGAGGAGGAGGAGGAGGAGGAGGAGGGAGGAGGAGGAGGAGGAGGAGGAGGAGGAGGAGAGGAGGAGGAGGAGGGGAGGAGGAGGAGGAGGAGAGGAGGAGGAGGATGGGAGGCGGGAGGAGGCGGAGGAGGAGGAGGAGAGGAGGAGGAATGGAGGAGGAGGAGGAGGAGGAGGAGGAACGGCACTGGGCGACACCTCCGGCGGCGGAGGGAACCCTGCCCGGCCAGAACGGTCACGAGCCGCAGCCGGGGCCGGGGCGCGCGTCCACCTGCGAGCAGGCGGCAGCATGTGCGCGTGAAACTGGCCCCAGTAGGGCTCCCCCGCCGGGAGAGGAGAGGCCCGCGCAGCGGCATGCGCCGGCAGCGGGACTCCTGGTCGGTCCGCAGGGAGGGGTCGGCGCGCGGGAGGTGGGTGGGCAGGCCCCCTGTGGTCCACGTGGTGGGGGCGGCCAACCCGAACCAGTCCGTGCAGAGTGTGCTCGGGGTGGTCAACAACCTCCTCTCGCAGCAGCCCGGGGAGGGGCGGGGAGGCCAAAGGGGGGCAGGAGGAGGAGGAGGAGGAGGAGGAGGAGGAGGAGGAGGAGGAGGAGGAGGAGGAGGAGGAGGAGGAGGAGGAGGAGGAGGAGGAGGAGGAGAAGGACAAGGAGGAGGGCCAGTGCAATTTCAAGACCCTTTAACGACGTTGGTATACACCTTCCCTCCAAGCTCCTTCTTCATAGGCCCCTACACGGGGTCATTTCCACTGAGGGAACTTTCCCGTTGGGGGACATCCGTGTGAAAATCCCGAAGCGTGCCCAGACAGCACACTCAGGATTGCATCGCGACGAGATCCTGACTGTCCTGATCGCGTCGACCATGGAATTCGTTGAAATTATCGTGACTGTTTCAGACGAATGTGCGCGGCACTAAGGCGAGAGCCACTTGTTGAAAAGGAGCAGTTCTCAATCCGTGACGCTTTAGCATTTTGTACACATGTGCGCGGCGCTAAGGCAAGAGCCACATATTGAAAACCACCCGCCCTTCATTTGTGAAACTGTTGCAGATGGTTAAACTTCAGGATCATTGATGGTCGGGATGTCTCATGCGAAACGCCCAGCCCGCTCCTTCGCTTGGCCTCGGGGTGTGACGTGGAGGAGTTAGCTATTAGGTAAAGGAATTGAGGGATGAGGAGGAGGAGGAGAAGCAGGAGGAGGAGGAGGAGGAGGAGGAGAAGGAAGAGGAGGAGGAGGGGGAGGAGGAGGAGGAGGATCAGGATGAGGAGAAGGATGATGAAGGAAGGAAGGAAGGAAGCCAGGACGCAAGGAGGAGGAGGAGGAGGAGGAGGAGGAGGAGGAGGAGGAGAAGAAGGAGGTTGAGGGATGAGGAGGAAGGAAGGAAGGCAGTAAGGACGGCAGGAAGGAAGGAAGGAAGGAAGGAAGGAGGGAAGGAAGGAAGGAAGGAAGGAGGAGGAGGAGGAGAAGGAGGAGGAGGAGGAAGAAGAGGAGGATGCTGAGGAGGAGTCTGAAGAAACGTATGAAAAGGGAGGCGGCGGAAGACGGGGGGCAAGCAGTTGTGGGAGTAGGGTGATTACGTATCTGATGGTGCTGCGCATGAGGCAGTAAGCGATGGGAGTCTGAAGGTCCGCAGCCTTCTCTCCGCGTGCGCTGCCGCCTGTTGCATGAAAGGTAGCCGAAGGGGTAGCGGCGCGCAGGCGTGTCGTGAGCCAGCGCAGGAGGAGGTCTACCATGTAGATCAGCTCGAGGCTGTCTTTGACGGCCACGTGCCTTGGTGGAGCGCGGCGCCGTGACAGCCCAGGGGCGCTGAAGCTCTGGAGGCGCTGCCAATGGGCGGTGTGATGCAGCCGCTGCGACACGGCATCCGCTCCGTGGGCGATGCCCCCGGGCGGCGTGTCCGCTGCTCCAGGCTTGATCGATCTGAGGCCGCACAAGATCGACCAGTGTCCTTTCGCTGGAGTGACCTTCGGTGCGGTCCAAAGGAGTCCACAGATCGCTCATCGCGAAGCGGTAGCAGCGGCTTGCGCGCCTGGATTTGGCCGCCCCGCGTCCCCCGTTAAGCCACGCACCAAAGGTCAATCATGCCTGGGGTCACCTGTTGTGTGCAGCCGACAAGACCTGGTCGCCAGCTGCGGTCGCATCGTAGTGCAGCGCCGGTGGTCCAAGCTGCCCTGGGTTGGCAGTCGCGCGCCTGCAGGCTGCCGCGAGGCACGCGTCCTGGCGGTTCGCACGGGGTTGCCAGGTGGCACCCTCACGCTGCGGCGTCATCGCCCAGAGGAGGGCGGGCACTGCTGCGGGCAGTCTCGCTACCCATCGTCGTGCCGTCCGATTTCAGGGGCAACGTTTGGGTGTGATAGGCTCAGTGGGGGATGCATCGAGCCCCAATCGCCCATTCATCGCCTGTAGTGGTCCGATTGCCCCCCCCCTCCCCCCCTCAGGACCGTGCGGATTTGCTATCGGGGGCGCATCGCCGATCTATCGGCTACACATCGCTGAGTCCAAGTCGACAAGTCGATGTTCCTCCCCCCCTGAGCCAGTTCCCCCCTATCCTTGCCCCTCGCGATTGCATCCCAGAGAAGGCGGGGCAGCTCTCCTGTCTTACAGTGGAAGCCCATGCCAGGAAGCACTCTGTTTGCCTCCAGGGTACTCTGGGTCTCTTGGGCTTCGATGGTTCTGCGATGGAAAGCGTGGCGTTCCCACACCAAAAATCAATGGACGTTCTGGGGGCTCAGAGTTGGGTCTCTTGTGTCGGGCGACGAAATCTATGCATATCCACTTCTCCCTGGCCAGGCCCATCCTGAACCCAGGAGCTGTGTATACATACGTCCTCCTGGCCAAGCCGGGAGGGCGTGGCGCATGCACCGCTGCCGCTGAACTGTGCTGGGTCTGAGGGCCCGTCTGCGAGGGCGATGCCAGGCAGGGCGCCGGGCCCCCTGGCGGGCTGCGAGAGGAGGCCCAGGATTGAGAGCTGCATGTGCTGGACGCCTCCGCAGTCCTCCTTCTCCTCCTCTTCCTCCTCCTGCTCCTGCTCCTGCTCCTGCTCCTGCTCCTCCTTCTTCTTCTTCTTCTCCTCCTCCTCCTCCTCCTCCTCCTCCCTCCGCCTCCTCCTCCTCCTGCTCCTCCTCCTCTTCCTGCTCCTGCTCCTCCTCCTTCTCCTTCTTCTCCTCCTCCTCTTCCTCCTCCTCCTCCTGCTCCTGCTCCTGCTCCTCCTCCTTCCTCCTCCTCCTACCTCCTCCTCCTCCTCCTCCTCCTCCCCTCCTCCTCGCCCTCCTTCCCTCCCCCCTCCCTCCCCCTCCCTCCTCCTCCTCCTCCCCCCCTCCTCTCTCCTCCTTGTCCTCCTTCTCCTCCTCCTTCTCCTTTTCCTCCTCCTCCTCCTCCTCCTTCCTCCTCCTCCCTCCTCCTCCTCCTCCTCCTCTTCCTCCTCCTCCCCCCCCTCCTCCTCCTCCTCCCCTCCTCCTCCTCCTACTCCTCCTCCTCCTCCTCCTCCTCCCGCGTCCTCCTTCTCCTCCTCCTCTCCTCCTACCTCCTCCTCCTCCTCCTCCTCCTCCTCCTCTCCTCCTCCCCTCCCCCGCCCTCCCCTCCTTCCTCCTCCTCACTCCTCCTCCTTCTCCCCTCTCCTCCTGCTCCTCCTCCTCCTCCTTCTTCTCCTCCTCCTCCTCCTCCTCCTCCTCCTCCTCGTCCTCCTCCTCTCTCTCGCTGCTCCTGCTTCTCCTCCTCCTGCTCCTGCTCCTGCTCCTCCTCCTCCTCCTCCTCCTCCTCGCTCCTCCTCCTCCTCCTCCTCCTCCTCCCCCTCCTCCTCCACAATTATTCAATATGAAAATACTCTCCCTCTTCCCCTGATGGCGTCCGGGTGATGGCCGCGCACCCTCCGCGTACTGTTTTTTACAGGATTCCCGGGAAATCCCGGGAAACGACTCTCGCTGAGGCGCCGGCGTCATTTTTTCCCAAGATGCTGCTCTCGTTGAGGCGCCGGCCTCATTTCTGCTCCTCGAATCTCCCGAATCGTTCCGAATCGTGCTCCCGCTGCAGCGTGGGCCTCATTTTCGGATCGGTGTTTGGCCTCCGTCGTTCAGGATGGCGTTCTCGCCCCAGCGCGGGCCTTTTTCTCGCGCGCCCATCCGCCCGCCACCACCGCGCCGCACCACCACCACCACCACCACCACCACCACCACCACCACCACCACCACCACCACCACCACCACACCACCACCACCACCACCACCACCACCACCACCACCACCACCACCACCACCACCACCACCACCACCACCACCACCACCACCACCACCACCACCACCACCACCACCACCACCACCACCACCACCACCACCACCACCACCACCACCACCACCACCACGACAACCACGCACACACGCACGCACGCACGCACGTGCACCACCACCCACTACGCACGCGCGCGCGGAGCCACAGGTCCGCTACGACACGCGTCCGCGGATAGAGACAATCAGCGCCATGGTAAGGGATGGGAGGGAGGGGTAGGACGTCAGATATGACGCGAGCGCACCTAGCTTGCCCTCGTCCCCCTCCTTCCATTCCGTCGGCGGGGAGCGCAGGTCTTCGCGCGGCTGCCAGCGCGCCCTCTCGGGGCTCTGGCCCTCCAGGGCCACGGACCTCGGGCCTGCAGCCCTCCTCGGAATCATACGCAAGTTTTCTAGTGTTGGCCTCAGCCACGCGCACGGGGGGGGTGGGGGGAGGGGTGAGGGCTTCTCAGAAGCACCCCTGCTTCGAAGGCGCGGGCCGTATCTATAGACGTAAAGCCGGCGCCTTCTAAGAAGCAGCGTCCTTCTAAGAAGCCCTCCCCCCTCCCTCCACCCCCTTGTGCGCGCCGCCTATGGCCGACGCGCGAATCCCGGACCATGTGGTCAGATTTCCATGTTTGTAGCTGCCATTTTCGGCGCGGGCAATTTCGGGGGGTCCTTGGGCGCCGCCGCGTCGTGGGAAGAGCTTGCGCTTGTTTTCGAGGTGGGGCTGTGGGAGTAGCCGCAGCAGTCGCTCCAGCTGCGTCTGCGAGGGATGCAGCAGCGGCTTCCCGCTGGGGCTTCGGCGCAGGTGCACCGCGGACACGGGCAGAGGATCCCGCAGTCTGGCGAGGGCGCTTGCCACTCTCGGATTAGCTGCGGAGGCGCTACCACTGGCTTCGCGCACACGCGGTGCTCGAGGGCGGCATGAGGTTCAAGGACGGCCACTGGCGCAATCCGATCGCGGTCGCAGCCCAGAGGTCGGGCGAGTGACGCGCTGATGTGGCCTGGGGTCTCGACAGCTGCTGTGGCCCTAGTGCTTCTGCGATCCTCGTGGAGCATGCTGACGCCCTCGTGCTGCCTGGGGCGATGCCCCTGGGGCGTGATGGCGCCCCAGTGCTTCGTCCCTCCTCAGGGTGTGAACCAGAGAGAGGGCACGATGCACATCAGGGGCCTGGGGAGGGGTTGTGAAATGAAGTCCACCCCCTTGTGATCGTGAGTTGTCATCTTTCTGAGGCGGGGATTTATCCATAACCATCGCCTGGGGGATCGATCTTCGCGGACCTCCACAGGCGGTGGATATGGATATACTCAGTCCCCCGGGGACAAGAATATGTCCAGATCCACCGCCCGCTGGGGCACCAGGACGTCGGTTCCCAGGCGGTGGATGTGGATAAATCCCCACCTCGCCATGTCTCCCGGGCGACGAAATCCAGCTACGTGACCGGCGGGGAAGCCGTCTCCCCGCCGAGCGCGCAGCTGCCAGGCGGCGTGTGGAGGCGGGCGACGCGGTGCCCGTCGCCTGCAGGGGCGGTGCGGCCAGGGCCCTTTGCTGCTTTCTCGGCGCGACTCGCGGCTGCGCACCGTTCGAGGCGCCGCTGGCGCGGGGCGCCTTCGGGCTGCCAGGACAGCGGTTGCCCGCTGGCGCCACCGTTGAGCTGGCGGGGATGTGCGCCCCGATGCCAGTCGAGGCGGTGAGGGCCATGGCCTCGGCAGTCGCAGCGCAGGCGTCTAGGTGTTGTCGAGGGCAGTGCTCTGCCTGTGCTTCCTGGTGGCACTGGTGGCGACGTCCAGACGGAGATATTCATTGTCATCGCCACCACCATCATCATTATCATCAGGCAAAGCGAGCAAACCTTCTGGCGATTTCGTTGAGAAATCACCAGGCGGGGATCATCATCATCAGCAGTGCCCCTAAAATGGTGCCAAGTTCCAGAGCTTGGTAATGGATGATCTGGCCCTGCTGGCACTTGCCAGCAATGAGTTCAGTGTGTTGCTCTCCGCCGCATCGATCTAGCCCAGGTCAACTGAGAGTGCCGACTCATCCACCCAAACATATGAGAACTGCCTGACATTCAGGATGCTACGTTTAGTCTCGGATCTCTGCGCGGTGGAGGGGCCACTCATCGTTCGTGTGCATCAGACTGTGCGGGGAAAGCGCCCAATGCCTGGACCATTATGTTCAGATGCGCTCTTCCGTCTTGCCGACGCCACGCTCGGAGAGTCCAGGCAGGATCTGCTTCAAGCCGTGGCAGTCCTGTGCCGGGACGTGTTCGCGTTACAAAGTAGCTGAGGTATTAAATCATTTTTTTGAGAGAGTTATCAGCCAGTCAAGTCGGGACCAGCTCTCAGCGACCATACATGCTCTCCCGCCCTGATGGCGAATTGCCTTCGTGCACCTTGCGTGCGGAGGCACTCGAGAAAGAGCACCAGGCATCGTGGTCACGATATGGATGAGGCTGCTGGTCGAAGAGGCGAACGAGGATGAGCAGGAGGGGGAGAAGGAGGAGGAGGATGAGGAGGGAGGATGACGACGAGTATCATGATATGGAGGAGGAGGAGGAGGAGGAGGAGGAGGAGGAGGAGGAGGAGGAGGAGGAGGTGACCTTTCCCACCGTGCGCCTCCCGTTTTCGTATCCGCGCCCCCGCGCCCTCCGTCGCGCTCCCCCCGCAGCCCCTCCCTCCCCGCCCCTTTGCTCCCACGCCGCTCCTTCGCTTGCCCCGCCGTCGGCCTCGCGTGTCCCCCCCTCTCCCCTCCTCTGTTGCCCTCTCCGCTCCCCGCCGCTCGCCTTCTCCCCCCCCCCCTTCCCCCCTTCGGCGACGCTGCCCTCTTCTTCGTATGCTGATCTCTCCTTCTCGTTCCTCCTCCGCTCTCGCCAGGGCGCCCAAGAGGAGCCCCTTTCTCGTCCGCATGCGCTTCTACCCCCCCCCACCCGCGTCATGTGCTGCTTCCGCTCTCACTCTCTTGCCGTGCGTGAGGCCACGCCTTGCGCAAACTTTGGAAGCGCTGCCACAGAAACTGATGCCTCACCCGTTTTGTCTCTTCAGTGCTCTGATTCCTCGCTCTCGTTTTTTTTTTTTTGTTTTTTTTTTTTTTTTTTTTTTTTTTTTTTTTTTTTTTTTTTTTTTTTTTTTTTTTTTTTTTTTTTTTTTTTTTTTTTTTTGTTTTCTCTCTCTCTCTCTCTCTCTCTCTCTCTCTCTCTCTCTCTCTCTCTCTCTCCTCCCCCCCGCCCCCCCGTCTCTCCCCCTCTCTCTCTCTCTTTCTCTCGCTCTCCCCCCCCTCAGTCTCTCTCTCTCTCCCTCTCCCTCTTCCCCCCCCGGTCTCTCTCTCTCTCTCTCTTTCTTCCCCCTCGTTTTTTCTTTCTTTTTTTTTTTTCTCTCTCTCTCTCTCTCTCTCTTTTTCTCCCCCCGCCCCGTCTCTCTCTCTCTCTCTCTTTTCCCCCCTCCCGTTTTTTTTTTTTTTTTTTTTTGTTGTTTTTTGTTTCCTTCTCTCTCTCTCTTCCCCCCCGCCCCGTCTCTCTCTCTCTCTCTTTTTTTTTTTTTTTTTTTTTTTTTTTTGTTTTTTTTTTTTAAATTTTTTTTTTCTTTGTTTTTTTTTTGTTTTTGTTTTTTTGTTTTCTCTCTCTCTCTCTCTCGCTCATTCTCTGTCTCTCTCTCTCTCTCTCTCCCCCCCGCCCCGTCTCTCCCCCTCTCTCTCTCTCTTTCTCTCGCTCTCCCCCCCCTCAGTCTCTCTCTCTCTCCCTCTCCCTCTCTCCCCCCGGTCTCTCTCTCTCTCTCTCTTTCTCTCCCCCTCGTTTTTTTCTTTCTTTCTTTTTTTTTTTTTCTCTCTCTCTCTCTCTCTTTTTCTCCCCCCGCCCGTCTCTCTCTCTCTCTCTTTTTCCCCCCTCCCGTTTTTTTTTTTTTTGTTTGTTTTTTTGTTTCCTTCTCTCTCTCTCTCTTCCCCCCCCCGCCCCGTCTCTCTCTCTCTCTCTCCCTCCTCGTTTTTTTTTTTTTTTTTTTTTTTTTGTTTGCTTTGTTTATCTCTCTCTCTCTTTCTCTCTCGCTCTCCCTTTCTCTCTCGCTCTCCCTTTCTCTTTCTCTTCCACAGGAATTTCCCCCGTGCCTCTACGTAACACTCAATGCACACACGCCCTCTTTATCTCTCTTTCCGTGTGTGTGTGTGTGGTGTGTGTGTGTGAGTGTGTGCGTGTTTGTGTGTTTGGGTGCATTTACACGCATATCTATACATTTAGGTGTGAATGTGTGTATCGACTCCCCGCTCCTGTCGTCTGTCTTACTTTGCTTTCATCCTGCCTTCTTCTCCGTGGTATGTCATTCCATTTTCGCAGGTGACTGGATTTTTGTTTTGTGGTGAAGTCCCCGAGCCTCTTGCGAAAAAACGCGTGGGCGAGACCCTGATAAAGCTCACCTGCAGTCCCTGAGGAGTTTGCCAGCTCAGGGCCACAATTTCCACCTTACGTTCTCGTCTGCTTGGCGCGGGGCCGTATTGCATAGTTCGGGCGAGCTTCATCGGCATCGGATCGCGAGATCTTCACGCAAGCGCCTGTTGAAGCGCAGCGGGTCGGGGGCGCCATCTCAGCGCCTGGCGCACATCCTTTTGGCGTCCACGCGTCCCGCGAGTGCGTAGCCACGCGCCCCCCCCACCGAGCCCTTTCGAGATGCAAGGTTCAGGCCCCTGAGCCGGCCCTCCCACCTGCTGCTTGAGCTGTGCCGCAGCAGGAGGAGTAGCAGAAGGAGGATGAGGATGATGAGGAGGAGGGATGCTGCTGATGATGATGATGATGATGATGGTAATGATGATAATGACGACGAGGATGATGATGATGCTGCTGCTGCTGATGATGCTCATGAGGAGCATGAAGATGATGATGGACATGATGATGTTGATGATGATGCTGATGATGATAATGATTACGACGAGGACGATGATGCTGATGCTGATGATGATGATGGACATGATGATGATGATGACAACGAGGGGAAGCCGGGATGGGGAGGGTGTGAGGGCGGGGGGCGATGATGATGATGATGATGGTGATGATGATGATGATGATGATGATGATGACATTGACGACGACGGCGACGATGATGATACTGATGATGAGGATGATGGTGATGACGATGATGATGACGATGAATGATCAATGATGATGATGCTGATGCTAATGCTGATGATGATGATGCTGCTGCTGATGATGATGAACCTGATGATGAGGATGATGATGCTGATGATGCTGATGCTGATGATGATGACGCTGCTGATGGTGATGATGATGCTGATGATGATGCTGATGACGATGATGAGGATGATGATGATAATGCTGATATTGATGATGGTGATGCTGATGATGATGCTGATGATGATGATGATGATGATTATGATGATGCTGATGATGATGATGCTGATGCTGATACTGCTGCTGATGCTGCTGCTGATGATGATGCTGATGCTGATGCTGCTGCAGATGATGATGATGCTGCTGATGATGATGATGATGATGATGATGATGATGATGATGATGATGGTGACGATGATGCTGATGATGCTGCTGATGCTGATGATGCTGATGATGATGATTACGATGCTGATGCTGATGATGCTGCTGATGCTGATGTTGACGATGATGATGATGATGATGATGATGATGATGATGATGCTGATGATGATGATGATGATGATGATGATGATGAGAATGATGAGGCTGACGATGTTGATAATGATGCTGTTTATAATGATGCTTATTATGATGATGCGGATGCTGATGTTGATTCTGCTGCTGATAATGATGACGCTGCTGCTGATGCTGACGATGATGATGCTGCTGATGATGCTGATGATGCTGATGATGATGATGCTGATGGTGGTGATGATGCTGATTTTGATGATGATGAGGTTGCTGCTGCTGATGCTGCTGATAATACTGATGATGCTGATGATGATGATGCTGATAATGCTGATGATGCTGACGATGATGCTGATGATGCTGATGATGATGATGCTGATGATGATGATGATGATGATGATGATGATGCTGATGATGATGATGATGATGATGATGATGATGATGATGATGATGATGATGATGATGATGATGATAACGGTAATGATAATGATGATGATGACGATGCTGATGATGATGCGTACGATGCTGATGACGAGGAGGATGATGAGGAAGTGCAGCAACAGCAGCAGCAAACGGCAGCAGCAGCAGCAGCAGCAGGAGGAGGAGGAGGAGGAGGAGGAGGAGGAGGAGGAGGAGGAGGGAGGGGGAGGAGGAGGAGGAAAGAGGAGGAGGAGGAGGAGGAGGAGAGGAGGAGGGGAGGAGGAGGAGGAGGAGGAGGAGGAGGAGGAGGAGGAGGGAGGAGGAGGAGGAGGGATATCGGCGGGCCAGGGTGCTGAAGTGGCGGGCGCGCTCAACAACGCCGTGAACGCCATTCTGCAGCAGCCAACGAGGGGGAGGGGAGGGGGGTCCCTCCTGGCCGTCCGTCGGCGTATTGAGGCCCCGCTTGTGTGTTCCTGGTGGTGGTCCAGGGGGAGTTAGAGAGCAAGCTGAGGAGGAGGAGGATGGAGGAGGAGGAATAGGAGGAGGAGGAGGAGGAGAAGGAGGAGGAGGAAAAGGAAGAGGAGGAGAAGGAGGAGGAGGAGGAGGACGAGGACGAAGACGAGGAGGGAGTTGATGCCTATCCAGCACGATGTCGAGCAGGCCCCTTGGATCGCGGATTGTCCTGGCCATGCCTCAACACGCCACAGGTACCCCGCCAAGAGGGCTTTCAGCGGCAAAAGTCATTGATGTTCCCGAGGTCTTTTCAGGATTCTGGCTTTCCCGCTTCTTCGACCATCCAACGCCCCACAACAGCTTAACAGGCCTCCAAGGCGGCCCAGGAGTGCTCCAAGACGGCTCCCCTCCTTGGAAAGCAGCAGCCCTCCCGCCAGGCCTGCCGACAGGCGGACAGGGGCGCTGTCACAACAGGCTCTCCCGCGGCAGGCCCCTGCTGCGAGAGGGTGGCCGGCAGGCAGGCAGGGAGTGCCGCAGTCCGCGACAGGGAGTTGGGGGCCCATCGAGGGAGAGGTGACTCCCAGGGGTCCCCGAGGAATGCTTCTACTTCTGATGCTAGTGCTGCTGCTACTACCACTGCTATTACTACTACGGGTACGACTACCGCTGCGTCTGCGACTACGACAACGACTACGATTAAAACTACG
>CAUYUJ010018303.1:89061-104061 GCA_963575745.1 Prorocentrum cordatum | reverse complement strand
CGGCCACGCGGAGCACACAGGAGGAGGAGGAGGAGGAGGAGGAGGAGGAGGAGGAGGAGGAGGAGGAGGAGGAGGAGGAGGAGGAGGAGGAGGAGGAGGAGGAGGAGGAGGAGGAGGAGGAGGAGGAGGAGGAGGAGGGGGAGGAGGAGGAGGAGGAGGAGGAGGAGGAGGAGGAGGAGGAGGACGAGGAGGAGGAGGAGGAGGGAGGAGCAGAAGGAGGAGGAGGAGGAGGCGGAGGAGGAGGAGGAGGAGGAGGAGGAGGAGGAGGAGGAGGAGAGGAGGCGGAGGAGGAGGAGGAGGAGGATTTTACCGCTACGCTGCTCTCCACGGCGTCCCGCAGTCGGCCTGGCACTGGGAGCCAGGCGGCCGTCGAGCACGGCACTTAAATGGCACAGACGGGTCATACATGCCATGAAACCATATATCAGGGCCATGCCCCCGCGACACGAGACCGAGAGGCTGGGCCAGATACAGGCCTAGGAGGTATTAAAGAGACGAACAACACTGTTAGCATCCGCATCAAGCCAGACGTCCGAAAGCTTTGGGTGCTTGCCAGCCGAAATTCTGTCCCAGTAATACTTAGAACACCTAATATTATGAGGCCTACCTGGGCACGGTTTAGCCAGGTAGCGAACGTAATTGCCAGTGGAAAACTCCTTACAACGGACACAGACACAGACTATGCCGCCGTCTGAACACGCTAATCCAAGACAGTTGTGCTCCAGAAGCTGCAGGACGTCAACCTGGAGCTTATGCTTCTTCGTGCAACTCGAATTATCCCGCGGGAAAACCCCACGGCACACAGTGAGGCAGTGATTGCACTGCCAGAAGCTACCCACCTTCTTCCAAAGATGGGGCACTTTGACTGGCACTGGTTTCGGCTCGACGGGCGCACGAGTGGCTTCCGACAAGTCGAGCGGAGGCCAGAGAGGCACCACACGGGCAGCCAAAACACAAACCTTGCGAACGACCGACAGGCATTTATCGAGCCACTCTTGCTGCTCAGGGCTCGGCTTCTCGTGAGCTAGGGCCCCAAGCTTAGCATAGTGGTCGGCGAGGTCGTTCCCCGTCTTACAGAACTTCAGATAGGCATCATTACCCACCTGCTCGTCCGACATGTGGCCTTTCACTTTATGGATGGGCCCCATTTGACTGTCTGCGGTCCAAACAAACATACCCGAGTGCACTCGCTTATGCGACAAGTGTTCACTACGAGGGAGGGCCCACAGAGCTGCTACATTCTGGCAATCGCTATACCCCAAATCTGGAAAGACAGCATTCTGGCAACCAGCAGTGCAGGCATCACATTCACCAGCCTGAGCCGTTTGGGGAATGGGGTAGGGGAGGGGGGCATAGACATGACCCAGCTCCTGCCCAGAATCGGACACCGAGACATAACTCCACCCCGTCCTCGATAATTCTCTTATGACCGAGCGAATACAATAATCGTCCATGAAGATATTCCCCGAAACTCTATAATCGTCTTTATCAGGATCGTCAAAATGCTCATAGATGGGCTCGCACATCCATGGGGGTGGGAATATATCACCAGGGTGGGTAAACAGCCCCATCGTGTACATCATCTTGTCAGCATCCGACAGCGAGTCGTACTCCAGCGGCCGAAACTGAAACCTTTCTCCGAGGATGTCCTCTCGGGCCTGGGCGACCGACTCGTGCTGGCAGCACCACAGCCTGTGGAAAATGGTGTCCCTTGCCACGCCGCACAGCGGGCACAACGCGTCATGCATGATGTAGCCGTGGTCCTCGGCTCGAGCCTTGGTCCAGGGCGCCTGGCAGACAAGACCTCTAATGCACCCTTTCTCGAAGGGGGTGAATTTTGAAGAACTCATGGCCGCGAGGGCCACGTCGAAACGGACTCTACGGTCCAGGCCCAGGGACCGCCCATAATCACGTTCCAGATTCCTCAAAACAGCAGCACGGAGGAGACGTTTCAGGAGGCAAGGCGAAACCAGGGTAAGGGAAACTTCCACCCCCAGGTCGTCGACGAGCATGCTGAAGCTCGGCATCTTCCACCCAAGACGCTCCACCGAGAGACGAAAGGCCCCCACAGGGCCGCGCACGTGACGCCACGGCTGGAGAGGCCCCGAAAAACCCACAGCCCAGGCACCGCGGAGCTCGGCCAAGCTGAGGCCGAACTGGTAGGCCCCCGCCAGGCAGGCCCAGATCTGTTTAGACCACCTCACAATGGGCGCGACGGACGCGTACCAGGTGGGGTCAGCGGCGAACAGCAAAGCTGTCGTGAGAGATCTCCCTCCAGCGGAGGGCTGCAAGAAACGACCCATGGCTCTCCGAAGGGTGAAAAGCTCATGGTCCGAGGTGCCGTGCACCTCGCAACCGTAGGTTCGGCTGGCAAGGGGCCCAGTCGCGAAAACTCGACGCGAGTGTCGACCGAGGGTTCTCTTATGACGAGTCAGACGAGCAACCTTGGCCGAAAACAGGGTCTTACGAACCTTAAACCTGCCTCCTCGACGAGCGACGCGACGGGGCCTGCCAGCAGCATCGTCGATGCCGAGGTTGACAGCGGAGTCACACGGCGCTCCGCCCACCGTGCCAAGACCTTGGCGCACGGCCTTAGCAACAGAAAGATGCGAGGCGAGAACTGCCGCCTTCTTGACAGCGATCGCGCAGCCAAGATCGCCCTCGATGACTACTTGCAACTTAATGGCCCCCTCCAGGAGGTCATTAACGACCGTCGGAGCGGTCCCTTGGCACGACAAGGTGCAATCATCGATATATATCTTCAACGAGACCGATCTTGGCAGGCTGAGCCCATCCAAGGCAGCTAAGCTGAAGACACGGATTAAAGTGGTCGCGAAGACGGAAGCCTGCCACAATACCTCGCCATGCGAACTTGGGCCCGATGACCCTGCTGTTCATGGCGATGTAGCGGCAGGCGCGGTAAGCCACATCGCATGCTCTCGCAATCTGCATGGGGAAACCGTGCTGGCGGCAACGCGGCAAGAGAAGATCCAAGTCGACCGATTCATAAAAAAAACTTGAGAAGGTCCCAAAGAACCGAACTGGAGCATACATCGGAAGCAACAGCCTTCTCACTACGTACGCGTTGCCGCCAGACAGTGTCCACGCTCGAGGCAAAGGAGCCCGCGGCGAAGAAGTCCCTGCTGTTAGCCGCTTCCCACCTGCGAGCATGCTCACGACGAGCGCGGGCACAGAGACGATACACAGACTCGAATAATCCTATCGGTCTGTGACCACCATCGGGCTTGGCAAGCGTGATGAGCAGCAGCGCGCGCATCTGCGTTGGCAAGTGCCCTGACTTCTCGAGCGTGGCGATGAGACGAGAGAGGGCGACAAGCGCCTGATCCGAGAGGTGCTTGAAGTGGCTAACATGGAAGCCGTCGACCGAGGTGGCCGTGTGCTTCGGGAAAGACCTAGAGACACGACGAAGGTCGGCTGGGGTCAACTCGGGCAAGGGCTCGAGCACCTCAAAGCGGGCACCTGTCGCCGGGGGAGCCTGCTGGTCTTCGGCATGCCAAAAACCAGAAAACTTAGCACATTCGGACTCAAGGAGGGCCTGTGGGTCCGAAACAACTTCGCCTTTGACGCTGAGGGTCGTGGATGGGGGTCCAAGCAGGGCCCCCCCGAACCACCCCATGGGCATGCCGAGCCCCAGACTCAATGTTGGTCTTAAGCCATGACACCCACTTACGTTTCTCAGCACAACGATGTTCGTTCTCGGCCACAGCTTGGGCCTGGGAGACCGCACCCAGGGCATATTCAGGTTCCCCAGAGACGACGGACTGACCAGGAGGGCTGTGGGTGACGACATTCCTGCGGCGCAGAAGTAGCGCGGCCGCGTGGCCGCTCCACTCTCCCAGCCTGGCAGGGGGATTGAAAAGCTCAGCAGCCGTGGCACAGAGATGGCTGCTGCGTGCCGAGCTGTGCTCGGCGCGTCCTGACATTGTTATTTCGATTATACTGCTACGAGCAAAACGCGGGGAGGAGGGGTGCTCGGGCTCAGCCGTCGACGCTCCTAAGGCGTGCAGCTGCAGCCAAAGCCGATACCGATTGCTGAGCCAGCGGGGCTGCGAAGCCAACTGCGACGTCGACGAAGCACCTTCCATCGAGGCCGAACTCGGCTGCAGCACGCTGACCCAGTGCTACTCCGCCTGGCGCCCACGACTGCCGTGGTGCGAAAGGCGGCGCTGGGGCGCTCCTTCGAGCTCCTTTTCAGCCGTGTTGGCCCAATGTTTGTAGATGATGTCAAAATGATAATGGGTAGCATCAGTCTCCCCACTCTCGGCCACAGCCAGGGCTCGGGAGGCCAACCGATCCCAAACTCCCCATTCAAAGGGGGGCTCAGGGCAAGGTCCCGCGGGCCGACTAGTGGGCAATGGTGGGGGACGTCGAAAGGTCAAAGCTTTGAGAGACGCAAGGGAGGGGTGGAAGCTGAGGGGGACAGGGTCATGCGTCGCCAACTCCGAATCGCTCACTATCTTCACGCCTTTAATCCCCTGCGCCAGGCTGGAGCAACAAAGGAAGACACCGAACATCTTCACGCCCCCAGTGCTGCGACAGGTGCCCTCGACACCAGGGGGGCATGCAATGTCAGCTCCCATCCTTCGGTGAATCGCCGAGCCTGCTAGCACGGCGGGCTCCAAGTTGAAGTCGGCACCGACAAGGAACGGCGCAGACATGCTCTTTGCTCGCGCCGCTACGCCAGCAAGAATATCCTGATTGAAATCGCTGAGTCCAACGCAATCCGGCAGGTAGACACTAACAACGTAGAAAGAGGCCTGACCTGGGAGGTGGGCGAGAGCACCGAGGGCCCTGTGGGGCCGAATCGTGGGGCCAAAATCGGGGTGGTGCAACCCGAGGGAGGACCTAACCAGGACCCCGACCCCAGCCGAAGGGCCCCCCCCCAGGCCCCAGGGTTCCAGGTTCGAAGCTGGCTTCCCACCCGTTTCGCACACACCAGGCCGAAACCTACCTGATGTCCTCAGCGCTTATGAGCTTGTGCTCCTGGACGAGCACGATGTGGGCCGAGGTAATTCCCAAACATTGTTGGAGCGAGCTCCAAGCCGTGCCGTTAGCCGTCACTATCTCCAGTTCAATAGACTCATTAGCAGCAACAAAATCTCCATGGTCCCAAGGGCGATGCTGACGCGGATTCCGTGGGGCATCCAAAACTGGGCAGGAGGTAGGGAGTCTAGGGTAGGAGGAAAGTGATGGCTCGGCACAGGTCTGGCTAGGAGCAAGCCGCCCCCCTGGCTGGGGGGCCCGCTGGTGGCGGCGCCTTCCCGTCTGGGACCGCGGGGGGCGCCTTGTTCGGTGCCCTACTGATCGCCTCGCGAACCTGGGCACGGACAGAGGCGCCAGGCTTGGAAGGCGGGGCGCCTGGGGCAACAGGCGGCGCAGGGGCGGCCTTGCTTCCAGCAGCCGAGGCCGACGCTCCCGATGCCTCAGAGGCGGCAGCGGCGTCTCCTGCAGGTGCGCCAGCAGCAGCAGGTTCGGCGTCCGTCTTCCGCTTCTTCTCGAGCCGCTTGGCCTGCTCCTGGTGGTTCTTCTTAAGCTGGACGCACTTAGCCTGAACCTCCCCGAACAGGGCCGTCGTGAGGGTAGTGATGCGCTCTGACAACTGCTCCTTCCGAGACTGGGCTTCACGTAGGTCTTCTGGGGTAACGTCCTGAAGCTCCGCCAACCCAAACATGTCGCCGTCGTCGAGCACGAACGAGGACAGCTTGCCATCCAGGATGTCCTGCAGGCGCAGCACTGGGGCGGCTGGGGCCTCCTGCTGTGGCTGAGACGGCTGGACCGTGACAGACAGGTGCAGCTCTGAGATGGCAGACTTGTGCTCCTGATCGTATCGCTCAAGCTCCTGCAGCGTGACCTCCAAGTCCGCGCGCTGCAGAGCCAACTTTCGTTCAAGGCCGTGGACGTGGTCCAGATCGCGATCCAACTTCTTCTCGAGCCGCTGGATCTCTTTGAAGGCCGCGTCCGCCCGTTGCTGCGGGGGCGGAGGGGCTTGCGCCAACTGGGCCACCTTCTCTTGCGCCAAGGATAGCAGAGACGCGTCCCCCACCTTGGCGCTGAGCTCCACCAGCTGCTGCAGCTCAGACTTGGTCGCAGTCGGGGCGGAAGCAGGCCGCGCGGGTGGAGGCCTTCCCGACACTGCGTCTGCTGCAGCACGGCGAACTTCAGCAGCAGCCGCTCCACGGGGGACCCCTCCACCTCTGGCCTGACCGTCACCTGGAACGGGCTCAGTCCACTTCTTACCGCAGTGTTTGCACTACGTGTAGTTCCCCAAGTTCTTGCGGCATCCGCAATGCCCGCAAGTCCACTCCTTGGTGGCGTCGTAGCCGCTACGAGGCTTGCCACCAGGAGCCATCGTAGCGCCGCCGTGAGAGGAAAGGGTGTCCGAGCCACTCTGGCCCGCGAACACCCAGCCGTTCTGAAGATCGGTGATCGCATGCACAAACATGAATTGTGCCAGAACGGCTAGGAGGAGGAGGAGGAGAAGGAGGAGGAGGAGGAGGAGGAGAGGGAGGTGAACAAGAGGATGAAGGAGACGTGGACGAGGATGAAGAGGGTAATTATGATGAGGTGGAGGTGGGTGAGGCTCCGAGTCCCCGAGCTCCGAGGCTGCGACACAAACTGCAGCGTCGTGAGAAGTCACGGCTAGAGGAGGGGGAGGAGGAGGAGGAGGAGGAGGAGGAGGAGGAGGAGGAGGAGGAGGCGGAGGCGGAGGCGGAGGAGGAGGAGGAGGAGGAGGAGGAGGAGGAGGAGAGGAGGGAGGAGGAGGAGGAGAGGAGGAGGAGGAGGGAGAGGAGGAGGAGGAGGAGGAGGAGGAGGAGGAGGAGGAGGAGGAGGAGGAGGAAGGAGGAGAGGAGGAGGAGGAGGAGGAGGAGGAGGAGGAGGAGGAGGAGGAGGAGGAGGAGGAGGAGGAGGAGGAGGATCGATCTCTGCGAAGGCCTAGGGTCCGAGCCCGGGGGAAAGACGGGCCCGGCGTGGGCTCCGCCCACCGCCCCCCTCCCCCCCCTCGGGCTGGCCCTCCCCCCCCCTTCGGCCGGCCGCCAGGACGCCTACGTCATGAAGGACGGGGCGACGGGGCGCAGCCGCGGGTTCGCCTTCGTGAACTTCCAGGAGCAGGCCGTGGCGGCCCCTGCCGCGGGCGGGCGGGCGGCGCAGGCGGGCCAAAGGGCTCAGCCGAGTGGAAGGCGAAGGGGTGGCACGGCTCCCGGTCCCTGGCCAAGAAAAAGTGTCGTGACACTGTCCTCGCAGCGGGCTCGCCGTCTTGGAAGTTTCCCGTGCCCTGGATCTGAAGGGCGCCGACTGGGCGCCTCCGAATTATTCGAGCATGTATCATTTGGATCTAATGGCCTTCGGCCCATATCGCCACCGTGCCTGCGGTGTGGTTTGAGGCCTCTTGGATGCATCTGCGTGTTTCTTGGGATGTCTCTCGGGGGACTCTTGGAAGGTTCGTGGGGGCTTCTGGGGGTCCTTTTGGGGGCCTCTTGGGGCGTCTCGGGGGGCCCTCAGAAGCCTCGGGCGGGCACTTTGGGGCCATCTTGGGTCGGATTGCTCGAAATGTCCGTTCGTGTTTCCCCTCTTGGGCCCTTCTTGGGGCTCTCTTGGGTGCCTTGAGGCCCTATTGGGGCGTCTTGGGGCCCTCTTTGGAGCTTCCTGGGCAGTCCTGGGGCGCGATTGGGGACTTTTGGGCCCTCTTGGGGGTTCTTTTGGGGCTCCCTTGGAGCTTCTTGGGGCCTCTTAGGCAGTCTTGAGGCCATCTTGGGCGTCTGGGGGCGATCTTGGGGCGACTTGGGGCCCCTTGGGACCGTTTGGGGGCCTCTTCCAGGCCCGTTCTGGGGCCCTCCTGGGCGGGCTTGCCGCCCCGGAGACCCACCGAGAACACGCTGGAAGCGACCAGAAGCCCAAGAGTGCCTGGGACACGGGGGGTCCTGGCACTCACGAGTCTTACAAGTCAGGGCATGCTTGCGAATGGGAGTCAGGGCGATAACGGTCCTGTGGCAGTATGGCCTGCCAGCTCCTCGTGGTGGTCGCTCGTTGGCGCGGTCTCCCTTTCGCCTCTTCCTCCCCCTTCTCCAAAATAGCGCTGAAAAAAAAACACTTACGAGTCTTACAAGACCTTTACCTCTCAGGGCTGCATGAGCCTTGTGGTGGAGCACTCCATATACGCGTCTCGAGGCACCGTTGGCGGGTATTTTCTGTGTGAGTTTTCCCGTCTTTGGCAAGGGGACCGTGCCCCAGCAGCAGCATGCTGCACGTATGTGCTGCGCAACCTGAAAGCAACTGGCCCATTGCTCGCTCCCCTTTCTGTGTGTCTTTCCGTGGTGACCTCGTCTCCTGAGCGTCAGATCGCAGCCACAGCCTTCTCACGGCTTACTGAATTCTGCCCGCGACGTGGTCGGGCTTAGCCGCTAGCAGCGGAGCTCAGCGGAGCGTGCCTTCTGGCTCTTCCGTGATTGATGCTCGATTGTGTAACGGAGGAGCTTTATGTAGCTCGCATGCTATAATCTCGAAGCTCCTTGTCTGGGTCTTGCTGGGATCCTCGCTTTCGTTGGCTTGTCATGAGGTGCTGGCAGGCACGGTGCGCAGCACCCGCACAGGCATTGATCGGAGGTAGTCTTGCTGCGGGATTGAAGCAGTGAGCTTTCCTTGACGCGAGGCGCATTTTTTTTTTGCTGTGATTCAGGAATGTGGCAGGATCCCTCGACGGCTCTAGGTTACTATACCAGATGTTAAGCTCTGCATGCCGTCAGATATCTCACCAGGCAACGTGGATATTGTCCTGGAAGCATTTTGCAGGACAAGGCTGAATGCGACCATCTGGCCCAACTCTCCCAGACTCGTGCCTCTCAGTGCGTCAGGGAGCGTCTCCAGCAGTGCGAAGCCCGAATGGTTGCTCGAGCGCTCCGGTGCCGCTCCTCCCTGCTTGGAGTCGGCCTCGGCTCTGGGGTTGATTTCTGGCTCGCGCCCGGGTCGCCTCCTGGCCCGTGCTTCCCCGTCGTTCTCGCCCGCGCACGCCAGTCGGTGGTTAACACCGTGCTGCAGATGGAGCACCAGATCGATGGGGTCGTCGTGCAGTGCTCGCAGTACAGGCGGGCTGGTGGGGAGGTGGCCAGACGCCGAGTCGAAGCAGAGAGGCCAGGATGAGGTGGACCAGCCCGACTTCCAGCTTCTACTTGAGCCTCCCCCGAGTCTATTTTCAGGGATGTGCCCAGGTGCAGTCGCGAGGTCCAGGGTGTTACTGCATCGGCGATGCCGCGCCCGCCTTTCGATGGCCTCCTCCTTCGCCTCCTCCTGCCCAGCCTTTTCCGACTCCGCCTCCTCCCGCACCCCGCTCCCCTCCCTCGCTATCCTCCGCGCTCGTTCCCCCGCTGGGTCGGGCACATCCTTCGCAGTCCCGTGCCCTCGCCTCTCGCTCACCCTCTCACTCTCTCTTTTTTTTTTTTTTTTTTTTTTTTTTTTTTTTTTCTCTCTCTCTCTCTCTCTTCCTCCTTCTCTCTCTCTCTCACTCTCTCTTCCTCCTTCTCTCTCTCTCTCTCCTCTCCCTCAGGGGCCGAGGCCGCTCGCTGCGGCCACGCGGCCAACGAGACTGGCTGTGTGTGTGTAGATTCGTGCGGGCGTAGACGCGCGCGCTTCAGTGATTTCCGACCTTTCACGCCCTGTCGCCGCGCGCAGGGCCGCGACGCCAAAAACGCGCGCGCGCGCGCGCGCGCGCGCGTGGTGTGTGTGTGTGTGTGTGTGTGTGTGTGTGTGTGTGTGTGTGTGTGTGTGTGTGTGTGTATGTGTTGTGTTGTGTGTGGTGTGTGTGTGTGTGTGCGTGCGTGGCGTGTGGCGTGTGCGTGTGCGTGTGCGTGTGTGCGTGTGTGTGTGTGTGTGTGTGTGTGTGTGCGTGTGCGTGTGCGTGTGCGTGTCCGTGTGCGTGTGCGTGTGCGTGTGCGTGTGCGTGTGCGTGTGCGTGTGCGTTTGCGTGTGTGCTCCAGGGCTTGCCCTGGTTTCCTTACGCCGCCTTGTCTCTCCATCCTTGTCGGCTGCCGTTGCCGTTTTTCTTTGGGCCTCGCTGGATGCTGCCTTGGCTCGTCGGTGTCGCACTGCCTATCCCGTTCCTGGCTCCCCCCTCTTCCCCCCCCCAATTTCCCCTTTTCCCCCTTCTCTCTCTCCTCGCGACTGCCCTTCCTCGCGAGAATTGCTGTCGATCCCCCACGTGCGGATCCAGTGATTTTCCACGCCGCGTGAGCTGGGCCGGGCCGGTCGCTGTCGTCTTGACTTGACGTACGCCGCGCCGCCGCGCACGTGGCCGCGACGCCATATATATATATATATATGTATACATACATATGCTACCCCGCCGCAGGGGTCAACCGTTCTATCTGTGGGCGTCCAAGCGAAGCGATGATGTGATGTTGTGTTCTTGTCAATGAGCTGATCGTGTGCTAGAAAATTGAATGCGAGCATCCCCTTTGAACTGCAGACCTCCAGGCGCAGTACACGCGGTGGAGAGTACCCATTGCAGACCCCCGACGTAGTGCAGACGTAGTACCCAAGTCTACGCCCAAATTCTGCCGCGGCCGATCACGCAGCCAGCAGGTCGCGCATGATGTGCTGCACCATTCCCCCCGTCTTGACCCACATGTTGTCGTCCTTGTGCCAGTAGTCGTACTGGGCCGGGCGGACCTTGGTGGCAAGCAGCTTGGTTCCTGCTTTGGCGTTGGCGCTCCTGTGGGTGCGGTCTTTAATGAAACGCCACGCACGGTTAGGGCACGTTCAGCTCCTTGGTGATCCACCGAAGGTGACCCGTAGTCTGGATTAGACGGGCATGCTCCTCGATGTGATCGAACCCCTGGTCGACTTTCGACTCATCCATGAGTTCTTTTTGCTTGTTGAGGTCGCGGTGGTCGAGCGTGAAATTCTTGATCTTCAAGCCATGGAGGTGCATGAGCAGGTGCTGCAGAGCCTTCGTTTTTGATTTCTCATGGATGCCCCGCGCGATCTTGTGCGCCTGACCAACGCACGTGCTCGGGAGGCTGTGAATGTTGATATTGTTCTTCGCGACGTAGTGCTTGACGATGTACTTCCCGCCGTCGTCCCTCGGCACCACGAACAGCTGCATGGTGTAATCGCTCGGGGGCTCTTCCTTCAAGCGAAAAGGCAAGGGCAGGTCCTTGAATGGCTTGCGACGGAAATGCTCCAACATAACGTCTCTGTCGATGTCTTCGCGGTGATCGGACACGATGTCCACGAAGTGCGCGACCTTCTTCATTGGGCCGCTCGCCTCGGTGTCAACAGGTGTAAACGGGAGATCCTCGGCAGGAGTTGTGGTGCCCGTCTCGTCCTCTGGGAGGATGAGAAAAGTCAGCCTGTGCATGGTGAGGTTCTTCACGACCGTTGCCGCCGCGATCATCGCAGCGACGCGCGGTGCCAAAAAGGGGGGGGGGGGCGGGCGCGCGCGGGGGCGCAGCGAGCCAGGCGGTGCCAGGGCGGCTCGTCCCTTGAGCCGCACTTCGAGCAAACCGCAGAAGATGAGAACGTTGCGTTGTTATCACAAGTATGATTAAAACATGTTTTCGTGGGGTATTCCCCTGGGCCTCTGGCTACCAAGATGAGCCCAAACATCGGCTGAGCCCAAACTACGATAACGATGATGTTGAGAAGGACATCGGCAGCGCAGTTGGTTCGTTTCCTCCTCCGTCGTTTGGCGCTCTGTCCCGCTGCGCCTGCCCTGCTCTCTCCCCCTCTTTCTCTCTCTCTCTCTCGCTCGCTGTGTTTTGCTGTGGCTCCTCCTCCGTCGTTTGGCGCTCTGTCCCGCTGCGCTTGCCCTGCTCTCTCTCCCCCTCGTTCTCTCGCTCTCGCTCGCTGTGTTTCGCTGTGGCTCCACTGGCCAGAGTGGAGCTGCTCGGCAAGTCTGCGCGCGGCGCGCGTCAGCCCCAGTCGTTCGCGTGGCCGCGGGGCGGGCCGCGCTGCGCCAAGAGCCTCACTTTCTTGGCCGCCCAAAGGGGCAAGTGGTGCTTCACGTGTACCTGGGGGGTCCGCCGCCAGCTCTCCCAGGGAGCGGTGGCCTTCTCGAGCGCCTCCTCAGCCTCCTCGGTCTTCTTCTCAGCCTTGTCGGGCGTCTTCTTGGCCTTCTGCAGGTCATTCCCCGCCTTCTCCAAAGAGTCCCGCGTCTCGCGCAGCTCCGCCCGGGCGTTCTTGAGAGCGGCCGTTTTCTCCGTGAGTTGCTCCTTGCGGCGGTTGGCAACCGCCTCTGCCGCGGTGGCCTTGTGGTTCGCGGCGTACTTCTCCCTGTAGTGGTGGTTCGAACGGCGGGAACGCGCGTCCGGCGCGCTCTCAAGGGACCTGCGAGCTGCTGCGCGCGCCTCCCTCAGCAGTTTGGCCACTGCTGGCTTGTTGCTCAGGTCCTGCTCTCTCCTCGCGGCCCTGCGCGCCTTGTTGTTGACCAGCTTCTTCTCGTGGGCCGGGGTCCCTCTCTTTGGGTTTCCCACGGCGGCGCGAAGCACGGGGCGCGGAACCAGTTAAACCTTGACGGGCCACTTTAACCTTGAGCCGAAACAGGTGCGGAGGAGGGGGGGAGACAGGAATGCGCAGGATAAGCGGGATCACTCACCTAGGAACGGGCCCCGTTCGTTTGCGAACTCTCTTCTGTAATTGTGGTGCTCTCGGGGGCATCCCAAACATGGATGCCTCCATCACATGCCGTTCTTCCTCCTCCTCCTCATCCTCGCTCTTCCTCGCCTTCCCCGCTCGTGCTCAGAAGAAGTGTTGCGAGAAGAAGGCAGGCCAGGGCAAACGGTCTGAGGCCATCTTTGAAACCCACCGCACAACGTGGAAAACGAAGAGAACGTGGAGGAATGAGAAGGAGAGGCGGAGGATGATGAATACGAATAACATATGATCGCTCCCCGCCCCAGTCGCTGGAGGATGAAGATAGAAGGGTGCCGAGGAGGATGCCTCGCAGGGGTCCCCCAAAACGCACTGAAAACGAGGCTCCCGCGTGAAAGGTCCCCAAAAACACACCCAAAAGGAAGCCCCGCCTGAGAGGTCCCAACAGAAAACATTCAAAACGAGGCTCCCGCCTGAGAGGTCCCCCAAAAACCAGAAGAAATCCAAGAGCCACCCCTCTCATCCTTGTATTTTTCCCCAAAACAAAAAACCCAAAGTTTCAGAGGGGAACTCCTCCCACCCCCGATTCCTCCTCTTCTTGCCCGCCCCCGTCGGAGGGGAGGAGGAGATCTCTCTCTCTCTCTCTCTCTCATCTATATATATATATATATGTATGTATGTATATATATATATATATATATATATATATATGTATATGTTTTTTTTGGGGGGGGACAATTAGAAGCATGAGAGGGGTGGCTCTTGGATTTTTTTTTTTTTTTTTTTTTTTTTTTTTTTTTTTTTTTTTACCTCTCATGCGGGAACGTCGTTTTGAATGTTTTTTGTTGGGACCTCTCAGGCGGGAGCTTCCTTTTGGGTGTGTTTTTGGGGACCTCTCAGGCGGGGGCCTCGTTTTGGACTCCTGGCAGGGCTTTGCTTGATTCTGTCCCGTAAGGGGATTCTGATTGGGAGGAGGAGGATAACGATGATGAGGATGAGGAGGAGGAGGAGGAAGAGGAGGAGGAGGAGGAGGAGGAAGAGAAGGAGGAGGCGGAGGAGGAGGAGGAGGAAGAGAGAGAGAGAGAGAGAGAGACGAGACGGAGAGAGAGAGAGAGACAGAGAAGGATAACGCAGAAACGAAATGGAGTTGGAATGAGAGCGGTTCATTTTCGAAGCCTTTGAAGGCCGAAAGTGCTCCTTAAGAATAGGCATAATGAGGTAGACCCCTGCGGGGGGAAACTACCATCTATATATATATATATAGGTATTCACATAGGTGTATATATATATATATATATAGATACATACATGCATGTGTGCGTGCGTGTGTGTGTGTGTGTGTGTCCGTGCGTGCGTAGACACGCGCTTTAGTGCTTCTCTGACCTTCTACGCCTTGTCGCCGCGCGCAGGGCCGCGACGCCAAACGCGCGCGTGTGTGTGCGTGCGTGTGTGTGCTTGTGTGTGTCTGTGGTTGCGTGTGTGTTCCCTGGCCGGCCCTGTTTTTCTTAGGCCGCCTTGTTTTTTCATCCTTGTCGGCGGCCGTTGCCGTTCTTCTCTGTGCCTCGCTGGATGCCTTTGCTAGTCAGCGCCGCAGTGCTTCTCCCGTGCCTGGTTCCCCCTTCCTGCCCCCCCTGGTTTCCTCTTTTTACCCATCTCCTCTCTTCTCGCGACTACCCCCCTCGCGAGAATTGTGATCGATCCCCGATGTGTGGGTCCAGCTTCTCCTCGCAGCGTCAGCTGAGTCGGCCTGTTCGCTGTCCACTTGACTTAACATACGCCGCGCCGCCGCGCGCGGCTGCGACGCCAAACATATTTGTGTATTTGTGTATGTGTGTGCAGGACTTCCCTGGGTGCCTGGCTTAGCCGGTCGGTAGCGCCGTCGGACGTGGCTCCCGAGCGCTCGAGTGGCTCTCTGCCCCAGCGACGTGCGACCGAACAGTTTTGTTTGTTTTTTGCTTTTCGTGTTTTTCTTTGTTCGGTGTGTGTGTGTGTGTGTGCGTTGATCACGCTTCAGAGAAGTAGGCTAATGCACCGCTCCCCCGTGCTCTGCCGTTGTCCTGGTGCTGGCCCCTTTGCCCTCCCCCCTTTTGCGCTCTACTTGTGCGTGACCTCAATCTGATCTTTCTGGCGTCAGTTGGCACCCAGCGGCGAGAGCCATACCAATGAGCGTGCTCCACGGCTTGACGCCCGTATCAGAGCCGCCTGGATTCGGAGGTAAGGACGACCAGGAGGAGGAGAAGGAGTAGAGGGAGGAGGAGGAAAATGATGAAGAGCGACGCAGAGGAGGAGGAGGAGAATAAGGAGGAGGCGGCAGAAAGTGACTAGTAGTAGTAGTAGTAGTAGTAGTAGTAGTCGTAGTAGTAGTCGTAGTAGTAGTAGTAGTAGTAGTAGTAGTAG
>CAUYUJ010018303.1:66263-88961 GCA_963575745.1 Prorocentrum cordatum | reverse complement strand
GTAGTAGTAGTAGTAGTAGTAGTAGTAGTAGTAGAAGTGGTGGTGGTGGTAGTAGTAGTAGTAGTAGTAGTAGTAGTAGTAGTAGTAGTCGTAGTAATAGTCGTAGTCGTAGTCGTAGTGATAGTAGTAGTAGTAGTAGTAGTAGTAGTGGTGGTGGTGGTGGTGGTGGTGGTGGTGGTGGTGGTGGTGGTGGTAGTAGTAGTAGTAGTAGTCGTAGTAGTAGTAGTAGTAGGAGGAGGAGGAGGAGGATGATGATGAGGAGGAGGAGGAGGAGCAGGAGGAGCAGGAGGAGCAGGAGGAGGCAGGAGGAGGAGGAGGAGGAGGAGGCAGGAGGAAAAGGAGGAGGAGGCAGGATGAGGAGGAGGAGGAGGTGGAGGAGGGGGAGAAGGAGAACGACTGTTGTTTTGGTTGCGTGTTGGCATTTCGGCTCTTCTTTGGGCCTCTGGAGACCTCCAGGGACCTCCTCGTCTGCCCCTGCCTGCCTTTTTCGGCCCGGTGGAAGAAATATCTGGACCTCTCGTGGAGCGTGGTCCGACCAGGATTTCGAGTACGTAGATCCAGTCGTGGGACGAGGTCACGAAAGGCACGTCAAAGGCTATATAAAAGGATAATCAGGATGAGAAGGCCGCGCGATCATTCACTGTTCCTGGGTGCGTGACTGAAGTGGAGTTCCGCGGCTCGGATTCTGCTTGTTTGTTTGTTGTCGTTGTCCCACCCGCGACCCGCCCCGCGACGCACCGGCGATCCGCCCCGCGACCGACCCGGTGACCCCTTCGCGACCCACTCGTGATCGGCGCCTGCGCTGGGCTCGGTGTGCAATGTGTTGAAGAATCGGCGCCTGCGCTGGGCTTCTTCAGAGCCTCGCATACTGGCGACGACCCCACCTCCCCCTCACTCCTATCCGCAATTGCGGGGTGCTGCGTATCAATTCTTCCTGTTGTCTTCCTTAGGTCACGGACTCGGCCGAGCGATTGCCAATACACGGTGGCTTCATTTCCCTGGTAATGTGTAACTGTGTGCGTGGGGGTGGCGGCGGGCATGAGGAAACTATGCTGCATTATTGTTCCGTCCGCTCCCCATATACGGCGCACGCTCCCATTCACAGCATGTTTCTCTTCTTCGTGTGCGGAATGGCCCGCGGGCAATCTTATTGCAACGTCCTGCCTCTGTCACTTGGCCCCATTCCCACTCCCATTCACTTTTCTCCCCTCCCTCGATCGTTGCTGCGGATCTGGTTTGCCATCTCTTTCCCCTTTGCTCGTGATGCGAACGCACGCCCGCGGGCTAACGGGGTCAACATCCCAGCGTGTGGATGCTGCGGCGGAATACACAAAAATCCGATGTGTATTCCACCCACACCCCGGCCTCCTGGAGACGCGAGGGGCAGGTATGGCGGCGGCAAGGGGGGCGGCGGCTGCGGCGGCGGCGGCTTTGCCGGTGGCGGCGGCGGCGGCTTCGTGGCCACGCCGCGAGCCGGCGGCCACCGCTACGGCGGCGGCGGCGGCGGCTTCGTGGCGACGCCGCAGCAGCAGCAGCACCAGCCTGGCGGCTACGGCGCGCCACCAGCGGCCGCCTCGGGCGGAGGACCCAGAAGCACAGAGGGTCCTCGGCTGGAGGAGGAGGAGGAGGATGGGGAGGAGGGGGGCGAAGATTAGGGGGAGGGGGCGAGTGCTGTTGATGATGCTGTTGTTTATGATGATGATGCTGATGCTGATGCTGATGCTGATGATGATGATGATGATGATGATGATGATGATGATGATGATGATGATGATGATGTTGATTATGACGGTGGTGGTGATGAGATGATGATGATGATGATGATGATGATGATGATGATGATGATGATGATGATGATGATGATGATGATGATGATGATGATGATGATGATGACGGTGGTGGTGATGACGATAAGAAGGCGATGGTGATGGTGCTTTGGATTGTGGCGGTGGCGATGGTGAAGGTGACGATAACCGTGATACTGGTGAAGATGACGATGGTTGTAGAGTTCTCACATCCGAAGTAATAAACAGTTGTCCCCCCACGGGTGCCCAGTGTGTCTTGAATGTGAAGTGCTCCACGTGCAGTGCCCCTTGTGTTGTTATTGATGGGCAATGTAGCACAGTGGCCGTTGTAGTACATGTAGCGACGTGAAGCACTTTGCTTGCATAGTATATAATTTGTCGGCTTCGTCTGCCGCCTGCCCTTTCGGGGACCGCCCCTGCAGGAGCCTGCACGCAGGCTGAACTGAACTGAATAATTGAAGTACCTCCCCAGGGCTCGCACCCTGGTTTTAGCTCAAGCTGCGTTGTTGGCCCACAGACTACCACACCAACGACATCCGCTTGATGTTTCATCACAATCTATTCAGGATTCACCCTTTGGCTTGAGAGCTCCTTGCAATTTATTCAGAGTCGCGGTCTCGCCTGGGACATCTTTGCAAATCATCCAGGCGCCGCGCTCTGAACGCCCAGGAATCGCGCCCTTGCGCGAGAATTCGTACAGCTTGTCAGGAACCGGATTCTCGCCTGAGGCCTCTTTACGACTTTCGAAGTTCGCCTCGCTGCCCCGCCCGACCGGCCCGTCGTTACTGCCCGCCCGATCGCTCGTTTGGGCTCGCCTGTTCGCCGGCTGAGCAGCTTCCCTGCCCGCGCTACTACCCCGCCCGACCCGCCCGTTGGGGTCCGACCCGGCCGCCAGGGCCCGCTCGCCCGACCTGCCCGTTTTCGGGTCCGCCCGCCCGGCCTGCCCGCTGGACAGCCGCCCATGCGTTGACTCGGACGCCCGCCCACCCGTTGGAATGCCCCGCCCCTCGGGCCCGACCCGCTCGCTGTGGTGCGCACGCCAGTCTTCCTGCTCCCCCCCCCCTCCTGCTGAGTTCTTCTCGTCCTCGAGGTTCCGCCCTTTCTTCTGCCCCCCCTCGCTTTTTGTTCCCTCCTCCCTCTCTCGCTCGCTTCCCTTTTTTTCTTTTCTCCCTCCCCTTCGTACTCCAGCGGCCGCTCGAACTTCGCGTTGCAAGGGGTACGACCGAAGACGAGCAGGGCGGTTGCCGAGGGCTTGGGGTATGCATGTTGAGTGGCGCCCGAGCAACGAAGAGCGAGCAGTCTTCAAGCGATTGAACCTTCATTTCTGAAGACTAAGTACTGTGGACCCCCTGCCCGGTGCCCATGGTGCTTCTTCAAGTGCAGTGCCCCCCCCCCCAGGGCTCGCACCCAGTTTTCTAGAGAGGAGAGCCGTGGGGCTCCGACTGGAATATAGGCCCCGGGCTTGCCACAGCAACCACGGCTCCCGCCATTTTTTTTGATAACAAGAAAAAAAAACAGCAGCCACGGCTCCCGCCAGGTACCTCCTCGCAGGTTATTCAGAATCGCGCCCTCCCTCGGGACGTGCTCGCAACTTACTCTGGAATCTGGCTCTCACGCCCACCCTGCCCGAACCGCGTCGTTAGGGTCACGCCCGTCGGACCCCGCCCGCTGGGGTCCGCCCGTTCGCCTGCTCGGAAGCCCGCCCGCTTCAACGTCCCGCCCGATCGGCCCGTTAGGATCCGCCCGCCCGACCCGCTCGTCAGGGTCCGCCCGCCCGACCTGCGCTCCAGGGTCTGGCCCTTCTCGTCATTGGAGGCCCGCCAGCCCGCTTTGATGCCCTGCCCGCCCGCCACGCCTGTCAGGGTCCGCCCGCCCGACCCGCCCGTTGAGGCGGGGTGCTTGTCAGGGTCCACTTGCGCAACTCATTGCTCCTCTCTCTTCCTTTTTCTGCCGAGTTTTCTTCGCCCTCTTGCCCCGCTCCGTTCTCTTGCCCTCCTCCGTTCTCGTTTCCACCTCCCTTCCTCGCTCTCTCCCTTTTTTCCCTCCTTCTCCTCCTCTTCCTCCTCCTATTGTTTGAGGCCGCGCCAGCCATGCGTGACAGGCAAGGAAGAGATACCCCCAATGGGGGTACGATCGAAGACCGAGAGGGCGGGTATCGACGTATCGGGGTATACATGTTGAGTGTCACGCGGGCAACGAAGAGCGAACAGTCTTAAAATGCTTGTTGCTGCTCTTGATGTTCGTGTTGATGGCGATGGTGATGATGACGATGATGATTATGCTGCTGTAGATGATGATGATGATGATGATGCTGATGATGATGATGATGATGATGATGATGCCGATGATGATGATGATGATGATGATGATGATGATGATGATGATGATGATGATGATGATGATGACGATGCTGATAATGATGCTGACACTGATGATGCTAATGGTGGTGGTGAGGATGCTAACGATGGTGGTGCTGATGATGATGCGGTTGTCGTTGTTGTTGCTGCTGTTGTTGTTGCTGTTGTTGTCGCTGTTGTTGTTGCTGTTGTTGAACATTATTTATTCTAAAGAATAATTATTGTTGGGCCCCCTGGTGCGCGCCCCCCCTGCGCCGCCTAGGCCGCAGCTACATTTTCATCATTTTCGTGATGAAGCCTCAGAAAAGAGGGTGTGTACAGGATCCGGTTGTTTTGTTGTAATCCGCTTTCCCTTGCAAAAAACAATAGAAAATGACATTTCTTGTTCTAATATAATCAAAATTTCAAGAATCCCTTGCAAAAAATAAGGTAAAGTGGACATTCGCGCGCGCAAGACGAAATCCTTCCAAAACCTTAGTTTCGCAGCGATTTTAACATAAAAACATCAAAAAACCCATGGTTTTTCAACAAAAAATTGTCAAAATCTCATCCCGCGCGCTCTTGCGGATTCGTAGGAAACCCAACACTTTTTAAACATTTCTGTCAAACGGGCTTTTGCGAGCACACTTTTTCGAATTCTGCGACAACGGTTGCGCAACCTGCCAGGGCCATCATCCCTGTCAAATAATACCATGCGGGACACCATGGAAGGCTTAACAACTTCTGTGGGTTAACAAGGCTTAACAACTTCTGTGGGTGTACGAACGTAGGCTTAACAACTTCTGTGGGTGTGTACTCCACGCCAGTGTAGTAGCCACGGTCGTCCGCAGGCCACGAAGTGAAGTGTCCGAACGTCATAGGGCGGGAAGCTGGGTGTGGGTGGTGGCGAAGAGTCGTGTGGATATTTGGTAGAGCTTGCACTGCCCCCCCACAAAGTGGGGGTATTGGCTGGCGTCGCATGAAAACCCTGGCACTGGTGAGAACACTGAGCGTTCGGGTAAAGTGATTGTTGTTGTTGTGGTTGTTGTTGTTGTGGGTGTTGTTACTGTTGTGTTTGTTGTTGATGGTGATGTTGCTTACAATGATGATGCTGATGCTGATGATTATGATTCTGCTGATGATGATGCTGATTCGGATGATGTTACTGATGCTGATGCTGATGCTGATTATGACGATGATGCTGATGATGCTGATTATGATGATGATGATGATGATGAACATGCTGATGATGGTGATGATGATGATGCTGGTGGTGATGGCGATGGCGATGACGGTGATGGTGATGATGGTGATGAAGATGATGATGATAATGATGATAATGATGATGATGATGATGATTATGATGATGATTCGGATGATGATGATGATGATGATGATGATGATGATGATGCTGATGATGCTGATGATGGTGCTGATGATGAAGATGATCATGACGACGCTGATGATGATGATGATGATGATGATGATGATGATGATTATCATGAGGACGATGGTGATGGTGGTGGTGGTGGTGGTGATGCATGTGGAGTGTGAGGGGCAGAGGGAGGAGCAGGAGGAGGGAGAGGAGGAAGAGGACGGGGGAGGATGAGGAGGAGATGACGAGAAAGGGCAGGCGGATGGGGACGGGAGAAGCGGGCGATGCGAGAGGGGGTTCTAAAGGGGGGGGCAGGGGGGGATCCTTCGGGTATCGCTCCTCTCGCTCCTCTTGCGCCGCATCGGCCCTCAGCTCCGCGGGGTCGGCTTCCATCGTTGGTCCAGGCATCCCCTCCTCCTCCTCCTCCTCCTCCTCCTCCTTTTCCTCCTCCTCCTCCTCCTCATCCTCCTCCTCCTCCTCCTCCCACTCCTCCTCCTCCCCTCCTCCTCCTACTTTTCCTCCTCCTCCTCCTCCTCCTCCCACTTCTCTCTTCTCTCCTCCTCCTCCTCCTCCTCCTCCTCCTCCTCCTCCTCCTCTTCCTCCTCCTCCACCCTCCTCCCTCCTTCTACTGCACCTCCCTCTTCCCCCCTCCTCCCGCCCCCGTTCTCCCCTCCTCCCTCCTCCCCCCCCCTGCTCTCTCTTCCCTCCTCCCTGCTCCTTCCCCCTCCTCGTCGGCATGAGGAGGGGATGGCGGTGGAGAAGGTCCAGCAAAACCCGGCTCCCAGTCGAGCGCGCAAAGAGATGTGTTCAGTCGTCCGCATGTCTTGTGACGGCTTGCGTGCCTGTGCAGGTGTGGGAAGGGCAGCCGTGCGTTGGAAGAGGCCCCAGACTGCCAGGACGTGGCTGGACAGGCAGGCGGCGGGCGCCACCAGGCGAGAGAGCTGTGTCTTGAGACGACGCGGAGAAGGAGTGCAAGGCGGCTCGGTTCGGCCGTCCACGAAGGCTGGGGCAAGCTCTTTCAGCCGGGTGAGCGCCGAGCCCCTGGTGTGTCGGCGGTCGTTGCCGCCCTTGCAGCGGGCTCACGCTCACCCTGGGCGCGCGAAGCCGAGCGGAAGGATACGGAAAGCAACATCCAGTGAGGCTCCAGAGGCGGCACCAATAAAGGACAGAGGTACACAAGACCCACGTGAGGCTCCAGATGCCATCACCAATCACAGACGGTAGAAGTTCGCAAGACACGTGCGTGAGGCCACAGGGGCCGTCAACCAAACAGCCGGTAGACGTTCGCGCCCTTGGCGCACATACGGCGCCGTAAGAACCACCAGCCTGCGACCCCAGCTGGGGGGGTGAACCAAGGCGGGACTGGGATCCCCAAGGGAGGCGAGGGGCCCGGCACCACCGCGGCCTAACCCACTCCACGGGGGGAGGCGCCCCCCAAGCCCGGAAAAAGGGGTCCCGCCTCTGCCAGTCCTCGGGGATGGTCACGCACCTGGCGGCACCGATCACCCCGTCAGCCGAGTCCTTGACCAGGCCCTGCTATCCAAGCAGGGGGGGCAGGGTAAGAAGGAGGAGACGGAGGAGGAGGAGGAGGAGGAGGAGGAGGAGGAGGAGGAGGAGGAGGAGGAGGGAGGAGGAGGAGGAGGAGGAGGAGGAGGATGAGGAGGAGGATGAAGGGGATGAGGATGAGGGGGTGGGGGAGGAAAAGAGGAGGGGCAGGGGCGGGCAGGAGAGGGGAGGCGAGGCGAGAGTTGGGCGGTGCGAGATTGCGGCTTGCCCGAGGGTCGCTCAGCTGGCAGCACCGTAGCGGGTCGCCAGATGGACATCGGTATCCGCGGAGGCGACCATCGTCGCTGCGCCAGGAGGAGGAGGAGGAAGAGGAGAAAGATGGGGGAGCGGATGATGGTCAGGAGGGAGATGAGGGTGAGGAGGAGGAGGAGGAGGAAGAAGAGGATGAGGATGATGATTATGATGCTGCTGCTGATGCCGCGGGTGCTGATGATGCTCATGATGATGATTACGATGATAATGATGATGAAGCTGCTGATGATGCTGCTGTTGATGACGCTGACGACGACGATGATGATGCTGACGTTGATGCAGATGCTGCTGCTGATGATGATGGTGATGATGAAGATGAGGATGCTGATGATGCTGCTGCTGCTGCAGATGACAAATTTGGTGGTGATCATGATCACAATGACGATGGTGACGATGGTGACGATGATGCGGATGCTGATGCTGCTGATGATGCTGATGCTGCTAGTGATGATGACGACGGCCATGATGCTGATGCTGATGCTGATGATGATGATGATGCTGATGATGATGGTGACGATGCAATGAGTATGACTACGACGGTGATAATGGCGATGCTGATGCTGATGCTGATGTTGGATGATGAGGATGACGACGATGATAATGACGATGATGATGATGATGATGATGCGGATGGATATGCTGATGATGCCCATGACGATGATGATGCTGATGATGCTGCTGCTGCTGATGATGATGGTGACGATGAAATGAGTGTGGCGACGGTGATACTGACGATGCTGATGCTGATGATGATGTTAGATGATGAGGATGACGACGATGATGAGGACGATGATGATACTGATGATACTGATGATGATGATGATGATGATGCTGATACGGATGGATATGCTGATGCTGCCCATGACGATGACGATGCTGATGCTGATGATGCTGCTGATGATGATGCTGAGGATGCTGATGCTGCTGCTGCTGATGAGGATGATGCCGCCGCTGCTACTGCTGCTGCTGGTGAGGACGACAACGACGATTCTGCTTACGGTGACGGTGCTGATGATGAGGTGAAGGTGATGCCGACGAACATGATGATGCTGATGATGCTGATGATGGTGCTGATGATGAAGATGATCATGACGACGCTGATGATGATGATGATGATGATGATGATGATGCTGATGATGATGATGATGATGATGATGATTGTGATGATATTCATGATGATAACGATGCGGATGCTGATGCTTGTGTTGATGCTGATGTTGATTGCGTTGTCGACGATTGCGATGATGCGGATGATGGTGATGTGGATGATGTTGCTGATGATGATGCTGATGATGATGATGGTGATATTGTTGTTGCTGTTGTTGATGAGCTGTTGCTGTTTTTGTTTTGGTTGCTGTTATTATTATTGTTACTATTATTACTGTTGATTTCGTTGTTGATGATGATGATGATGATCATGATGATGACGATGATGATGATGATGATGATGATAATGATGATGATGATGATGATGATGATGATGATGATGATGATGATGATGAGGATGACGAGGCCGAGGACCACGAGGAGTGGATGTGATGTGGGGTAGTGCTCCATGTCGACTGCTGCAGGTTCTCCCCTTCCGCCTCCAATCTTGCCTCCTCGGCCATCCTTCTCCCCAGCCCCCCCTCCTCCCCTCCTTTCCGCCTCCCCTCCCCCTCTCCTAATATCAGTTGCGAGAAGACCTCCACTCTCCTCAGCTTCCCTCTTCCAATTCCCTCTCCTTTCTCTCCCTCTTCCACTCCCTTTCCTCTCTCCCCTGTCCTTTCTCATTTTCCATCCTCTCCCCCCTCCTCTCCCTCTCCATCTCCCTCTTCCCTCCCCTCCCGTGCCTTCTCCTCCTTTCTCTCTCTCCTTCTCTCTCTACCTCCTCTTCCTTCCCTCCCTGTCGCATCCCTCTTTCTTCCTCTCCTCCCCTCCCCCCTTTCTTCAGACTCCCCTCGCCCGTCATCCCTTTATCTCCTCCTCCTGCCCCTTTTTTCTCTCCCTCTCTCTCCCTCTCTCCTCTCTCTCTATATATATACACACCTATTATCGCCGTCTCTGTCTCCGTCCAAGTCTCTGTCTCTGTCTCTGACTCTGTCTCTAACTCTTTCTCTGTCTCTGTCTTTGTCTCTGTCTCTGTCTCTGTCTCCGTCTCCGTCTCTGTCTCTGTCTCTGTCGCTGTCTCCGTCTCCGTTTCCGTCTCTGTTTCTGTCTCTGTCTTTGTCTCCGTCCCCGCCTCTGTCTCTCTCTCTCTCGCTTTCACTTTCTGTCCCTATCTCTGCCTCTCTTCCTGTCTCTCTCTCTCTCTCTCTCCCTATCCCGTCTCTTCCGTCTCCGTCCCCTTCTTCTCTCTCTCTCTCTCTCTCTTTCTCTCGTTATCTGTCTCTCTTCCTTTCCACTCTCATTCCCTCCACTCCCTTCTCCTGCCTCTCCTCCTTGCCCGGATCTTGCCCAGAGGATTTCAATCCTGCAAGCTGTTCGTAGGGCAGCTTGCGACCACCGCCAACGAGACGGCCCTGCAAGGCGCCGGCCCGACCGCCTGATAGGCGTGTGGAGATTTGCTCCATGGCAGCGTCCGCCGCCGCCACCTTCGTTCTCCTCTTTCCCTCCTCCCTCGCGGCTGTACGAGAGGCTTCGATTGACGTCACTGCGAGACATGTCGGTCGGGGGCCACCCGCTTCTTCCCCAGAGTTGGATCTTCAGATCTCCAGTTTCGCGCTCCGTCGGGTGGTGGCTTGCGTCATTCTGCTGCCGTGGCTCCCACGTCCACCGCCCCTTCGCCCCGACGGCCGCCGCACGCATCAGCCGCCACCGTGAATCAGATCAGATCGCACCGCCACCAACAAAAGGCCGCGGTACGACGTCAGAAAGTTGAAGGATGGAGGGTGGGAGTGATGGTGGAGGAGCAGGAGGAGGAGGAGGACCATTGTAAACCCAAGAGTCACCAACTATGTTGGTTCGTAGGCCCCTACAAGGTTTCAGTTCCATTGAGGGAACTTCATCGTTGGAAGACGACCGCCTGAATACCTTGACGCATGCCAAAACATTATTCTCGGGACTTCAACGCCACGGATCAACCTGACTTGGCTAGCGATCCTGAATTGTGCCAGAACGCCATTCCTGGGACTTCAACTCCGCAAACCCACGTAACTTTGTACCCTTATAACCCTGAGCCTTTGCAAAACACCATTTCTGCTACGTTGACCGTGGGAATCCGCGAAACCCTTGCAATTATTAAGAGGAACGTGCGCGGCGCTACGGCGAGAGCCACATTTTGAAAACGACCCGCCCTCAATCCGTGAAGCTCGTGCAACTTTTTGAAGCGAATGCGCGCGGCGCCGAGGCGAGAGCCACATTTTAAAGACGACCCGCCCTCAATCCGTGTTTTTCTTTGTTATCTCAATGATATATGCGTGTGTGTATATATATGTATAGAAAAGACTGTACGCAGCGCTGGGGCGAGAACCACATTTTGAAGACGACCCGCCCTCAATCCGCGAAGATCTTTCAAATTTGTAGAACGAATGTGCGCGGCGCCAAGGCGAGCCACATTTTGAGAACGGCACGCCCTCAATCTGCGAAGCCGTTGCAATTCTAAGGACGAATGTGCGCGGCGCCAGGGCGAGAGCCAGATTTTGAAAGCCACTCGCCCTCCACCTGTGAATCCGTTGCCTTTTCTCAAGCTTCAGGGTCATCATTGGTAAGGAGGTCGCAGGCGAAACGCCCTGCCCGCCCTAAACACTGGCCTCGGGGTGCGACAGGGAGAAACTATCTGGAGGAGGAGGAGGAAGAGGAGGAGAAGGGGGAGGAGGGGGAGGAGGAGTAGGCGGAGGAGGAGGAGGAGGAGGATGAGGAGGAGGAGGAGGAGGAGGATAATGAGGAGGAGGAGGACGAGAATGAGGAGGAGGGGCGGAGGAGGAGGAGGAGGGGGAGGAGGAGGAAAAGGAGGCGGAGGAGGTGGGGGTGAAGGAAGAAGGGAAGAACGAGAGAAGGCAAGGGATCGATGGAGGGAGGGAGTGAGGGCGTGAGGGAGTGTGGGGTGGTGGAGGAGGAGGAGAAGGAGGAGGAAGAGGAGGAGGATGTAGAGGAGGAGGAGGAGTATGAGGAGGAGGAGGAGGAGGAGGAGGAGGAGGAGGAGGAGGAGGAGGAGGAGGAGGAGGAGGAGGAGGAATAATAATAATAATATGAAGAAGAATAATAAGAGGATGATGATGATGGTGATGAGGAGGAGGAGGAGCCGGAGGAGCTGGACGAGGAGGAGGAGGAGGAGGGAGGAGGGAGGAGGCAGGAGGGAGGAGGGAGGAGGGAGGAGGAGGGGGAGGAGGAGGAGGACCAGTGTACAGCCAAGCGTCATCAACGATGTTTGAATCAACCCTCCCTCCAAGCTTCCTCTTCACAGGTCTCTACAGCGGTTCATTTCCACTGAGGGAACTGCCTCGTTGGAAGACAACTGTTTTGAAACCCTGAGGCATGCCAAAACATTGTTCTCGGGATTTCAACGCCACATATCAACATAACTGTTGCGTCTTGACGATCCTGAACCTCGCCAGAGCGCCATTCCTGGGAATTCATCATCGCGAATCAACGTAACCGTTGCGCCCATCATGGACCTGAATCCTTCCAACACGCAATTTCTGGTACGCTGATCATGGGGGTCCGTGAAGCTATTGCGAATTCTTAATGCTAATGCGCGCGACGCTAAGGCGAGAGCCACATTTTGAAACGGAACCGCCTCCAATCCGTGAAACTCCTGAATGTTTTATAACGAATGTGCGTGGCGCTTAGGCGAGAGCCACATTTTGAACACGACCCGCCTTCCATCCGTGAAATGTTTTCAACTTTTATTAAACTTCAGGGTCATACGTGCTGAGGAGCTCTCAGGCGAAACGCCCGGCCCGCCCGAAAACCTGACCTCGGGGTGCAACAGGGAGAAAGAATGTGACATGACAATGAATGCAGGAGGAGGAGAATGAACAGTTGGAGGAGGATGAATAATAACAACAATTCTGAGCAGGCGATCGTAGCAATAAGAATAAACAGATAACGCTGAAGAGTAACAAAGCAATACTAAGAGTAATGATATGAAAGCTACGAATACTAGCAATACGAAGGCGAACTAGACTAATACTAAGAATAATGCGGCGGATACTCGTAACAAAAAGAACCACTTGTAATACCATTGGTAAGGGTACCAACAAGACTAACAGCATTATTAATAGTAGTGATACCAATGCCAGTTTCTTAGTGCTGCTAAGGAGACCAATCATCGTGATAGTAATAAGGTTGCCTTACTATTTGCCAGCACAAGAAAGCGAATACTAATAGTACCACTAATCATACGAATACGAATAACAATATGCAGACTAGTACTTTTATTATTTTTTATTAGTATTACTTGAAGCAATCGTAATCCTATCATTAATGGTATTCGCAATGCTACTACTACTGCTACTACTACTGCTACTACTACTACTACCATTATTCATACCAGTAACACGACTAATATCAGTGCGACTATGATTGATACTAATGGTCGTAACAACAGTATTACTTCTGATAAGCAGAGCACTGCTACTTATACCAGTCATAACTCTAGTACGAACACCAACTCTATTAACACTAGACAATCACAACTAACACGACTCGTATTACTATTACCACTATTAATACTATTATTATTCAGTTACTAATACCACTACCAATACGAAAGTGTTACATACGGTACAATACGAGTAAGACGAATAAACAAGAAGAAGAGGAAATGAGGAAGAGGAGGAGGAGGAGGAGGAGGAGGAGGAGGAGGAGGTGGCAGTGAAGGGAGGAGGGAAGAACGGAAGCATGCAAGGGATCAGGGGAGAGGGTGGGAGGGAGTATGGGGATATCAGGATGATGATGATGATGATGATGATGATGATGATGATGATGATGATGATGATGATGATGAGGAGGAGGAGGAGGAGGAGGAAGAGGAGGAGGAGGAGGAGGAGGAGGAGGAGGAGGAGGGGGAGGAGGAGGAGGAGGAGGAGGAGGAGGAAGCATCGAGGAGACTTTGTCTGAGCAGCAGCTGGGGGAGGCGCCGAAGCCGCCGACGCTGCAGGAGATCTTCGACGCGGCGGGAAGCTCCAAGAAAGCTGAGCTACAGCGGTTGGCATCGACAGCACCAGGCTGCACCACTTCAGCTGGCTCTCCGAGGACGGACTGCTGGCCCTCAGCTTGCTGCTGCACCTCATCGGGATGGAGACGGCCTTCCCGCGGCAGATCGCGGAGGTCTTCATTTTCTTCCTGGCCGAGTCCGGTGGGGGATGGAGGCCGGCCGGCCTGATCGCGTCGTTGGTCAGGCTGCTGGGGAATATCAGGCACCAGGAGGCGAATTCGTGGGGGAATGCCGTGAACAGACAGTACTTCTACGACGGGACAGGCAAGTCCTGCGAGGACGCAGTGTGGCCCCAGATTTTTGACGCAAACCACTCCCGAGCGCTGGGTCTGGTCTGCATGTCCTCCCTGCTCGACCTGAGCAAGGCTTACGAGAGGGCCACCCACCGAGGTCTGGTGTACGCAGCCGTCAGACAGGGCTTCCCGCTGAGGAGGATCAAGCTGCTGGTGCGGTTTGTGCAGCGGGAGGCGAAGGCTGTGCCTGGACAGATGGAAGACGGAGGCTTTTACGTGGACCTCTCCCTGCTGGCAGACTGCTCCTTCGCCACGACGCTCCTGCAAGTGGCCCTGGTCCAGCCCCTGGGCGCGATGCTCAGAGCGTGGCAGGCGGTCAAGACCTTCGTGGTCGTGGACGACACCACCCTCGCGGCCCACGCCAAAAGAGCCCAGGCGGAGCACATTCTGCTGGGAGCCACGCGAATGCTCTGCCAAGCCTTGGAGGAACATTGGCTTCGCGATCTCCGTGGCGAAGGGGCAGGTCCTGAGCTCCGAGGGCGAAGTTGCGTGCATGGTGGATCAGAGGCTGCAGGAGTTGCAGTTCCGACGCGCCAAGGCCACCAAGAACTTTGGCGTGGACTTCGCGGTGGACAAGAGGGCGTCCTGGACTGTCCTGCGCCAGAGGATTGCCCGCTTGAAGCAGCGGGCTGGTCGCTACGTGTCCCTCGAGAAGGCGGGGGCCAGGAAGCTGTCCACCTTCTCCAGGGCGGGGGGCCTGGCGTCCACCCTCCACGGGGCGCGGGTCCGCGGGGTGCCGCCCCAGGCCCTCCATCGGGCCAGAGCGGTGAACGGCAGGGCCTTGACGGGAGAGGTCGACGCGAAGTCGCGCGCGCTGTTGTTCGCGCTGCAAGAAGGCAAGGCTTGGAAGCGCGACCCAGTCCACGCGGCCCACGAGCTCTCTGTCCGAGCGTGGGCGAAGGCAGTTTTACTCTAGTGCATGCCAGGGGCGGCTTTGAGATGGTCGTGGAGGCGAAGATTGGTGCTTGGGGAGAGGTCGTTGGCCCGGCAGGGGCGGTGTTCCTCCCGCTGACGCGGATCGGCTGGCTGCAGCTCGCGTGGGGCCAGTTGGCGGGCGACCAAGGCCAGATCATTGATCTGCGGGTGCTGGGCCCCCGCATGGTGTCCAGCCTGGTCGAGGCGGGCGTGTGCCGTTGCGTGCTGAGGGAGGCGGTCAAGCGCCCAGGATTCGAGCAGTTGGAAGGCAGGGCGCCCGACGCCGAGCCGTTCCGCCTGGCGCTGGCTGATATGCGCCGGTAAGGCAGGTTCGAGGAGGCCGCGCTGCTGGAGGTCCACGTCGCAGGAGGGCTGGTCATGCAGAGCGACCTGTGCGACGAGCGTTCGGTGGCGAGTCCTTCTTGCCACTGGTGCGGGCGCGAGACGGGCGCGGCGTTCCATCGCCTCTTCGCCCGCCTTGCCGTCCCTGCCTGGGCGGAGGAGCTGGGCTGCCAGAGCGTCGCTGAAGCGGGCAAGTCTGCTGGCGAGAAAGACCCGGGGATGGTGCGTGGAGTGAATAGCTTGGGCTTGGACAGGGCGCCGAAGCCCAACATGGGGGAGCTCTGTCACAGGACAGGCGTGGCGCGCAGTGACTACTTCGGATGAGTGATCTGCGTCGACGGATCTGTCGCGTGCCCGACAGTGGCCAGGCTCGCGCGGACGGACTGGGCAGTCGTGGTGGTGGACGACGTCGGGCAGGTCTTCAGAGGGATGTTCGGCTGCGAGCCTGGGTGGATCCAGGGGATCGGGTGCGCGGAGCTGTCCGCGTTGCGCAGGCTGCTGCAAGAAGTTGGCCAGGAACCCGTGGTGGTCTACTCGGACTGCAAGGGGCTCGTGGACGACTGCGAGCGAGGAGAGGAGCATTGCTGCGGGGCCACGCACAAGTGCGTGGACCGTTGACGATACGTTTTCGCCATGAGGGAGGAGCTCGCACCCGAGTTCCTCAGGTGGATGAAAGCTCACGCGGGCTGGGCGGAGGCCAGCAGGCGCTGTCCCAGCTTCCAGGCCCACGTGGGCAACGTGGAGGCGGACAGGAGGGCGCGCCAAGTAGCGAGGCTGCACCCTGGCCAGACATAGCTGAACGAGCTGGAGCGGAGCTGGAGTGAGGCCACCGCCTCAGCCCGACCCTGGTGCCGCCACCACGGCGGAATGTTGAAAAGACACGCCGCCCTAGCCTAGCCTGGCCCGATCGGGAGAAACTCTCTGGTCCGCGGGCCCGAAACCTTCCCTGCCTGGTTCTGGTGAGGCCCGACGCGGGCCATCGTCTCCAGCGGCCTCGGACGAGCCTGTGGGTTCGAGGTCTGCGGGAATCGGGGTGCGTCTACGGCCAGGCTAGTCTCGAAGCAGTGCCCAGGGGATTCCCAGGCTTGTCGCCCAGTCCCAACCGTCTCATCGGCTGTGGGTGTCGGGGTGGTGGGGACGACTTGGGGGGCGGTCTGGGACTGGAGGACGCCGTTGTCTTTTGTAGGCCCTGCGGGGCCTACGGGAGGCGACGGGCCCTGCTCCTTTCAGGGGCCTGCGTCCCCCTGGCCAGGAAGGGCCGAGACGCGGCCAGGCTGTCGCGCAGGGCCCTGGACAGGCTCCGAGGAGGCCGGGAACCCCAGTCGGGCGTGTTCTGGGGTCTCCCTTTTCCCGTGCTCAAGGCCGCGCGTTGTTTTTACTCTAGGTGTCGAGGCCCGCGCCAGGCCTCTCTTTCTTTCTTCCTTCTTGGCGTGCCCTGGGTTGTAGCCTGAATTTTGATCCCTCGTCCGGGACAGGGTCGGATTGCGGAACAGTCTGCTGTCCATTTTAGAATCCAGAAGAATCATATGATGATGCTGATGATGATTGTGATGATGATGACGATGATGATGATGATGGTGCTGATGATGATGGTGATAATGCTGCTGATGACGATGGTGCTAGTGATGATGAGGTAGAGGCGGAGGAGGAGCAGGAGGAGGAGGAGGAGGAGGAAGAGGAGGAGGAGGAGGAGGAGGGGAGGAGGAGAGGAGGAGGAAGAGGAGGACGACGGAGAGGAAGAGAAGGATGAGAGATGAGGATGAGGATGAGGAGGATGCTGATGCTGATGATGATGATGATGATGATTGATGATGATGATGGAGGAGGAGGAGGAGGAGGAGGAGGAGGAGGAGGAGGAGGAGGGGGAGGAAGAGGGGGAGGAGGAGGAGGAGGAGGAGGAGGAGGAGGAGGAGGAGAAGAAACACGTGGAGACCCCGCCGACTGCCTCCAGACTCGGCCCCCGCCCGCTCCGTCCCGCGGTCGGCCCCTCTTCGGGGAGGCACGCGCGCTGCCGCCACCCTCCTGGGGGCGGGCTCCGACCGCGGTGCGGCGCCGACGCCGACGACGCCGTCGACGTCGACGACGACCGAGCCAAATCGACGACGGTGCCGACGACGCCGGATCGACTAGGACGACGACGCTGCCGAAGACGTTGGGCCGGCGATGGCGACGACGGCGCCAACGACAGCGACGACGGCCCCCTCTGCTCCGAGCCGGCCTCGCGAGCGCCTGCCAGACGGCGGGACGGCGAGTCTTCCCCACCCACCCTCCAGCAGGATGATGGATTGGAGGGGGAGGAGGAACATATTACGCTCGAGGAGCAGGAGGTGCAGGAGGATAAGGAGGAGGATGATGAAAGCGATGGGGGAGGGGGATGAAGGTGGAGTAGGCAAGGAGGGAGGATGGGCCGAGGGAGGGGGATGCGAAGGCCGAGGGGGATGATGATGATGATGATGATGATGATGATGATGATGATGATGATGATGATGATGATGATGATGATGATGATGATGATGATGATGATGATGATGACGACGACGATGACGACGACGAGGATAATGATGATGATGATGATGATGATGATGATGATGATGATGATGATGATGATGATGATGATGATGATGATGATGATGATGATGACACTGTGAAAACTCTCTGCCCTCCATCCGTGAAGCTCATGTAATTCTTGACGATTCGCGTATCCCCACAAGCCTACCAGTCAGCCCCCCGCCGCCGCTGCCGCAGTTGCTGCCTCTGAGGGCTGGCCTGGCCGGCTCGCGCTGCGCCTTGCAGCTAATTAGGCTTGCCCGTTGGCTCGGACACCCTGCTCGCCGCCTACGCTTTCGGTTGCGGCTGCGACCAAACAGTATCCCCACAAGCCCATCCAGAAACGATGCCCAGGCGAGTTGCCTCTCAGAGTATCCTCGGATGTGTCTCGGAAGTTTGTTGGAGGCTCTTGGAGCGTCTTGGGGGCATCTTGGCGGGCCCAGGGCCGTCTTTGAGCGTTTTTGGTGCCGCGGGGAGCCTCATGAGGCTTCTTTGGGGTCTCTTGGGGGCCACTTGGAAGCGTCTTGGGCGCCTCTTGGGGCCGTCCGGGCGCGTCTTGGGGCCTTGATGAGGCGCTCTTGGGAGCCTTGGGGGCGCTCTTGGGTCCATCTTGGAGGAGATCGATCAAAGAAGAGGGAGCTTCAAGTAGCGTCGTCTCCGGAGTGCCTAAAATTGGCTTTTGGGCCCCTCTTGGAGCGCTCTTGGGGCGCTCTTGGGCGCTCTTGGGGCCGTTTTGGGGCTCCTGGGCCTCTCTGGGGGCCATCTTGGAGCCATCTTGAGGCCCCGGAAGGCCATCGAAAGCAAACAGGCGAGAAGGCCAGACTCATTGGTTTTCGCCACGTTTTTGAAGGATTTTGGCATCGTGGCGGCATCCTGGGGAGGCTCCGTGGCCATCTCGAGCCGTCTTGGAGCCGTCTTGGAGCATCTTGAGAGAGCCATCTGGAGCTAGCTTGGGCTATCGTGAGCCATCTTGGAGGTCATCTTGGGCTCTCTGAGGCCCTTCGGAGGCCGCTCGGAGGCCTCTCGGGGGCCTCTCGGGTGCTTTTTGAAGGCCTCTTGGGGCTTCTTGGCGCGCTCTTTGGGCCCTCTTGGGAGCCTGGTGGGAGCCCTGGAGGGCCTTTTGGGGCCATCTTTGAGGTGGTCGGTCAAAAGAGGGGGGTATTTGATTTGCGTTTCCCCCTCGGGGGCCACGATCCTCGTGAGGGGTGGCAAACAATGGCCCTCCGAATGGCCGAAAAAGGAGCCTCTGACACCACGCGATTCCTCCCCAAAAAACCTCAGGGAGGGGAGGGGGAGGGTTCCCCTCCCCGAAGGAAGGAGGGGTTGTGGAAGAGGAAAGGGACCCTCGTTAGACCATCTGTCGCTCAAAGGGCTGGTGGGATTCTTGCGGCTGCTGCTGCTGCTGCTCTCTGGGAGCTTTGGGGGCCCTGGAACCTTCTTGGTAACCCTGGAAGGCTTCTTGGGACCATCTTGGAGGCCATCGATCAAAGGATGGGGGGGTCCCCGACTCAGACCCCCCCTCAGGAGCCCGCAAACCGCTTCTTAGGGCTCTCTTGGACCGCTCTTGGGCGCTTTTGGGGCCGTCTTGGGGCTCTCTTGGTGCCCTCTTGGAGCTCTCTTGGAGCCCTCTTGGGCCCTCTTGGGAACCCTGGAGGCCCTCGTGGGGCCATCTAGGAGGCTATCGATCAAACGAGGGAGTTCCTTTATCTCAGTCCACCCCTCGGGGGCCACGATTCTCGTGAGGGGTGGCAAACAATGGCCCTCCCAATGGCCGAAAAAGGAGCCTCCAACCCCTCGCAGAACCCCCCGTCCAGGTCCAGGGGAGGGGGTAGGGGGAGGGGTAATGCCTCCCCGAAGGGGAGAAGGATTTGTGGAAGAGGGGAGAGGAATCTCGTTAGACCACCTGTCGCCCAGAGGGCTGGTGGCATTTTTCAGACGGATGCGCGCGGCGTTAAGGCGAGAGCCACATTTTGAAAGCGGCCCGCCTTCCATCTGTGAAGCTGTTTCAAGATCATTAATGATGAGGAAGTCTCAGGCGACACGGCCGGCCCGCCCTTTCGACCTGCCTCGGTGTGCGACAGGGAGGAACTTCGTATACGGAAAGGAATGGAGGAGCAGGAAGAGGAAGTGGACGAGGCGTGACGAGGAGTGTGAAGAGCGGAGGGGTCGTCTCCTGTTCGGACAGGGGGAGTGTGCACAGAGGTCTCTTGATAGGATGCCAGTCTAGCTCGGGTCTCCTGGGATAGCTGGACCCTGCGCGTGGTCGACGCGGCAGGAGTGTTGTTGGGCTCGGCCATGGGGCCACTCTCTCACTCCCTCCAGAAGGTGGCAGCTTCATAATTTTATACCTTTTCAGTGGTCTTCAGGCTCTCTTGTTTTGAATGCGCCGGAGTTGCGGAGAAGTGTCAGGCCAGCTTCGATGTACGGCGGCGAGGTATTGACCAATTCAGAGTGGCAGAAGGTATAGGGCTGGACATGCCAGTTACAAAGGTCAACGGCCACCTTTTCTGGCCCGATCCCTTGCATCGCGGGTTTGTGTCTTAGGCTTGGCGCGGTAGTAAGCACGCTGCGCCAGGCCCGAAACAGACGGCGGATTCACAGATGCGTTCGCGTACCTATTTTCTTTACCAGCACAGGATGCAAGCCGAACAGCTGAGGTGCTTGGGCAGTCGTGCAGGCATCAATTCGACTGCAGAAGTGTCCACCGATTTTGAAACATGTGCAGAAGGTGAAGACACAACGTCCTAAAACGTCCTGGTCCTGCTTGGCAGGCCTGTCCCCCCCTCCCCCCTCATGGTCACCACGATGGGCTTCCAGGCAAGGGTTCTGCTTGTTTTCAACATCATGGCCAAGGTTACTATGGTGTTGTGTCTGAGCTTGGACCTTGGATCTCAAAGGGTCGCTCGCCTGGCCCGGGAGTGGCTTCCCCTTGGGGCTGGGAGCTCTGACGCGCTTCCGAAGATCTTCGGGTGTGGTCGGTGCGCCGCGCTGCTGCCCTCGACGCCCTGTTCCAGGGCTCCTCCGGGCAAGGGACGCAGGCGCGCCATGATTGCTAATAGAGTGCACGATCCGAGCAGCAAGCAGAACTTTTCTGCTGTTGTTGATCCATGGTGGGAGGCAGGACCTCGAAGTTGGCAGGCCCGCCGTGGGGAGACTCTCGGCCTGAAGTTGCCGCGCCCGCGCTCCAGCTGCGCGGAGCAAGGAAATCCCACCGCGGGGCGGTTTGCTTTTTCTGTCCGACTGCGTGTCCCAGCACAGGGCGGAGGCGCGAGAGAACTGATAGGAAGGAGGATGGGATGGACGGATGACGTGGGTGAGCGTGAGGGAGGACTGGAGGAGAAGGAGGAGGGGAGGAGGACAGTAGGAGGGAGGAGTAGACGCAGAACCCCCTATGCGGAGGCCCTCCCTGCCCCGCTGGGGGGTCCCCCACCTCGAAGTTCCCCTGGGCTGCGCTCGGCCCTGCAGGCGCCTTCTCGAGGTACAACGTGGTCCGCGCGACGGTCTGCCGGGACGCCTCGGGGCAGCCGAAGGCCCTGGCCCATCGGCGCCCTCCCCTGTTGTCGTCTCCCCACCCCTCCCGTTCCGCCTCCCCTCCAGTTCCCGCTTCCCGCTATTTCCTCACAGCCTCGCGCCGAGAAACAGAAGCAGGGCGGAAGGTTTCGGCATCTTTCAGCCCTCGAAAGGCCTGGGATGAATAGCCGGCCCCTGGGAAGAGGGCCATACCTCTGTGGAGCCACGCTGTGAAAAAATGACGGCGTCGGGTGTCTTGGGTCCACTCTCCCTCCCTCTTTCCATCCTTCCCCTCAGCTGACAGTCTTGGCGCACCTGCCTCTGTTCTGGCCGACAGAGCTGGCCGGGCATCTGCTGTACGACAGGGGCGCGCTGTCAGAAAGAGAGACAGGGAGTAATTGAGAGGGGTGAGAGGGAAGGGAGGATGACAAGGACAGGACGGCATGGGAGGGGGAGAGGAGCGGGGATGGGACGGGAGGGAGGGGCCCAAGATGTTCGACGTCGTGGTTTTCTCACGACCTGGACCCCAGAATCTCTGGACCCCTTCCCCGGGGTCGCCTGCCTTTCATCCCGAGCCGGTCTTTCGACGGCCCTGGGGCCCCGGCAGGGATCCGAGAGGCTGACAACGACATTTTTTCCCCCTCTGTTCTTTTCATGCTCCGAGGAGCCGTGCGGCGCACGGGCGATGCTTCTCTTTCGCCAGGGCTTCGGCGTCGTCGAGTTCGGCTCGCCCGCGGACGCGGAGGCCGCGATGGCGATGCAGCCGGTCCTGGGGGGAGGGACCTGCCCGCCTGACCGGCCTGGGGACACGGGGCAGTGAGACGAGGCGTGTGTGTGTGTGTGTGTGGTCCACCAGGAGGAAGGTGATGATGATGGTGTTGGTGATGATGCAGATCGTTGTGTTGATGATGCTGCTGATCATGCTGCTGCTGATGATAATGATTACGACGATGATGATAATGATGATGATTGTGGTGATGATGATGGCGACGATGAAGATGATGATAATGATGATGATGACGATGATGATGACGACGATGGCGATGACGATGATGATGATTATGATGATGATCATAGTGATGATGTTGATGATGATGATGCTCCTGATGATGTTGATGACGGTAGTCGTGATGATGCTAATCATGATTTAGTAGTAGTAGCAGTAGTAGTAGTAGTAGTAGTAGTAGTAGTAGTCGTAGTAGTGGTGGTAGTAGTAGTAGTAGTAGTAGTAGTCGTAGTCGTAGTAGTAGTAGTAGTAGTAGTAGTAGTAGTAGTAGTCGTAGTAGTAGTAGTAGTAGTATTAGTAAAAGTAGTAGCAGTAGTAAGCGTAGCAGTAGTAGTCGTAGTAGTAGTAGTAGTAGTAGTAGTAGTAGTAGTAGTAGTAGTAGTAGTAGTAGTAGTCGTAGTCGTAGTAGTAGTAGTAGTAGTAGTAGTAGTAGTAGTAGTAGTAGTAGTTAGTAGTTAGTAGTTAGTAGTTAGTAGTAGTAGTAGTAGTAGTAGTAGTAGTAGTAGTAGTAGTAGTAGTAGTAGTAGTAGTAGTAGTAGTAGTAGTAGTAGTAGTAGTAGTAAGTAGTAAGTAGTAAGTCGTAGTAGTAGTAGTAGTAGTAGTAGTAGTAGT
>CAUYUJ010018303.1:44544-59544 GCA_963575745.1 Prorocentrum cordatum | reverse complement strand
AGGAGGCCTACAAGTATTAACCAAGCATTTGCCCACGTGATCGGAGGCGAGGACTACAATGGCTGAGCTCGGTCAGTTAGGCGTCCATTCCTACTGCGAAGACCGGCGCCTTTCCTGGGGCAAATGCGCAGGCAACTACCCTGCATATTGTCCCATGCTGGGCCATGGGGAGCGTGGCGGGCTCCTCGATTGCCTGCTCCCGTTCTCCGACAGCACAGGCGCCCACGGCAACTGGGTGCTGGGGGCAAGGACAACAACAAACGCAGCGGCAAGGCAGCAGGCCACCGAGCACATGCGTGCGCACCGCGACAGCAGCTACGACGCGCTTGCTGGGCATCGGTGAGACTATTTGGTACCAGCGGCGGCGAAGCTCCATGCGACCCTTCGGGGAGGGGGGGGGGCCCGTCGGCGCACGAAGAAAGCTGGCCGCCGCTCGGCCCGCGCGGCGGGCCACCGAGGGGCTGACGGCGCACCGCGCCCAGCTGATCGGCAATCCGCGCGCGGTGCGTCGGAGCGACTTTTCGGCGCCGGCAGCGGTGGGGCTCCATGCGACCTCTAGGGGCGGGGGCTTCGTCGGCGTGCGGGCGTGGGGGGCGGCCGCCGCGCGGCGCGGAAGTTTGTCCAGAACGGGCAGCCGCTCGCAGCCGGTGTCGAGGCTCGGTGCGAGGGGAGCCACGCCTGGTGGACAAAACCTTTTCGAATCCCCCCCGTCGGCAGCCTCGCTGATCCCCGCGCGATGGGGCGCGGCGTCGTCCTGCCCCTGGGGTCGGGCGAACGATTGGCGGTATGGCAAGGGGCTTCTGTCTGGGCCCGTTGGTCTGCTAATCCCGAACCCCCATCGACCGGTGGGCGCCCTCCCACTGCGAGGCGCCCGCCCGTCCGCGGCCCTCCGTTTCTCCCTGGGCGGATGGGGGCCTGGGCGGGCGGTGGTGTCCCTCGCGACGCGATGGCTCCACGGGGGGCGGGCGGGGCTTCGGGGCCGCGCAGTTCGTTCATAATCTGTTTGATCGTCATGCGGGCGAGACAGCAGGTTCTGCGTGATCCGCAATCTTTTTCGTTCATGTCATCTCGGCGCCGACCTCGCGTTGGACCTCGCTGGCCTTCGCCCTCGGCGCCGCCCGCGTGCCTGCGATCCAGGGGCGGGTCGCCAGCGTGCCGCCGCGGGCCCTCGCGATGGGTGCGAGGGCAGGTGCGCGCGCGCCGCTTGGCGGCTCGGCAGGAGGACGGCGAGGGGGGCCTCGGGTCCGAGCTAGTCGGCGCCACCGGTGGGGCGAGGGTGGCGTGAGGCTTTCAGGCGGTCCTTCAAGCGCGAGTGCGGGGCAGCGCTGGGGCGCCGCCTGATGGGTGGCGCGGGCAGGGGCAGGCGTGCCCGCTGAAGAGAGACGCGCTCGACGTCGACGCGTCGACTGGGCTGGGGTGGCGCGCGGAGGTGGCGGCGCTGGCGCGCGCGCAGCAGGCGGCGCGCGCGGGCGTCGAGCAGCAGCGGGGAGATGGGGGGCGAACGCGACGCCAGCCAGGTGGCCAGGCCGACGGGCGTCTTCGACCACCAGGCGATGAGGCTGAGCTTCCACGAGACGGACGGGGGGCCCGAGGAGGGCCACGCACCGGCGAGATCCTATCTCGAGGCCAAGCAGTCGGAGATCGGGCGCAATGACGTCCAGGCAGGGGCGCTCGCGTCAGCCGACGCGGTCGCAGGAGACGGCAGCGGGGGCAAGGCAGTGGCGAGAGTCAGCAGCGGCGGGGCTCCACGCGAGCCTTCGGGGCGGGAGCCTCGTCGGCGCGCTGGCGACAGAGCTGGCCGCCGCGCGGTCCAGGGCGCAACAGGAGCGAGAAGCCGCCCCTTCGCCCCTGTTTTCCGCCGACCAGTGCGCGTTTGTTCGAGACCGTAGCCGTGGGCGCCAGCGCGGACATTGCGCTCGCTGCGCCCGCGGTCATTAAAATTCGTAAAGGAGTGCAGAAGGGCTGGCTGGTGTTTCGGCTCAGTCTGGGAGACGTGGGGGCCGGCGGGGCTCGCGTGCGCCGCGCAGTGCAAACGCGTTGACAGGGTGCTTCTTCGCATCTGGGTATGGGGCGCCGCGGAGTTGGGTCGCGTCACGCAGGGTTGTGGCCGCCTGCGGTGGTTCCGCAACGACCGTGCCGCATCTTGCGGTCTCGCAGATGGGGATCGGGCTGCGGGTCCTCCAGGACAGCTAGGGCCGACCCAGAGAAGTACCGCTTCCTCCGTGGGTGCTTGCTCTGCTTCGTGCGCAGCCGCAGCTCCCCGCGGCCGCGCGCGGAGCTGGGGGGGCTGCGCGCCCCGCGGCCCCGCCGGCAGACGCAGACCCAGCGGCCCCGCGCAGCTGCGGACGGGCTCCAGGGCCCCGCCCGAAGCTGCCCGCAACGCGCGTGGCGCAAAGCGACCCGCCTCAGCAGAGCCAGGGGGCCCGCGACCTCGCAAGGTCATCCTGGCGGGCGCTCGCGAGGCCGAGTGCGAGAGGCGTTGCCGCGGCGGGGGAGGGGGGCTGGGGGATTTCGACGTCGATGGGGCGAGGGAGGACAGGGGCCGCCGCTCAAGAGCCAAAGATGACGGATTGCCTCTTCCGTCGCCCGCGCGTCGAAGGGCGGAGGAGGAAGCCCGGGGGCAAGCGCCCTTCCCGAGCGTGGCCAGTGCCCGCCTCCGTCGGGCAACCGGGCGCTGTCGGGAACGCAGCGGCGACTCCCCGACGGCCCAGCCCGAGACCGCCGGGCGCCCGGGCCGCGGCCCCTGCCCGCGCCGTCGCGCCGCGAGGCAGCGGGCCGCAGGGCGCGCTGGCAGCTGAAGGTGCTCGACGTCTACCCGCGGTAGAACGTCGGACAGACGTCGCAGCGTTAGCGCGCCGCCTCGGTGTCCCCGCGCGCTTGGGGGAGGTGGGCCTGGCCAGTTCAAGCGACGCCGACCTTTCCAACGCAGCGCGGATGGGCGACTGCCTCGGGCGGCTGGCGACAGACGCGCGGGACGTGCGCGGGGTCCCACCGCGTTGCGATCAATGATCGCGGGCAAGGGGTGCAATCGCCAAGGCCCGCGCCCGTTCCAGTCAACGCAGTGCCCGCGGGTATTCCCAGAGCTACATAATCGCGAAGCAATGGGCCAGGTGTCCGACCAGCTCGCCGACTTCTCCCTCCAGGCGCTGACGGTGGACTTGGCGAGCAGCGAGCAGGCGGCCGCCCTCCCCGAGCACCCCCAGGGCCTCGATCATGGTCAGGCGGGCGACCTTCGACAACGCCCCGCCGGCGGGCGGCAGCCGCCAGCGATAGGCGGGTTCTCGGCCTTGACGACGTGCGCGCCGCAGCCTGGCCCCCGCAGTTGTGCGAGTCGGCGGCGCAGGGCGTCGGCGGGCTGGCCGAGCGGCTCGCCGCCCGACATGGGGGGGTGGGCCTCACCTGGGGCCGCTTGAAAGATGCGGCCGCGGTGCACTGCGCGACGATGATCCAGGAGCGCCCGGGAGGGGCCCCCCAATCGAGAGCGGTCTGGTCGGCGGAGGCGAGATCTACGTCGACAGGGGCAATGCCGGGCCCCCGCTGAGCAAGTGGGGGAACTTCGCCTGGGGCCCTTCGGGAGACGCGCGCGCGGTGCAGGGCGAGCGCCCAGGAGTGCTCGGGAGGGGCCTCCATGCAGGACGGCCCGCTCGGCTGAGGCGGAATCGACGTCGGCGGGGGCGGGCGGCCCCGGTTGCGCCGGCGCCGCAGCGGGATGGGGCGCCGCCGCGGCTTTCGCCGAATGGCCCCCGACGCGGCCAGACCTGATCGAGGCGCGCGCGCAACTCGACGACGGCGCCCTCAGGGGCCGATGCAGCGTGGGCTCCGACGGCCGCGCGGGCGCCGTCGCCGCGGCGTGGCGAGCAGAGATAGCGGGCGCGGCCTCGGGCCTCCCCGGCCCGTTAGGAGGCGCGGGGCCGCCGCGCAGCGATGTGTGTCCGAGGGGCTTCGCGACGGCGCTGGCCTCTCGTCGCTTGGCAGCTGGGGCACGGGCCTGCGGAGATCGTGCAGGCCGTGGGCGGCTGGACCGCCGCGGATCGCCCCCCGTGCGCGATGGCGGCGCGGGCGCGCCTGGCGCGGGCGCGCCTGGCGCGGGCCGCCCGAGAGAGCCGCCCGGGCATCGTGGCGGAGATCTACGCGCCAGCCAGAAGGGGCCCTCGATGATGGGCGCGGCGGCGGCGGAGCTCCACGCGACCCTTCGGGGCGGGGGCCCGGCCCGCGCGCTGGCGCGTCGCCCCCCTGGCCGCGCGCCTAGACCAGGGGGCGGCCGAGTGAGCCGTTTCAGAAGCAGCCAGGGGCAGCAGCGCTCAGCGCCTTTGCGACTGGCCCTGGGGGCACCTCGCGGACGAGGTGACGTCGGGCAGGGCGGCCAAGACGTTCCAGGGGCAGCTGCGCTGTCGCTTCCAGGGCAATTGCTCCATGTGTGTGTTGGTGTTCCTGGGGCTGGAGCTGCGAGAGGCGACTCGGACGCGCTGGCGCGCGCGAGGTCGCGGTGAACTGTCGAATCCGACGCAGGGGCCGCCAGTGGCTGCGGGGGCCAGCAGGAAAAACACATCGCGTGTTGATGAAGGGGCTGGCGCGAGGTCCTCTCTTCGCTCGCGACCGACGCCGCAGGCGCGCATCGGCCCATCAAGATTCGCCGGGGCGAGCGGGGCGTGCTGGCCAGCGAGCTCGAGGGCGAGATCCGCGGCAATGCCGTCGGCACTTTTAGCATCTCCAGCGTCTCGGAGTGGTGGGCCATGCGGTCTGGCGCCGCGCTGAGAGTGATCCTCCGCTGCCTGGGCAGCGCGCCGCGTCGTCGACCTCGAGGTAATTAATTTGCTCGGGGCGACGCAGGAGGCGCAGGGGCGCCCTCGTTGGCGGCTTCGGTTTCACAGGGCGGGGGGGCCGGGGCGCGGGCGTTCTCGAGTTGGTCTGGGTCGACCTCTGCTGCGACTCGCCACCTGCGCCATGCGCCCCTCGGCGGTGAGACCGGCTTCACGGGGGCGCCCAGGCGTCGTGGAGACGGCTTCGCTGGGGAATGACCGCCCCTGGGGCCCGCGCGCGCCCGGTCCGCCGGCGTCGACGGGCCCGGCAGCGAGATGGCTTCTTGGCCGTGGGTTGTCGAGCTCGCGCTGTCGGGGATCCGCGGGCGATTGGGCGGGCGATTGGGCAGAGGGCAGAGGCCCGAGGCGCCCGTCGAGTTCGACGGGGGGCAACGCGAGGAGTTCCGCTCTCGGGTGCGCCCGCGCACTAGCGGGGGGGCGAGGGGGCGGCCTGCCGAGGGGGGCGCCGCCGGCGGCGGGTCTCCACGCCGCCCTTGTGGGCGAGGGCCGCGCCCCCGCGCTGGCGGGGGCGCCGCGGGGCGGCCCGCGGAGAGGGGTGCCTGCGGCGGCGGGGCTTCGCGCGACCCTTCGGGGCGGGGGCCGCGCCCGCGCGCGTGCAGGGTCGCTGGCCGCCGCGCGGCCTAGCGACGAGAAAGCTCCGCCAGCGGCGTGCTTCAGGAGGCGGACGTCCTCGGCAACGTGGAGGCGCAGGGCGTGGGCCCCCAGGGGCTCCGCGATGCCATTCCTGGGGGGGGGGCGTTGCTGGGGGAGCGGCCGCCCCGCGAGGCGGCCCTGGGGCCGCGCTCTCCCCGGCGCCTCGCGCCGTGGCTCCGTTCGACGCCGATCGGAGCGCCTTCCTATTCGGAGGCAGTCGACCGCTCGCCTTGGGCCGCGTCCCCGGCGGGGCTCGGCGGCGGCTCTCCGAGCAGGGGTGGGGCTCCGAGCGGCTGCTTGGCGCGTCTCTGGGAAATGTTTGCACCGCCGCCTTCCGGCGGGCCCCTCCGCGGCGAGGGCGCCCCCCCTGCCGCTGGAGGCCCCCGTCCTTCCGCGGCGGGCGGGGGCGGGGGTCGAGTGCGGGAGGGGGGGCGTCAGCCGCGGAGGACCGTGTGGGGGGTTGGCGTTGTTTCGAGGCCGCGCCTCTCGATCTCCGCGCGCGCGCGACGGCGAGTGTGGCGGCGGTGGCGCGAAAAAGGGGAAGCAGGATCGAGGTGGAAGGTGGGTGGGCCCCGTCGCAAGCAGCGTCCAGAGGATGCCCTGCTATCCTCCTCTCACCTCCGGGTCTCCTCTCCCCGCCCCCGTCCTTGGTGCCTTGCCCCCGTCGCATTTGCGTGCGCGTGTGTGTGTGTGTGTGTGTGTGTGTGTGTGTGTGTGTGTGTGTGTGTGTGTGTTTGTGTGTGTGTGTGTGTGTGTGTGCGTGTGTGTGTGTGTGTGTGTGTGTGTGTGTGTGTGTGTGTGTGTGTGTGTGTGGGGGGTGTCGTCGGATTCCGGGGAGTGGCAGGGGATCTGATCCAGGGCCGCCGGGGCCAGGGGTAGCACCGCCACCTCCGCTCCCAATGTCCGCCATCGCATTGCTATTTGAGCCCATCGAGGGTGCGCTTCCCTGTGCCGGCGCATTTGCGCCCTCCTCACCCCCCCGACGTCTCATGCCATTTTGGTTCAGGCGCTCGGCTGTTCAGAACAGCCCGCCCACCGCCCTGGGGCATCAAGTTCCTGGGAGTGGCGGAGGCCCTGAATCAGGGCCCCCGGAACCGCCACCCGATCACCTGACACTTCCTGCCCGATATCCCGCCATCGCATTGCTATTAGGGCCCATCGAGGATACGATGCTCATAATGCGATGTCGTCGGTGGTCATGAGTGTGATGATGATGGTGATGATGATGATGATGATGGTTATGGTGATGTTGCGGTTGGCGTGGCGATTACGATTCTAGTATGGTTCACCACGATGGTGTTGATGGTGATGATGGCGACGACGGCGATGGTGACGATGATGGTGATTGTGTTTGTGATGGCGGTGCTGGTAGCGATGCTGATGGGGACGATGGCCCGGATTGTGAGTACCCTGCGGATGATCTTCTTGAGGTCTCACTACTGAATAATAGTTTTTGTTGATCACCCCCCTCTGGTAGCGTATGTGCTTTCCCGATTGAAGTGCCTTACCGGGGCTCGCACCCTGTTTTTTTTTAAGGCTCATTCTCCTCAATCTGCGCTGTTAGCCCCCGAACTACAACAACAACGGTTCCCGCTTGATGTTTTTTTTCCGCAATTTCTTGCAGAGGAATCGCGCTCGTGCTCGGGACTTCCGTGCATCTTATACACGAATCGATCTCTCGCCAGTGGCATCCCCGCAATGTATTCAAGCGAGGAATCGCGCTCTTTTTGGGACTTCTTTATAATTTACTTAGGAATCGCGTTGTCGCCCGAGAATCCTTTGCGAATCATGCAGGACTCACGCTTCGCGTAACATGCATGTTTTCCAATTGAGGTGCCCCTCCCGGGGCTCGCTGTGTTTACCGGGGGAAGTCTTCCTGCTCAAACTGTGCCCCTTTGGCCCCGGGTTTACATCAACAACGCTTCCCGCCTGATGTTCCCCCACAGTTTATTCCCAAATCGCGCTCCTGCGAGGGACTTCCTCATATTTCTAAATGCATGAGTTACGCTTTCGCGTGGGACATCCTTGCAGTTTATTCAAACGCCACGCCCTTAATACTCAGGAATCACGCTCTCGCTGTGGATTTCTTCAAGATTCATTGGTGAATCGCGCTATCGCTCGAGACTTCCTCGCGACGCATGCAGGACGCACGCTTTAGCAACCCGCCTTTTCGACCTGGCCGTCTAGACCCGCCTTCCCGACCCGCCTTTTAGGGTCTACCCGCCCGATCTGCCCGTCTCGTCCTGTCACGTGTCTTTTGCTCGTAGCCCCCTCCAATTTTCTCTCGTGCTCCATCTTCCTCCCTCCCCCTTGTCCCTTCCTTCCGTCCTCTCTTTCCCTGCCTTAGGGCTGCGCGGAATACACACGTTGCAGGTAAGAAAGATACACCCCGAAGGGGGTAATCGAAGATGAAGGGGACGGGTATCGATGGTTCAGGATATACGTGTTGAGTGGCACGCGAGCAGGGAAGAGCGAACAGTCTTAAACTGATTGTTGTTGTTGTTGCTGTTGTTGTCTTCGACGGTGGCGATGCTGGGTAGTGCTGTTGAAATCCCCCCAGCCCTCTGGGCGTAGGTGGTCAAACGGATTCTTGTGTTTCTGCACAAACGCCCTCTTCACCGTCGGGGAGGGGTTTTCCCCTCCCTGTAGCTCCTCTATGGTGTCTGGGCGGGGCCGGTGTGTGTGTGTGTGTGTGGAACGGTCAGAGCGCCCAAAATGGGCCCAGAGGGCCTGCGATGCTCCAACATGGCCTCCAAGTTTGCTCAAGATAGCGGAGGGTAGTTCAAACTGGCCCGCATCATGCCCCCAAGAGGTCCCGAGAGAGCCGCAAAGTGGTTTCACATGCTTTCGGCCCCTCCCCCCACGGACTCCCCCCATGAGCCCAACATCCTTCAAACATCAAAGGGCAATCAACGATTGTTGCCTTGTCGTTTTTTCATCCGACGGGTTTTTGAGGCTTCAGTATTGCCCGATCTGGCCGCGGGAGGGGCCAAAAGGCTCCCAAGACGGCCCCAAGAGCGCCCACTAGCGCCCCAAGAGCGCCGCAGAGGCGGCGCTTAGGAGCATTCATGAGGGGGGAGGCGACTCTGGGACCTGCCTTTATGGATCGACGCCCTACAAGATGGCCCCCAAAGGCCTTCCGAGGCTCCCCAAACGACTTCCCAGAGGGCCCCCCAAAGACTCCAAGAAATTTTTCAAAAGAGCCCCATGAGATCCCCAGGGCATTCCACTAGGGCCCCACGAGTGTTCCAACATGGCCCCAAGAGGACCCAAAGAAACTCCACGAGGACCCCAAGAAGACTCCAAGATGGCTCCAAGAGTTCCCGCCCTCGTTGTCCTCCTCTTCCTCCTCCTCATCTTTGTTTTCCTCGTCCTCGTCATCGTCTTCACTTTCGTCATCGTTCTCCTCCTCCGCCTACTCATCGTTCTCGTCATCATCCTTGTTCTTCCCCTGGTCGGCCTCCTTGTTCGCCTCCTCCTCCTCCTCGTCCTCCTCTTCCTCGCTGTCCCAACGAAGGTCTCGAGAGAGCCCCAAGAGGATCTAAAGAGGGTATCAAGTATGTACCAACATGGATCCTCTGGAGCGGCTGTTCCATTGCATGTTTCACACTTCCTTGATCTGGGCAACTCCGCGCTGTGGGAGGTACTTCCTGCATTCGGCGTAGACGCCAAGTATCATTCTTTACTGCCGAAGCTGTACTGCCATCAATCAGCCACGGTCGCGGCGGGAGAAGAGTCAAGGATATTCAAATTATCTCGCGGTGTGAAACAAGGAGACCCGATATCAGCATTATTGTTTAAAGCTGTGTTGGAGTATGCATCCGTGCACTGAAGAAGAGATGGCATGGACTAGATCAGTTCAGGACTGGGCCATATTATGGTTTTGTCATCGACTTTTTGGATGACCGGCTGACGAACTTATGGTTTGCAGACGACGTCTTTTTATTGGCACGCAGCAAATCAGACATTGTGAAAATGCTGAAGGGCTTGACTAAGGAAACTTCCCGGTATGAGCTTGTCGTTCATGTCGGGAACACAGAGATTCTTACACATTCCACATACATGTGTTCAGCGACGGTGAAAGCATCTGGAGAGGATGTTGCTATTCTACAGCCTGGTGATTCGGAACGGTATTTGGGACAGCAGCTGTCTCTTTATGACTTTCATGACAACGAACTCATACACACATATATCTAGTCGTCTGCGTGGAGGGCAGCTGCCAAGTTTAAGTGCGTTCTATGTTCTCGGGCGTACCCGCAGCGTCTGCGGCCGTTCGAGATCGTCCTGGGCCCGGTCGCGCCCCATGCGTCTGAATGCTGGACACTTGGATGCCACATCCGGAGACAGACTCAGACTCGCTTGAGGGAAGATGCTCCGGAACATGTTTCGCGCGGCCAGGGGCGCGGACGAAACGTGCGTGGAGTGCATCAAGCGCTCGGCCCGGAGGATAGAGGAGTGTTGTTCCAATTTTTGCATCAGAAGCTGGGTGTCCATCCGACGCACTCGCAAGTCTGTGTTCGCAGCCCGCATCTTCTTCGACACCGAGAACAAGTGGAGCAAACGGCTGTTGCACTGGACGCAGTGGTTCTTGATAGAAGCCAAACGATCTCAAGGTCGACCTCGTCTGAGATGGAAAGATTCGTTGGATGCGTGAGCGGCCTTCCATGCAGGCGTTTCACTTGGTGCATTTTCTTACTTGCCATAGGCACGTCTGCCCCTTAAGGGACCGCTCCGGCTACCGGAGCCGGCACGCAGACTTCCTGTCCTGTCCCGTCTTTCTGACCTGGGCAGCTCGCCTGGCGATCGCTTCTGGATTGGCTGGTGGGGAGGCGCGGAACGCTTATGATTGTTGGTGGCGGGGTGATGGTTATCATGATCAGGACGATGATGAGGAGAAGGAACAGCAGGCGGGGTAGCCCGATGGAATCGGGACGCAGTGCGGGGGCGTCAGGGAGGAGGATGAGGAAAACAATGGGGAGCAAACGGGGGGAGGCACAACAGGGAAAGGAAGAGGAGGAGGAGGAGAGGAGGAGGAGGAGAAGAGGAGGTGGAGGGACCCAAATATTATCCGATGCGCGGCCCCAAAGGTCACGACCCCTCTCACCGGAGGGAGTTTTCCGTCCCAGTTCCATGTTTGATGGCCCCAGGCCGCGATAGGGGCTCCAGAGACTAAACTTAAAAAAAAAACGCCCCGGTGGACAACACGATATCTTCGGATATCTGGGGAGGAGGAAGGAGAAGGAAGCGATGGATGGAGAAGATGCTCGTGGAGATCATCGACGAGCAGGAGCAGGAGGAGGAGGGAGAGGAGGAGGAGGAGGAGGAGGAGGAGGAGGAGGAGGAGGAGGAGGAGGAGGAGGAGGAGGAGGAGGTTGAGGATGCAGGATGCGGAGGAGGCAGGAGGATGTAGCAGGACTGGGGCAAGGGTGGACGCAGGTCATCGACGGGCAGCAGACCGAGGTCACCGAGTATTACCAGAAACAGCAGCCGAGATCAGCCCCTTATGCGGGGAGGGTGGCTGCCATGGGGCCGCCGCGCCCCCGAGGAGGAAAAGGAGGAGGAGGAGGAGGAGGAGGAGGAGCAGGAGGGGGAGGAGGGCAAGAGGAGGAGGCCGAGAAGAAGAGGGAGGACGTCGACGATTATGATGTTGATGATGATGATGATGATGATGATGACGATGATGACGATGACGATGATGATGCTGATGATGATGCTGATGATGATGATTCTGATGCTTTTGCTGATGATGATGGTGGTGGTGACGATGATAATGACGATGATGATGATGATGATGATGGTGCAGCTGACGATGATGATAGTGATGCTGATGCTGATGCTGATCCTGATGATGCTGATGCTGCTCATGATAATGATGATGACGATGATGAAGATGATGATGATACTGACGATGATGATGATGATGACGATGATGATGATGATGATGATGATGATGATGGTGATGATGATGATGATGCTGATGATGATGATGATAATGCTGACGATGATGATAATTTTGGTGGTGGTAGTGATGATGATGACGATGCTGATGATTCTATTGATGCTGATGATGATGACGATTGTGATGCTGATGCAGACGATCATGATGACGATGATGATGATAATGATGATGATGATGATGATGATGATGATGATGATGCTGATGATTCTGATGATGCTGCTGCTGATGATGATGCTGATGATGCTGATCCTGATGCTGACGAGGATGATGATGATGATGATGATGATGATGATGCTGATGATGATGATGATGATGATGATGATGATGATGATGATGATGATGATGATGATCAGGACGAGGATCAGGATGAGGATGAGGATGAGGATGAGGCTGAGGAGGGGGAGGGGGATGAGAAGGAGGAGGAGAACGAGGAGGTAGAGGAGAGGGAGGAGGAGGACGATTACAAGGATGTGGATGATGCTGGTGATGATGGGTGATGATTATGATGATGCTGCTGAAGATGACGCTGCTGATTCTGATGATGATGCTGATGCTGATGTTGATGATGCTGATGCTGATGGTGGTGATGATGGTGATGATGTCGATGCTGATGCTGATGATGATGCTGATGATGCTGCTGATGATGCTACTGATGATGATGCGGATGAAGCTGTCGACGATGTTCATATTGATGATGATTATGGTGATGATGCTGATGTCGCTGATATTGATGATTCTGATGTTGCTGATGATGATGAAGGTGACGCTGCTGCTGATGATGACGATGATGCTGCTGATGCTGATCATGCTGCTGATGCTGATGATGATGATGAGGATGACACTGGTGATGATGCTGCTGATGATGACGATGCTGGTGACGATGCTGTTGCTGATGCTGGTGAGCTGATGATGATGATGCTGATGATGATGATGCTGCTGCTGATGATGATGATGATGCTTATGATGCTGATGCTGATGCTGATGATGATGATGATGCTGATGATGATGATGCTGATGAAGATGACGACGATGATGATGATGATGCTCATGATGACGATGAGGATGAGGATGAGGAGTAGGAGGAGGAGGATAATGAGGGGGAGGAGGATGAGGAGGAGGAGGAGGAGGAAAAGGAGGAGGTAAATGAGGAGGATGAGGAGGAGGATGAGGAGGAGGAGGAGGAGGTGAGGAGGAGGAGAAGGAGGAAGAGGATGATGATGATGATGATGATGATGATGATGATGATGATGGTGATGATGATGATGATGCTGATGATGATGATGATGATGATGATGATGATGGTGATGATGATGATGATGATGCTGCTGATGCTGATGATGATGATGATGATGCTGATGATGATGATGATGATGATGATGATGATGATGATGATGACGAGAAGGAGGAGGATGAGCCAGGGAGAAGAGGAGGTGGAAGAGGAGGAGGATGAGGAGGAAGGATGGACGGAAGGAATGATGGAACAATGGAAACATGGGAATAAGGAAGGGAGGAAGGACTGAAGGAACTGAGGAGGAGTAGGATGAGGAGGAGGAGGAGGAGAAGGAGGAAGGACGGAGGAGGAGGAGGAGGTGGAGGAGGATGATGATGATGAGGAGGGGGAGGAGGAGGACGAGGTGGAAGAGGAGCAGGGGAGGAGGAGGGGGTCAGAGGAGGAGGAGGAGGAGGAGGAGGCGGAAGAGGAGGATGAGGAGGAGGAGGAGGGGCAAGAGGAGGAGGAGGAGGAGGAGGAGGAGGAGGAGGAGGAGGAGGAGGAGGAGGAGGAGGATGGGGGAGGAGGAGGAGAAGAAGGCGGTGGAGAAGGATTCGGAGGAAGAGGAGGAAGAAGTTGGAATAAACCCTCCATCCAAGCTCCCTGTTCACATGCCCTCACATACGTTCATTTCCACTGAGGGAACGGCATCGTCGGAAGACAACCGGTTGAAGATCTTGAAGCATGCCAGAACACTGTTCTCGTGATTCCAGCGCCACGGGTCAACCTGCTTGTTGCGTGTGCCAGAAAGCCATTCCTGGGACTTCAACACCGCGAACCAACGAAACTGTTGCACCCGCATAATCAGGAACCTTTCCAACACACCATTTCTGGTACTGATCATGGATTTCCGTGGAAATCTTCTAATATTTCTAAACGAATGTGCGCGGCGCTAAGGCGAGAGCCACATTTTGAAAAGGAGCCGCCCTCAATCCGTGAAGCTCTTGCACATCTGTACACGGATGTACGCGGCGCTAAGGCGTGAACCACATTTTGAAAACCACCCGCCCTCAATCCGTGAAGCTCTTGCAATTTGTTCAACCTAATGTGCGCGGCGCTACGGCGAGAGCCACTTTTTTGAAAAGGAGCCACCCTCAATCCGTGAAGCTCTTGCAACTTTTGTAGACGAAGTTGTGCGGTGCTAAGAGGGTGAGCCACATTTTGAAAACGGGTCGCCTTCACTCCGTGAAAATCTTGCAGTAAAAACGCATGTGCGCGGCGCTAAGGCGAGATCCGCATTTTGGAAATCACCCGCCCCCAATCTGTGAAAAAATGCCCATTTTAAGCTTCAGTGTCATGCATGTTGAGGGCGTCTCAGGCGAACCGCCCGGCCCGCCCTAAAACTTGCCTCGGGTGCGACCGGGAGGGGATATTTATAAGGACAAGGAATGGAGGAGGGGGAGGAGGAGGAGGAGGAGGAGGAGGAGGAGGAGGAAGAGGAAGAGGAGGAGGAGGAGGAGGAGGATGATGTGGAGGAGAGGAGGCGGTAAGGCGGATACGGAAGTTGCTCAGAACAACGAGGAGGAGGAAGCGTGAGGCGAGGAGAGGAGGAGGATGGAGGAGGATCAGGAGGATGATGAGCAGGTGGAGGAGGAGGAGGAGGAGGAGGAGGAGGGAGGAGGTGGAGGAGGAGGATGTGTGGAGGAGGAGGAGGCGGAGGCGGAGGAGTGCCAGGATGAGGAGGAGGAAGCGGAGGAGGAGGAGGAGGAGGAGGAGGAGGAGGAGGAGGAGGATCAGGAGGATGATGAGCAGTGAGGAGGAGGAGGAGGAGGAGGAGGAGGAGGAGGAGGAGGAGGAGGAGGAGGAGGAGGAGGGGGCAGAGGAGGAGGAGGAGCAGGCGGAGGAGGAGGAGGATGAGGACGAGGAGAGAGAGGTGGAGGGAAAGGAGGAGGATGCTGCTGCGGATGCTTCTGCTGATGATGGGTTTGATGATCATGGTGACGCTGCTGCTGATGATGATGCTGATGGTGATGATGCTGCTAATGATGGTGATGCTGATGATGAAAATGACGATGATGATGATGATGATGATGATGATGATGATGATGATGATGATGATGATGAGGATGCTGCTGCTGATCATGCTGATGAAGATGATGAGGATGATGATGATGTTGATGATGATGATGCTGATTATGCTGCTGCTGATGCTGATACTGCTGATGATGATGCAGATGATGATGCTGATGCTAATGATAATGCTGATGATGCTCATGCTGAGGACGATGATGATACTGCTGCTGCTCTTGGTGCTGCTGATGATGATGCTGATGCTGATGATGTTCATGATACTGATACTGATGATGAAGATGATGATG
>CAUYUJ010018303.1:42500-44444 GCA_963575745.1 Prorocentrum cordatum | reverse complement strand
AGACGGATGAGGAGGAAGAGGGGGAGGAGGAGGAGGAGGAGGACCAGGAGAAGGACGAGCATGCGGATGGGGTGGGGGGTAGGAGGAGGAGAAGGATGAGGAGGAGGAGGAGGAGGAGGAGGAGGAGAGGGAGGAGGAGGAGGAGGAGGAGGAGGAGGAGGAGGAGGAACCGCGTGGACCGTGGAGAAGAGGATGGAAAGGAGGCGGAGAAGGATGAGGAGGTGGGAGGAGGTGGAGGGGTGGCTGGAGGGAGGAAGGATGGTGGAGGAGGAGGAGGAGGAGGAGAGGGAATACGATGATGATGCTTATGATGATGAGGAGGGGGCCGGGGTGAGCGGGTTGTTGAGGCCCACAAGGAGGAGGAGGAGGAGGAGGATGATGATGAGGAGGAGGAGGAGAAGAATACGAAGGAAGGACCATGAGGAGGAGGAGACGGAGGAGGAGGAGGAGGAGGAGGAGGAGGAACATTAGGAGGAGGAGGATGCTCAGGAGGAGACGAATAATGAGGAAGGAGGCCGTGACTAGGGAGGAGGAGGATGAGGATGAGGAGGAGGAGGAGGAGGAGGAAGCGGAGGAGAAGGAGGAGGAGGATGAGGAATATGAGGAGGAGAAGCATGATGATGAGGACGACGCAGAGGAGGAAGAGGCGGAGGAGGAGGATGAGGAGGATACTGAGGAGGGGGATGAGGAGGAGGAGGAAGAGGAGGAGGATGAGGAGGAAACGGACGATGAGGAGAAGGAGGGACCAGGAGGAGGAGGAGGAGGCGGAGGAAGGAGGTGGAGTTAGGAGGGGGCGGAGGAGGTGGACTGAGCAGGAAGACGAGACAATTCTGAGGACGGGGGGAGTGAAGGATGGTGGGCGGGAAGGAGAATGTGGAGGCGGAGGAGGACGACGGCGCAGAGGGATGATATGGACCAAGGAGGACGTAGGAAGAGGAGGCCGAGGCGGAGGCGGAGGCGATGTCGGAGGCGGAGGCGGCGGGGGAGCAGGAGGAGGAGGAGGAGGAGCAGGAGAAGGAGGATACAGATCAGGAGGAGACGTATGATGAGTAGGGGGACGGTGGCGAAGACGACGAATATTGATATCGAGATGGAGGTGAACATGACGACGATGAAGACGACGACGATGATGATGATACTGCGGCTGATGCTGTTGATGATACTTGTGATGCTGCTGATGATGATGGTGATAAAGGTGATGATTTTGATGTTGATGGTGATGCTGTTGCTTATGATACTTATGAAGATGGTTATGCTGATGCTGATGCTGCTGATGCTGGTGGTGCTGATGGTGGTGGCGGTGGTGGTGATGCTGCTGCGGCTGCTGCTCCTGCTCCTGTTGCTTCTGCTGATGTTGATGATCATGGCGATGATGCTGGTGCTGCTGCTGCTGATACTGATGATGCTGATGATGATGATGCTGCCGGTGACGATGACGATGCCGATGGTGATACTGATACTGATGATGATGCTGCTGCCGATGATGATGCTGATGCTGATTCTGATGATGATGCTGATGCTGCCGATGATTATGATGATGGGACGATGATGTTGCTGATGGTGATGATGCTGCTGATGATGACGATGGTGATGCTGATTATGTTGATGATCTTGATGATGCTGACGATGATGGTACTGCTGCTGCTGATAATGCTGCTGATGATGATTCTGATGGGGATGATGAGGATACTGATGCTGATGATGATGATGCTGATGCTGCTGCTGATGATGACGATGGTGCTGGTGATGATGATGGTGCTGATGATGATGCTGCTGCTGCTGCTGATGATGATGATGATGTTGATGCTGATGTTGATGATGCTGCTGCTGCTGCTGATGATTATGATGATGATGATGATGATGATGATGATGATGATGATGATGATGATGATGATGATGATGACGATGATGATGAGCTTGCGGTCCCGGACAATCGTCGGTGCA
>CAUYUJ010018303.1:20000-37500 GCA_963575745.1 Prorocentrum cordatum | reverse complement strand
TATATCGGTACTCCAGGTGTCTCCCTCTTGCTACCCTCGGTGTTGCTTTACACTGTTTTGGTCGCCTATTGCTTTGTTGTTATATCCCTCCCAGCGGCAGCTCGCTTAGTTAGTCTACCCCTCTAGGGCCACATTCTTTTCCCGCTTCTTCTTGCACTTCCTCATCCGCACTGGCGGCTGCCTCGACTTGCTTGCCCTCGCCTGAGTAGATTTTTTTTTGTTCCTTGAGGTCTCGCACTGTGTTTTTCACGACTCAACAAGCACCGTGAATCATGTCCCAAAGGCGTCGAAAAGGAGTAAGAGGAGGAGGAGGAGAAGGAGGAGGAGGAGGAGAAGGAGGAGGATAATAGTAACAGAAAGACAAGCAGTTCGCAGAAGCTCAGGGAAACCGCGGAGGACAGAGAGACCCGGTAGAAGCCAGACGCTTACAGAGAGGGGCGGCTGAGGCAAAGGGACGGACGTGCGACGCCGCGTGGCGACTCTGATGCGGCCAACAATCACGGGCGATGATTTCGTGGAAAAGTAATCCGGCCTTGCTGTCTCGTCGCCACCGCCGCTGCCCCTCTCGCGCGAGCCCGTCGTCGCCGTCCTCTTCGTCGTCGTCGTCGTCGTCCTCGTCGTTGCCGTCGTTGTCGTCGTCGTCGTCGTCGTCGTCGTCGTCGTCGTCGTCGTCGTCGTCGACAGTCTCTCTCTCTCTCTCTTTCTCTCTCTCTCTCTGTCTTGCGCCCTTGCAGGCCCAGGCCAATGCCCGTCTCAGCATCCTTGTGCAGCCGCTGCGGTTCCTGGCAGACCCCAGGGCTCCCTTCTGAGAGCAGGCATCCGACCAGGACCGCCGAGAGACAGTGCAGGCTCCTCGCTTAGAGGCCTCTTGGAGGCATCGTGGGGGCCGTTTGTAGGCGTCGCAGTGGCCTCTTGGAGGCCTCTTAGAGGCCTCGTAGCGATGCCCCCCCCCCGCTGGCGGGGCGGGAGACGTGCCCAGGTCACCCGCAGAGGCGCGACGAGATGGCTACGCTTCGCGGCCCCGGCAGGGGAGAGGTGCCCTTCTCCAGGTGGTCGGTGGCGCGAGGGCGAGCAGATGCCTGCGCTCTGCGCTCCCGTCTGCCGCGACGCGCGGAGGAGGAGGAGGAGGAGGAGGAGGAGGAGGAGGAGGAGGAGGAGGAGGAGGAGGAGGAGGAGGAGGAGGAGGAGGAGGAGGAGGAGGAGGAGGAGGAGGAGAGGAGAGGAGGAGGAGGAGGGAGGAGGAGGAGGAGGAGGAGGAGGAGGAGGAGGATGAGGAGGAGGAGGAGGAGGAGGAGGAGGAGGAGGAGGCGGAGGAGGAGGAGGAGGAGGAGGAGGAGGTGGAGGTGGAGGGTGGAGGCGGGAGGAGGGTCGGAGGGGGGAGGGGGGAGGAGGAGGGGAGGAGGAGGAGGTGGAGGAGGAGGAGGAGGAGGAGGAGGTGAGGAGGAGGAGGAGGAGGAGGAGGAGGAGGAGGAGGAGGAGGTGGAGGCGGAGGAGGCGGAGGAGGAGGAGGAGGAGGAGGAGGAGGAGGAGGAGGAGGAGGAGGAGGAGGAGGACGAGATTTGTGCGCGCCGTCCGGCGGGGGCGGAGGTGTGGCGCAATGACAGAGCTCGCTGCCTCACAGGCCACGCGGCAGCCTTCACAGGAGGGTGGCTTGTCTCGCGAGAGCGAAGGTCATCCTTGGCGGCCCAGTCGACGCGACTAGCTGCCAGGCTCCAAGGGCGGCGCCACCGCCTCCTTCTGTTCAACAGTCAAGACGCTAAAATAATGACCACTTTGGGCTCAGGCGAGGCGCTGGCTTTCGGGCCGTCCCTGAGGTCTAGGTCAGGAAACCGACTCGAGGCCGAGGCTAGCCATGGCCAGACAATCCACTTCGTTCTTCGTTCAGCGTTCCTTATCGTAGCACGACTGCTGTGCAACCAGGGCGCTGGAGTAAAAACCGCCGATTCCTGTGGTGAGGCTCTGTCCTCCACTGCCCTCAGCCCCAGTGCTCGCTCTCCGCAGTCCGCCGCCGCCGCCACTCTGCTCGGCTCGGCCCCCCTGCCTTCGACCGTATCTCCCTGGCCCTGGTGTCGTTGCCGATGTCGTTGGCCCCGGCACGCATCGACTCGTCGCCACCATGGCTGTCTTTTTTTCCTTCCTGCCTGCTCCTTCTCCTCCTTCTCCTCCTCCCCTCCTCCTCCCTCCTCTCTCCTCCTCCTCCTCCTCCTTTCCTCCTCCTCCTCCTCCTCCTCCCTCTCCTCCTCCTCCTCCCCCTCCTCCTCCTCCTCCTCCTCCTCCTCCTCCTCCTCCTCCTCCTCCTCCTCCCCGCCACGCATCGCATCGTCGCCATCACGGCTGTCTTGTTTTCCTTCCCGCCTATTCCGCGCAGGGTGGCACACCGTCGCGCGTGCCTCCTCGTCCACCTCCTCTCGGTGATACGAGGCAGCGCCTCCTGGGAGCCGTTCCGCCTGCGCCCACTTATCCCCCTGTTGTGCTGTTGTCGCGCCTCCCCCCGCCCAGGCTCGCAAAGAGAAAGACTCTTGCTCCGCCTGCCGCGCGGGGTGATATCAGTGCATGCCTCTCTAGTCTATGCCACGAATCTCTCTGCCAGTCGAAATGTCCCTGTGCCGACACGTCAGGGATCGTCGAGTAGGCCCGAGGATGAGTGGGTACAGAGGCGCTGAGAAGCAGGCACCCGTTCCGCCTGCGCCCACTCATCCTCTTTTTGTGCTGCCTTTTTCGCCTTTCCCCGCCCAGGCTCGCAAAGAGAAGCAAAGAGAAAGACTCTTGCTCCGCCTGCCGCGTGGGGCGACATCCTTGCACGCCTCTCTAGCTATGCCATATCTCTGCCAGTCGAAATGCTCCTGTGCCGATACGTCAGGGCTCGTCGGCTAGGCCTGAGGATGAGTGGGTACAGAGGCGCTGAGAAGCAGGCACCCGTTCCGCCTGCGCCCACTCATCCTCTCTTGTGCTCTTGGTAGCTCCCCCCAGCCCAGGCTCGCGAAGAGAGAAAGGGCTCTCCGCCGCCGTGCAGTGTCATGTCTGTATGCTGCTGCCTGGCCAGAGGTTGAGGCTGGAAGCCCAGGAGCCAGGACGCGGGCTCCAAATTTAACCGCCAGTCTTGCCAGCATCGCTTGTCTCGGGCCTTCGATTTTTCGTTGTCCCTGTTTTTCGGTTCGGTCCCTCGCTCGGCTCTGTTGGGTCCTGGTCCGTCCCTCGCTTCTTTCGGCCCTTCCTTCGGGCCCCTCGCTCGTCGTTTCGGCGCCGCGGGCAGGAGTGTTCGGCAGACGATCACCCGCGCGCAAATCAAAAAAACGCCTCCTGGGAGAGAGGCCTTGACTGGAGGAGGGGCGGAGGCGAGGCGCTTGCCCAGTGTGCCCGCCCGCTCAGACTAGCAGAGGGCTACTCCAGATTTCGTAATAAAATGGAGGGGGTCTGGACCCTCCAAGACAAGTGATTTCAGACCTCCCCCGTGGGAGAACCCTCCAAAACATCGTCCCCAGACCCCCCCAGGCCCTCCAAGATAGCCTGGAAGAGACCCCTCCCCGAAATGAGACCCCCCTCCCTTTATTACGAAATCTGGAGTAGCATTTCCGGGCTGTTCCCAACGGCAGCGGCGACGACAGAAAAGCAACGCTACCTCAGCAGAGCAGCCCGGTAGTAGCAGAGAGGAAGAGGCGGGTCGAGGCGCCGGAGGCCGGCTCGCGGAGACCTGCGCTCCTAGGTATTCCTCTAGGGATCTTCATGACAGCTGCAGCCAGGACATGACGCGTGCGAGGTACTTGGCGGCGACGTGCGAGCTGGCGCTCTGCGTCCTTCGTCGGGGACTTCGCGGTGAAGCAGGCATCCTCCACCCGCTCGACATCGAGGGGTAGCCTGAGGAATTTCCAGTGGGACTACTCCAGAGCTAGGGTGTCCCACCAACCAGTGAGCAGCCAGGACATGGGGTGAGAGCACCGCCACTTGCACCACAGCTGGTTTTTTACAAGGGATCGTGGCCAGCCAGACCAAGAGTGGGGGGGATGTCTCGGGCATTTTGCTTGTATCGGTGCTCAACATCCTCCTCAGTCGAAGCAGTTTCCGAGGATGTCTCAGGCGAGGCGCTGGTTTCAGAACTCCCAAGGGGGGCTTCCAGGGGGTATGTCACGGGCCCCTTCGCACCCAGATGGGGTGGATGTTTCAGGGGGTTTGTTTGTTTGGGTGCTCAACATCCTCCTCTTTCGGAGGAGTTTCCGAGGATGTCTCAGGCGAGGCGCTGGTTTCAACACTCCCCAGGGGGGGCGCCGAGGGGGTATTGCACGGGCCCGTTTTCGTCTGCACGGATGCATTGTCCTGACAGGTGTTCATAGGGAAAGGAGGAGAAAGAGGAGGAGGAGGAGAAGGAGGAGGAGGAGGACGAAAGGAGGAAACAACTACTTAAAGTCGTCGTGGTCGTCGGCGTCTCTCTCGGCCTCGTTTTCCACGTGGATTCGTTGACGCCCTGAGATTGAAAAAAGACAATGTCTTCGGCCGAAATTTGCCATCAATATGAGCTGCACATATGGGGATCCCCGCCTCGAGTAATTGTTCAGCTGGTTCTAGTAATGCCAATTTGAATCCGCATGAGACATTTGTTTGGGCTTTCGATACCAACTTGAAAAGACTTCAGTGGTCGCACTGCCAACTTACATCTTGATGATTGTACTGCTGACGATTGCACTGCCAGCTGTTGTGTTTCTCTCCATGTGATGGAGAGTATCTCCCTTCGTCGAGGCGGCGCATGGTCTGCAAACCGATTGCCGTCGCAGGTCACCTGCACGGTATGGGAAGCGGCGGCGTGGTAGGCCTGGCGATGGCCTGCGCGCTGCTCTCGACGCGCCCATCACGCTTGGGCGGTCAAGAGCTCCTCTTCCTCCTCCTCCTCCTCCTCCTCCTCCTCCTCCTCCTCCTCCTCCTCCTCCTCCTCCTCCTCCCCCTCCTCCTCCTCCTCTCCTGCGCTCGTCGCTGGTCCTCTCCTCTCTTCCTCCCTCCGCCCCCCCCCCCACTGGGGCCTGGGGGGCCCACTGCGCGAGGAGCCCCCGGGCCCTCGCGCTCCCCGCAGGGCTCAATGGGCCCTGGGGCCCCGCCGGGCGGCCCGCCCCCCCGCGCCGCCCGCCCATGGGCCTCTGCGAGTCGAACGACCCGGCGTGCCCCTGCCAGCCGGAGCGCACGGCCAGGCGTGGGCTGCGCTCCCCTCCGCTCGTCCGGACTCGTCTCTCCGCTCGTCCTTCCTTGCCGCCTGCCGCCTGCCGCAGCCTTCCCTCCCGCCGCGGCCGTCCCTACCGCCTCCTCCCGCTTCCCGTCCTCCCGCCTCCGCGCCTGCGCGGCACGGTCTCTTCTGCCCGGGGGCCCCGCGCCACGGCGGCGCCGCTCCGTTCGCTCCTCAGTCAGGCTGTTTCGAGGTCGTCGTCGTCGTCGTGGTCGTCGTCGCCGGTCGTGGTCGTCGTCGCCGTCGTCGTCGTCGTCGCCGTCGTCGTCGTCGCCGTCGTTGTCGTCGTCGTCGTCGTCGTCGTCGTCGTCGTCGTCAGCGTTCGTCGTCGTCGTCGTCGTCGTCGTCGTCGTCGTCGTCAGCGTTCGTCGTCGTCGTCGCCGATCGTCGTCGTCGTTGCCGTCGCCGTCGTCGCCGTCGCCGTCGTCGCCGTCGTCGTCGTCGTCGTCGTCGTTTTTGGGGAGGGCGCTTCGGCCACCAGGGTCAACGCCGCCTCGGGCGCGGTGGGTTCGGCGTTGGGTTTGCCGCGCTTTGCCGTCTTCGCCTGCCTGTGGCGCTTTGCGCAGGGTCCGCCGCGGGCTTGCCGCTGTGTCGCGGCGGCATGCTTGGGACTGGAAGGCTCTCCCGCACGGCGAACGGAAGGGTGCCCGAATGCGCGGTCCCGCTCTCCGACGGCTTTCGGCGTCCCCCCAGCATACTTATGCTAAGTGTTCGTCGCCCCCCCAGGGGCGACGCGCGCACCGAGAAATCTTATAGTATATGCGTCGTGGCGGGCGCTTTCTGGCCACACCGCTCGAGACACGATATACTACAAGATGGGTGCACTATAGGTTCGGGTCGGACGCGCGCCTTCAAGGCGGACATATAGTATTAGTATGCCTCTGTGCGTCCCAGGCTTGGCGAAGTGGGAAATAAAACGCGAACTGCTCACGGGCGTAAGCGGAACTGCAGAACAAAGAAACTCCCAGCGCCGCGCTGCAGCGCCAACCTCACATGCAGCCTGCCCTCGGGCGGCGGCGGCCAGATCTCCGATGGATCGCCTCGAAGCAGGGCTGGACCTAAACACTGTTTTGCTGGAGGTTCGGGTGTGGTTTGCTTTTCGTTTTTGCTGGGAGGCACGGGAAAACAGGTAGAGCAGAACGAGCAACATAACGAACACACAGCAACACATAACGAACACATAACGAACACATAACGAACACATAACGAACACATAACGAACCCTGCCTCGGAGAGCAAGAGTGCGCCGCGCCGAAGCAGCACCGACAGTTTCGCTCGAACTGCCCGGCGCCTCCGCGAGAACGCGCACGCCATGCCGCCACGCCCTCGCGCGGCACGGGCGCCGCTGCCGCTCTCCGTGCGGCTCGGCGAGGGAAGCCGCGCGCGCCGAGCCCGCGCGGGCGCGTGCTCTCTCCCTGCGAGCTCAGCAGCGATGTGTCGAGCTGAAGACCTGTTCTGTGCGGCGCCCTGGCCGGAGCGACGGTGTCGCCCGTTCGCGCGTCGACGAGCCGGCGTGCGAAGGGCACGTCTCGGCATTGCTCGGACGTGTGCACTTTTTTTTCTCGGCGAGGACCATCGAAGAGCATCCTGGATCATCGAGCAAGAGAAACACGCACAAAACCGAAAAACGCACAGGGGATGGACGTCCGAGCGACGGCAAGACGCGCGCCGCGCCCAGGCGGGGATGTCTGGCTCTCAGGGGGAGGGGCGCGGCGCCGAGGCGAGAGCGGCACACTTGGCCCCCCTTGCGGGGGATGTGCGCCCCGCGATGCTCCTGCCGCGCATGCTGCAAGAGCGACGGCAAAAACTCAAGGCTGATCGGGAACGCGTTCCGTGTATGTTTTCTGACTGGTCGGGCGGAAGGTCCTCGACGAGATTGCGATCTCCCGGCTAGGTGGCCCAGTAGGAATATGCACGAGGCAGGGACGACGGTCGGAGTGTCAACAGTGCTTTTCGTCTTACGGGTAGTGGGAAGCATGAAAGTAAAACGAGCAGGGAGAGGAAGGATGGTGATGGAGAAGGACGGTGAGGGAAGTGGATTGGCGGCGCGCTGAGGGGGGTGGCGCGAGGGGGGTGGGCTTCTAAGACGGCGGCGGGGTCTCTGAGAGGGCAGGGGCCTTCCTCGAAGCGCCCGGCAGCTTTTGAGAAGCCTTCTCATGCGCCTTTGGGCGCTCCTGAGAAGGCCTCCGCCTTGCTGGGAGCCCCGCCACATTCTTAGAAGCCTCCCCCCTCGCGTCACCCCCGTGTGCGCGCCGCCATATAGGAGGAGAAGGGCGTTCAATTTATGGTGGGGGCTTCCGTGAAGGAATGTGTCCAGGAGGCTTCAGACCCTGGAGGATTCTTTGTCTGATGAGGGTGGCGGTGACATCCACGGCCGCGCGTCCACTGGTGTTCCACCGGTTTCCAGACCCTAGGTTCCTTGTTCGAGGGTTGTGTATCCAATGCCCTCACCGTGTGGAGATGGCCGCGACCCACCCACGTTGCTTTGACGAGCAAATCGGTGCCTGCGGTAGGCCTTCTGTGTAATGTGTGAAAAAGCATCGGCGCATGCGGCGGGCTTTTTCAAAGCTTCGCAGACTGCCGACGACAACGCCGCCCCCTCATTCTCATTTACGGGTTGCTTCGACCACGCGCAGGGGGGGGGGGCAGGGTGAGGTGGGACGGCTTCTTAGAAGCATCCCTGCCTCTTAGAAGGCTCGGGCCTTGTTTATAGATGTAAGGCCAGCGCCTCCTAAGAACAGCTTCATTCTAAGAAGCCTTCCCCCCTCCCCTTACCCGCTTGTGTGCGCCGCCAACAGCCGGCCCTGATTGGTTGGTCGACAATGCCAAATCAAGGGTTTTCTTGCGTCCTGTCTATCCCGACCCATGCACCCCGCACTTCCTGTGGTGTTTTGGGGCCGACCCTGCCGTCGGAAGAGTCTTGTGTCCTCTCTCTGGACGCCCGAAATGGGCACGGAAAGAATGGGTACTATGCCCAACAGCAGTTCCTGTTCATTTTGAACAAGATCCGCTGTCCACGCCGCCGCGGCCTGTGTCCATTCGAGACAGAAGGCCGCCTGCCCGACAGCGGCCGCTGTTGGTTTGGGACAACATTTGTTGTTGGGCATCGTACCCATTCTTTCCGTGCCCATTTCGGGCGTCCAAACTCTCGGGTGTCCTGTCCAGTCAGGTCCATGTCCAATGCCCTCACCCTAACCTCCCCCCTCGAAATCAAGCGCAAGTTTTTTGTGCGCGACGTCGCGGCGCCCCAGGACCCCAAGCTTTCAGTGTCCGCGCCGAAAGGGGCGACTGCAGACGCAACAGTCGGACCCCGTGGGCCGCGCTCTTAGTTTTACAAAACGCAGGGGGCGCGTGTTTTTTTGTTGTTGTCCACTTCTCGCTCGTGGCTCGACCAGAACGTGTCAAGAACGGCACCCCGAAAGTGGACGTCGGGCCGTCGGCACTGCGGCGCCCACAACACGTTGTGAACGCCATAAAAGCGGAACGCAAACGCGCAAGTGGTCCACGGGCCGCCCGGGACCTGCACACGTAGCAAGAGCGGTGCCCATCATGGACAGCACGCGCCGATTTGAAGAAGAGCGGAACAACAACGCCCCCAGCGCTTTCGCACGATTTGAAAAAGAACAAGAACATTGACAAGAACGGAAGATCATCCAAGGCGGCGCTTTGCGCGTCGACCAGCACTGACCACTTGCGTCTGCTTTCGAGGGGGGGGGCGTCTGTCCGCTGCCCTCACCGTCTGGAGGTGGCGGGGGCTTTCCGCCCACGGGGCAGCCTCGGCCGCCCCAGGCGCCACCCGGCGCCGCACAGCGCCGCCGCCTCGACGCTCGAGGCGGAGCAGCTGCGGCTCTGGCAGGAGGCGCCGTCCAGCCCGCTCTCCGTGAGGTCCTGTCCTTGTCGTCGTCGTCGTCGTCCTCCTCCTCCTCCTCCTCCTCCTCCTCCTCCTCCTCCTCCCTGTCCTCCTCCTCCTGCTCCTCCTACTTTTCCTCCTCCTCCTCCTCCTCCTCCTCCTCCTGCTCCTCCCCAGTCCCGCCTGCGGAAGGGTAGAAACAAGCTGCCGACCGATCGGAGGCTGCTCTGGGCGTGTTCGTGCAGATGTGTACTGGGGAAGCAGGCTCCCAGCTGCCGTGCCCCTGCCCACTGGCGTGCCCATTGGGTCCGCCCCGCGATCGTCGGGGCTGCGGAGAGCGTCGCCATCGTATGTGTGTGTGTGTGTCGTTCGGGGTCCCACTCGCTGTGCTTGACTTTCTCCGCCTCGTCGCTGCGCGCGAGGCCGCGGCCGCCTCGCCAGTGCGCACGCTTCTTCGACCTCCTGCGCCGCGCCGCCGCGCGCGCGGCCGTGACGCCCCAGCGAAAAGGTGCGTGCGTGGGCCCGTCGGTGCTGGCCTGGGCAGGCAGATCGAGTGCGCGCGCGGAGCCCCACCTGAGGCTGCTCTCGACCCCATCTGAGGCTGCTCTCTCGGTCGACATCCAGGCCTCGGAACAAATTTGCGAGCACATGCCACATTCAACGGTCAACGCCCCCCCCTCCCCCCAATGTTCAAAGTTGGCGGTGAGTCTGATGGGATGCACTTCGACCGCAGTGTCCCCCGCGCGTGCCAACATCGAGTCTGGGGGGGAGGGGGAGTGTTCAGTAATTGTTTCCCTCCACCGTCTGTCTCCGCCTCGCGGCCCACGCCGGGTGCCCGCCAGAGGTCGCGGTGGCCCGTCGGCCCCCCCCCCCCTCCCCGACAGCCACACCTCCTCCTCCTCCTCCTCCTCCACCTCCTCCTCCTCCTTCTCCTCCTCCTCCACCTCCTCCTCCTCCTCCACCTCCTCCTCCTCCTCCTCCTCCTCCTCGGCGTGTGCATCCGCTCGGCGGGGAGGCCCGCTCGCCCCACCTTGGCGCGAGACGGGCGGGCATCGGCGTGGGCCATTGGCGGGCGGAGGACGTCGAGCTCCTCGGTCGAGGAAGCAAAGGCGCCATAGACATACATTTTACGCCATGGGCATAAGCTACTAGCGCTCCGCGCGGACCTCTCGGATCCGCGCTGGGCCCCCCCCCCCCGCGGAGGCTCCGCGCGCCAGGGAGGTGGGTCCAGCGCGGATCCAAGAAGTCCGCGCGGAGCGCCAACAGTTTATGCCTTTTTTTCTCTCTTCTCTCTTCTATCTGGAAAAGGCCTCGCCTTCGATGATCAAAAGGAGTTGGCGTCTCTTCCGGCGGCAGGTGGCGGATTGCCAGCGGGCGGCGGCGGAGGCAGAACGGCGGCGGGGGTCCGCCGGCGGAAGAGCTGGCGGAGGGCCAGCATAGGCCAGCGGAAGCAGAGGATGCGCCCCCGAGAGACGGCAAGGCATTTTTGCTTCGGTGCCTCAAGGGCCGGCCACGTGTGCTGGGTCAAGCTCAACGCTTCCACGCCGGAGCGCTCTCCCCTCCCCCTCCCCCCCCGCGCGGCCACCCTCGTCTCGTTTCCTCCCTTTGCTGCACGCCAGCCGGTTCGCCTTCCGGCTGCCCCGAAGAGCCACACGCTGGAGCGGACTGCCTCTGCCTCGCCGCCGACGGACAAAAATGGCGGGTCAAGCTCTCCGAACCGTTATGTCCCCCGCATCTTGAGCACCACTTTCGCAGACGACAGACGACAACTCGACGACGCCTACCGCCGCCAGCCTGACCACATCCTGAGGGGAAGCCGTCCTCTTCGACGAGTTGACTGGCCAGCGTCTCCACCACCTGGCAACGATGTGGGCTGGGTCACCGAGCAGGCCCTCCATGAGGAATTCGTCGCCGTGCCTCTGCATGGCCGTCCACTCAACACCCAGCACGCGCTGAAGGTTGAGGGCGCGTACCTGGACGTGGCCCCTGTCCCTGAACCCAGCGCTCTCTGCATGACCGCTCAGGCTGATACTTTAGCCGGGCCACCCGTGCTGTGGCGCGCTTGTCGCGCACGGGGCGGCTGCTTATGTCCACGGCTGCCAAGGCCACCACCACGCGGTTCCCGGGGGCCAGCGTGTGCACCAGTGGCCTCGACGTCCAATATCGCAGCACCAAGAATCGGGGGCGGCAAAGAGGGGGGTGATGACTAGGGGGGGGTGGATATCATGGCGTGGGCCATGATATTTCCCCAGATTTCATGGCGCCTCTTCTTATTTCATTACGTCCCTGGCCCCCCCGCTGGGCCGCGCACATGCCGCAGGTCATGATTTGCACCCCCCCCTCTTGGACACCCCCCTTTTTGCCGCCCCCGAAAGAAGATGCGTGCGAACGTCAACGCTCTGTCTGACGTGCCCTGCCCGGACGGCCGCGTCCGGCTCCGCTCCTGCGGTCTCATGGCGGCCAGCATCCAAGGCCGCGCCACTGAACGCTCGGCCGTCGCTCAGCTCGAGATCTTCCTGGCGGTTCGGCGGCAGCGGTAAGTCGGGCCTGTCCCTCTATAAGAGGAGTATTCGAAGTAGTCAAAAAATGCTGTCGGGATGATTCTTCTGTTGCTTTTGACTGTTTTCGAATATATTTTTGGCAATTTTCAGCTTTCGCCCCAAATCCGCCTGTAGGAGGACATGCCCGACCTCACGCCAGTGTCTGGCGGGACCCCCGCCGTTTCGACATGGCCGCTCATCTCTGCGCCGCCATCCGGCACAACCACAGGGGGGCCGTCGGCCGCTGGCACCAAGCTTCGGCCCAGCTCCAGTCAGTGAGCGTGGCCCACCCTCTTGGTCTTCCACCTCGACCTCGGGGACGCCATCGACTGGCCCCATGGCCACTGCGCAGTGTCTGCTGCACGCCCCGCTTGTCGTCACCCTCGGGAGCCTACTGGGCTCTGCCCGTTGGCTTGCCAAGTATTGGGCCTGACTCGCGGCGTAGCTTGCACTCCTCAGCCTGCTTGTTCCGCGGGGCTCACATGTACGCGCCCCGTAAGTGCGTCATCACGGTCGCCGCTTCTCTGCTAGTCACGGGCTTCCGCTGCGCAGGCTGCGTGCCGCACGGCGCGCCCGTGCTTCCCAGGGGACCCTGACCGTGCCGGCGGCTTGCCAGTGCTCATCTCTTCTCGGGGGCTGCGCGGGCCGTTGCCACGACAGGTCGGTGCGACGGCCTGTGCGCCGCCGTGACCTAGAACTCTCGTCAGCTGCGAGCCCCCCCCCTCACCCCAGAAGGCGAAAACCCACCCCCACCCCCAGTCCCGACTCCCATCCTCGAGCCGGCGATGCAAGGGGTCGGGACTGGGGGTGGTGGTGGGTTTTCTCAATCGTTGGGCCCCGACCCCCCCCCCACCCCCGGTCCCGACCCCCTAGATCGCGGGTTCGGGCATGGGGTCGGGACTGGGGTTGGGGGTGGGTTTTCGCCTTCTCATCACCCTCCCCCACTCTCCCGCCCTTCCAAGGGCCGACCCCCTCCCCCCTCTCGCCACCTTCCCCCCCGCGTTGCCGCGCGCCGGGCGCGCGCGCGCGCGAGGAGCTGGACGGCGCCCCGCCCCGCGAGGGCGACGAGCAGGAGAAGCGCAAGGGGGGGGCTGGCGGGCGGCGTGGGCATCACGCCCCCCGCCTCTCTGCGGCAGGTTCGCGCGGCGACGGCGCGCGGGCGGTGCTGGCGAAGGCCTTCCAGGTGGAGTCCTGCGACGCGGAGGCACCCAGGGGCACACGGTGACGCCACGAGACCCAGCGGAGGTCAGCCTTGAGCGATGGGGGCCGCCATCGAAATGCGGGGTGGAAGGATCGACGCGGCGGCAGAAACCTTTGCGCGCGCGCCGACGCCGCGCGAACCTGCCGCGCGCCCCCACCTCGCAAGACTGTCCCTTGGCGCAAGCCGAACGTGGAGGGAGTGGGGCCGCGCATCGGCGCGCGCGCGTGCAGGCGCAGGTGTGCGATGGGGCCCTCCTGGGGCCGTCTTGGGTCAGTCGTGGGACCAGCCTGGATCGGCAGCGAGCAAGGGGGGGGGGGAAGTGAGAAGGAGAAGGCCTTCTCAGGAGGATCGGAAGTCCCCCTGCCTTCTGAGAAGTTTCCCAAGCTTTGCCCAGACACGCAGAGAACCTTCCCCAGAAGGCCAGAGGCCTTCTGAGAAGCCCTGCCACGTTCTGAGAAGGCCTTCTCCTTCTCATTTCCACCCCTTCGCTCGCCGCCGAGTCTTGGGGCCATCCTGGGAACGTGTTCTGGCGCAGGTCCGGTGGCGCTGTTGAGTCGTGGCCGGCTTTGAAGGGACTGGGGTGTCTCTTGGGACCCTTTCGGGCCGTCCTGGGGCTCTCCTGGACCGCCGTGAGGCTCTCTTGTGCCGTCTTGGGGCCTTCTTGAGGATCTCTTGAGGCTCCTTTTGGGCTGTCTTGGGGCGATCCTGGGGGTCTCTTGGACCGTCTTCGGCGTTCCGAAGCTCGAAGAGGCGAGCATGTGAACATCATGAAAGCTGGCAGGTTTGACGATTTCTGTTTCTTCCAGGCCTCTCGGGGTCCTCTTGGGCCGTATTGGGGCCATGTTCTACATGGACTCTATCTTGAGCAGTCTTGAGCCGACCTTGGGCCGACTTGTAGGTTACCTTGGGCCATCTTGGCAGTCTTGGCCGCGAGGAAGGCCTTCGAGGGCCACCTTAGCCGTCTTGAAGGCGATGGCATGCCGTCCTTGTGGCGCGGGGTGAGGGGACTTTAGAGGAGTCCCTGCACCACCTGTTGATGCTGCTCCTCCTCCTCGTCCTACTCCCTCCGTCCTCCCTCCTCCCTCCTCCTCATCCGCCTTCCTTGCCCTCCTTCTGCTGCTGCTCATCCTCCTCCTGCTCCTTCCCCTTCTTTCTTCTGCGCCTGCTTCCTCGCTCCTCCCTCCTCCCTCCTCGTCCGCCTCTCCCTATCTCCCTTTCTCTCTCTCTCTCTCTCTCTCTCTTTCTCTCTCTCTCTCTCTCTCTTGTTCTTCCTCTCTATCTCTCTGTGTATATGTATATCTATATACACCCCTCGCTCCCTCTCTCTCTTTCTCTCTTTCTCTCTACTCTCTTCTTGATTTACCCTTCATGTCTTTTCCTATCGTCTCTTATGATCCCTTCCCATCCCGTTTCTTCGCATCTTCTTTTTGATATGATCATACATTGCAGTCTCTTCTCTCATGCTATCTCGTAGTATACTATCATCTCTTCTGTCCGCTCCTGTTTTCTCGCCTTCTCTTCTAATGCGTCTTTTTCTTTTATATCATGTCCTCTTAGCTTCCTTTAAATGCCCATACATGGTCTTCCCTTACCTTCTTTTCCCTAGCCTTGTCTGTTCTTGTGCCATACGTCACATCCGAGTTTTTTTCTCAATTCGTGCCATGTCGTATCGACTCTGCTCGCCTCAGCTTGTATATCATCATCTCGTCGCACCGCATCGCATCTCTGTCCATCTCATTTGAGTTCGTATAATCTAGTATTGCCTCATCTCATCTGTTACCATACCATCTCATATAACCCCATGCCACACCATCTCAGGTAATATCGTCTCGTCTCATCTCATCTCATGTCATATCATCTCATCTTTTTTTCATTTCATCTTTTTTCATACCAAATCATCTCTTCTCATACCAACCCATACCACCTCAACTCATTTCATCTCATCCCATATAATACATCCCATCTTATCTTAGCTCATCCCATATTATCTCATGCCGTATCCTAACATCTTATCTGATTCCACCCCATCCAACCTCATCTCGTTTTATCCCATCCCATCCGATCCCATTCCTTTCCTTCCCTTCGCCTTCCATTCCATCCCATCCCTTCCCATCCCATCCCGTCTCATCCCATCTCATATCATCTCATCTCGTCTCATCCCATCTCATTATATCTCATATCATGTTGTCCCATCTCATTCCAGCTCAGCTCATCTCATCCCATCCCATCCCATCCCATCTCATATCATCTCACCCCATGCCATCTCATGCCATCTCATGCCATCTCATATCATCTCATCTCCCCTCCCCTCCTCTCATCTTATCTCATCCCACTTCATCGCATCTCATCTCATCTCATCTCATCTCATCTCATCTCATATCATATCACCTCATATCATCTCATTCCGTTTCATCTCATCTCATTTCATCTAAGTTCCTCTAACCTCATCGCACGTATTTCCCTCTCTCCCGCCCTCCCTCCCTGTCTCCCTCCCTCACTCCTTCCCTCCTTGTCCATCCCTTCAATGGTCCACCTCCCGCTAATCCCGCTCCTCCTTCTCCCTCCTCTCTTTCCTTTCCATCCGCTCCCTCCATCCTCTTCCTCCCTCCGGCGTCCGATCCCTTGCTCGTCTTCCTCCCTCCTTCCCTGCATCCCTCCCTCGTCCGCCTTCCCACTTGCTCCTTCTCCTCCGCCTCCTCCTCCTCCTCTTCCTCCTCTTTCTCCGTATCCTCCTACCCCTGCCTCCACCTCCTGTTCCCGCCCCCTCCCTCCCTCCTCCCTCTTCTCCTCCACCTTCTCGCTCGCGCGGGGGGTGGAGGAGAGGAGGTGGAGGTGCCCATGGGGGGCGGCACTCGCATTCCAGCAGACGAGGGGGCGGACGGGTGTCCCCCAGGAGTATTGGCCGAGGCACTGGCGCCTCGCCGCGCGCGCGAAGCGCTTCCCCGCGCGCCCGCCAGCTCCGACCTCGTCGACGCCTCACAGGCTGACGCACTCCGCCTCAAGAAGCGCAGCATTGATACGCTGTCCGTGCACCAGCCCAGTCCGATCCCCCCCCCGCCGAGCAGGAGGACGTGGTGGTCGCGCTGCAGGCAGAGATCTGGCGAGAGTGCGCCAGGCGCGTCACGGAGGGCGCGCGGGCGCGCCCGCGGCCAGTGCAGGACCGCCGCGGGGGGGGGGGGGGCACCTGTTGGGCCCCGTGTGCCTGGCTCGGGGCCACCCTGGGCCCTGGGGCACTGCGCAGGCCTTCCGGGCCTCGTCTCGGGCTTGTGCTCGGGCTCGGGCCTGGGCTCGGGCCAGGGCTTGCCCCTCGCGCTCGGGCTCGGGCTTGCGCTCGGGCGTGGGCTCGTGCGGGGGGCGTGCGCATCATGCCCGGGGTCCAGCCCTGGCTGGGCACGGCGGTGGTGGCGTTGTGCAGGCCCTGGAAGGAGTTAGCGAACACTCATGCCACCTTCGGCCGTCAGTGCCCTCCCCCAATGATCAGTGTTGGCGGTGGGTTGCGTGAGCTGCTCTTCGACCGCAGTCTTCCCCCGCGCGTGCCAACTTTCCCTTTCGGGGACGGGGGGAACGCTCCCCGATCGTGTCCCCCCACCGTGCGGGCGCCCCTTCTGCTCAGGACATTCGCGTGCGGCCGCGGTCCCTCCTTCTGGACGAGGAGGTGCTCGCCGCCGCCACGACGCTGGACTGGAAGCTGGCGGACCTCCCAGGGGGGAAGAGCACAGACACGTCCACGGGCTCGCGGCCCCGTCTCCTCGGCTTGCGACCCCCAATGGGCACGGGGCCGCGCTGCGCGGCTGCCCCGCGCGGTGATGAATCCGTGGGATCGCGCATCCAGCGACGAACGAACAGCACACACACACACACCCATACCCATGAGAGGGTTGGAGGGGGGAGGACTGGCTACGGGTATGGGTGCGGGTTGTCGGACCGCTGGGGAGGCTCTCGTTCGAGCGGGGACCTCCATCCGACAACACGCACCCATAGCCCCCTCCGTCCCCCCTGTGGGTATGTGTGTATGTGTGTGTGTGTGTCTGTGTGTGTGTGTGTGTGTGTGTGTGTGTGTCTGCGTGTGTTGTTCTTTCGCCATCTATGGGATCGCGACTCGGGGCCCAGACCGCGAGGGCATGCGGATATGCCGCATGCCCGTCGCCTGTGAGGACTTCGGCCTGCGTGCCCGGCCCATCAAGGGCGACGGCGCGTGCCAGTTCCGGGCCGTGGCTGACCAGCTCTGGCGGGACCAGGCGCCTGCAGGAGGCAGCTGCACACCACAGCCGTGCCTGCCCAGGGCCATCCTGGGCCCTGGAACGGTGTGTGCGCCTTCCTGGCAGAGGGCAGGAGGAGGAGGAGGAGGAGGAGGAGGAGGAGGAGGAGGAGGAGGAGGAGGAAGAGGAGGAGGAATAATAATAATAGTAGTATTAATAATAAGCATAATGCTCATAATAATATGAATAATAAAATAAGAGTAATACGAATATTATTATTTCTTAAGACGAAGAGTAATAATACGAATCTTAAGAATAATAATACGACTAAGAATAATAATGATACGAATGCTAATACTAATAATATTACCGATACTAATACTAATACTATTAATACTATGACTACTAATAATAATATTACTAGTAATGATGATAATACTAATAATAAAAGCACTAACAGTAATAATCATACTAATAATAATGATAATAATAATAATAATATTA
>CAUYUJ010018303.1:10000-15000 GCA_963575745.1 Prorocentrum cordatum | reverse complement strand
TCGCGGGTGGGTCGCGGGTGGGTCGCGGATGGGTCGCGGGGTGGGTCGCGGGTGGGTCGCGGGGTGGGTCGCGGGGTGGGTCGCGGGGTGGGTCGCGGGTGGGTCGCGGGTGGGACGACGACGACAAACAGCAGCAGCAGCAGCAGCAGCAGCAGCAGCAGCAGCAGCAGCAGCAGCAGCAGCAGCAGCAGCAGCAGCAGCAGCAGCAGCAGCAACAACAACAACAACGCAACAAGCAGAATTCTCACCACGAATTCCTTATTCAGCCACGCACCCAGGGACAATGACTGACCGTTCGGCCCCCTCACTCTGATACAATCCTTCCAAAACCTGCCCGTGGGAGGACATGCCCGACCCAGGGCTCGTGGCGGGCGCCCCCCTTCCCAGAGGCCCTCCTCGGCCCGTGCTCCGCCGCGGGATCCTCGCGTGCCCCGCCCGGCAGGGGCAGCGTCAGGGGGGGGGGGGGGGGGGCAGTCCAGTGGAGACCCGCGCCGAGGAGCACCCTGCCTGCCTCCAGGGTGCCCTGGGTGTCTTGGGTTCCGCCAGTTTCTCTGTGGACACCGTGACGTTCCCACGCCAGAAATCAGTGGACGGCCTGGGGTCTCTCAGGGTTGGGTTCCTTGTGGAAAGTTTCTTGTGGACTGGCCTCCACTGTAGGCTCGGGGGGCGATTCACCCACCCCCCAATCGCCCAGTCGTCGCCGATCGCCCAATCGTCGCCAATCGCCGTTAGCCGTCCCCCCGAGGAGGAAGAGGAGGAGGAGGAGGAGGAGGAGGAGGAGGAGGAGGGAACGGGTGGAGGAGGAGGAGGAGGAGGAGGAGGAGGGGGGAAGGTGGAAGGAGGTGGACGGACAAAGGAGGTAGGAGGAGAGGAGGAGGAGGTAGGAGGTGGAGGAGGAGGAGGAGGAGGAGGAGGAGGAGGAGGAGGAGGCACCCACCCCCCAATCGCCCAGTCGTCGCCGATGGGGGCCTAAGGGTCCACACCGCCCAGGAGAGTGCGGATCTGCCGTCGGGGGCCTGTCGCCGATCTACCTGCGATGCATCGCCGACTCAAGCTCGATGTTCCCCTCCCTGAGCTGGTCCCCCCGTCACGTTAACCCTCATCCCTCGAATAGGGGATCGACTACATAATCGACTTGGCCCCACATTTATTGGGGGGGGTACCTTTCGAGGAGGCCGACAGGCACCCTCCGCACGCCACGCTGCCCCCGCCGAGACCGCCGGAGACGCATCCGAAGAGGTCCGACGCCTCCTGCCGCCGCCGCCTGGTCTCCTCCTCCTCTCCCTCCTCCTCTTTTTCCTCCTCCTCCTCCTCCTTCTCCTTCCTCTCCTCTCCTCCTCCTCCTCCTCCTCCTCCTCCTCCTCCTCCTCCTCCTCCCTCTCCGTCGAGCAATTTGGACCCCCGCCCCGACCAGCCGTGAGAGGGCGGTCTTTTGCCCAGACTCCGCGGAACCCTCCAGGACAACTCAAAGCAGACCCCCCCAGATGTGACCCCCCCCCGCACTTTGTTTTAGGATCCAGAGTGGCCGGCTCTGGGGTCTGTGTGGCCCCAGCCACATCAGAAAGCCACGCACTGGCCAGCGAGCTCGGATTTGGCTCCCTCGCGGCCCCCGAAAGCCGCGCACCAGAGGTCACTCTTGCCCAGGGTCGATGTTGCATGTATCCGAGGGGGCCAGCCCTGATTCTGCGCGCGGGGTCCTGCACGCGGTTCTACGAGGCGGCGGCTTATCCATGACCACCGCCTGGGGCGTCGATCTTTGGGACCTCGGCAGGCGGTGGATATGGATATGTTCGGGCCCTGGGAGGGCCAAACTTATCCAGACCCTCCCCCCGCCGAGGCCCCCGAAGGTCGATCCACCGGCGATGGCTGCGGGACACGTCCCCGCAATCGCACGTTCGGCGTCGGCTCCCGGCGCAATGGGCCACGTGGTGTCCATACCCGTGCTCTTCGTCTCCGGCCTGACCGTGGTGTGCGCGTTCCCCATGGTCCCTGCCCGCCCCCCGCTGCTCCGCGCGCCTCCCATCCGCGCCGAGCTGGGGCCCTCCTCCACCTCCTCCTCCTCCTCCGACCTCAGCCTCATGAATCCGCCGTCCGGCCGCCTACATCCGCCTCCGCCCACGCGCCGCCTCAATCGCACTCCTCTCCTCCTCCTCCTTCCTCCTCCCTCATCCTCCTCCTCTCTCCTCCTCCGCTCCCTCTCCTCTAGCTCCTCCTCCTCCTCCTCCTCCTCCTCCTCCTCCTCCTCCTATTCCTCCTCACCCTCCGCAGCATCGCGCGGCGGAGGCGTGTTGGAGCCGCGGGGCGCAGGGCGAGCGGAGCCCCCCGCGGGTCCTCGGAGTGGTGCCCTGGGCGCCGGTGCCTGGGACTCCTGGGCGAGCCTGCTTCCGGCCGCGTCGCCTCCGGCCCCTGTCCGCGGCGTACCTTTTCCCGTGCAAGCTCTTCGGCACCGCCTGCACCCCGGGCCCCGCCCACTCCGGCCGCCTGAGGCCCCGCCTGCCTGTGCCCTGTCTCCCTAATTAAAGCTGCGCGTAGCCCGCCTAGCTTTTAGCGGAAGAGGTTCGCTCTCGCCCCGCCGACCAAAAACTGCTTCTGGCCGCGCGAGTTAAGTTGGGCGTGTCCCCCTGCAGGGTGATTTTGGGCGAAAAATGAAACAATGGTCAAAACATACCCCCCAGATGGACAAAGATGGTCATCAAGTCGTCCCCAGACTATGCTTGGACTATTTCTGTCTATGCCTTCTGTGGAGGGGCAGGCCCGACTGCACGCGCGAGAGCTCCGTCCACTCGTGCCCGCGTGCCCCGAGGCGGCTCGACGCGGGCTCGGAGGGTCCAGGGCGCTCTGGCCCAGCGGGAGGTTCGGCAGGCGCTCTGACACGCGCGCGAAATTTGTAGAATCCTCGGGGGGGGGGGAAGCTTTGAAAACGCGGAGCCCTTTGCGCAGGAAGCCCGAAAAAAACGTACAGAAGAAGGAACGCCACGCGCGGGACGACGCAGCTCCCTGATGAGAAGCCTCGAGCGAACGCGGGCCCCCGAGAGACCCCCGAAGCGGGCGCTGCCTGCCACCCTGCCCCCCTGCTGGCCGGAGCTCGCCCGTCGGGGTCCGGGAGCTTCCCAGGAGTCCAGAGGGCTTGCCCTGTCCTCCCTCTCTTCCCAGTTGCCCCGGCGCCTCCCTCCTGGTCGTGTCCCTCCGCGCTCACGGGAAGGGGGAGGGAGAGGGGAAGCAGGAGGAGGAGGAGGAGGAGGAGGAGGAGGAGGAGGAGGAGGAGGAGGAGGAGGGGAGGGAGGAGGAGGATGGAGGGGAATGGAGGAGAGAGGAGGTGGAGGAGGAGGAGGAGGAGGAGGAGGAGGAGGGAGGAGGTGGAGGTGGAGGAGGAGGCAGGAATAGGAGGAGGAGGAGGAGGAGGAGGAGGAGAGGGAGGAGGAGGAGGAGGAGGCGGGGTGGAGGAGGAGGAGTGAGGAGGAGGAGGGAGGAGGAGGAGGAGGAGGAGGACCAGAATAAAGCGGAGGAGGACGAGGGAGTGAGGGAAGGGAAGGGTGACGAGGATTACCAGGAGGGACAGGATGAGGACGCGGATGATTTTGCCGATCAATGTGCTCCCATGCCGATTTTGAGTGATTTCGTCTAAGGCCTGTCGGCATTTTTTCACCACCTGCCCGCTGCAGCGACGCGATGCGGAGGGAGGAGGGGCTGGAGGAGGAGGAGGAGGAGGAGGGATGCTGATGAGGAGGAGAACGAGGAGGATGAGGGGAGACCAGAATCAACGTCAGCGGCGCTATGAAGCACTCGCCCATCTCAGGTCCCCGTCCCTTCGTAACCGTTTTCTTATTTATTGTTTTGCCGATCGGCGCGGTTCCTCGCCCCTTCCCCTCCGCCCCCCGTGGAGAGATCATCTTGGCGGCTGTTTTTGGCGCCTGTCTAAAGCAGGTGGAGTAAGCACGGGGGCCCCGCCCCCCCCACCCCCCTGGTGGACACGCATTGCTTCAAACAGTTGCAGGAAGCAGAGATCTGGAGCCAGACCCCCCCCCCCTCCCCCCCCTTTTCGCCGAATGCCAAAACGCCGAATGAGAACACGTTCGCCTCCTCATACTACATTGAAGTCGGGCATGCCCCCTACAGGAGGATTATTCAAAAACAGTCAAACGTAGTCTGGGGACGATTTTCCATTATTTTTGACTATGTTGGAGCATTTTTCCCGTCGTGTACCCATACGTCGCATACCGTCCTATACCCATACGTACCCATCGGTCGTTGAAAGTAGGTATTTTTGGAGAGTCCCAGATTCCAATCTACTTTAAGCGCCTTCCTACTTCAATGATCGAGCGGCTCTACCTTTTCCGTCCTCCTTGGGGGGCGGACAGGAACTAATCTATTTTCAACGCCCTTCGCCCGTTTTCCCCTCTTCGGGCCTCCGGAGAGGCCCTCGTTGCCACTGCTGGATTCGCCTCGATGTTCTGGTCAGAACGCACTCCGGGAGAGGTCCATGGAGGAGCGGTATCGGTACCTTTTGGTTTCCCCCAACGTTCCATGAGCTTGTCAGCGATAGTTCCTGTTCTGAAGAAGGGCCGCTCTGCATCCATCCAGCTGTTGCGCAGTGCTCCACGCCGGGTCGTATCTTTTGAAGAAGTCTTGAGCGAGATCTTTATTTTTTGGAAACTAATCGCACTCCATCCTGATCACGATTGTGTATTATTGCGCGCCGGACCGTACATCTGAGGGAGTCTAAAGCGAGAGCCCCGTTCTGAAAACGAGCCGCCCTCCATCTCTGTAGCTCTTGCACATGGTTACATCTGGTTTTCATAATCAAGAAGTCTCAAGCGAGAACCGCCTTTCGAAAGCGATTCGCCCTCCGTCTTTGTGTCTGTTGGAAACCTTTCAGGCGAATGTGAGCGACGCTGAGACGAAAGCCTCATATTGATAACGAGCCGTTCTCCATCCTTGTGACGTCTGTGAAACTTCTGATGTGAATGTGCGCAGCGCTGACACGATGACAACATGTTGAT
>CAUYUJ010018303.1:0-7500 GCA_963575745.1 Prorocentrum cordatum | reverse complement strand
GCATCGAACATGCGGCCAGCTGATTCCCCACGCGTGAAAGCAAGTGCCAGAGATGGGGTGGTTTGTGTGGGGATCGAGCAACCGCCTGGCGCTTGTGCATTTGGATTTTTTCTTCGCGCGTGCAATTCCCAAATGGGGTGCCGAGTTTGCGGCCATCTTATTCGACACGCGTGCCCCGATGTGGCACCGAACGCGCGCCTGGCATGCTTGCGTGCGTGCTTGCACGTGTTTTCATGCGTGTCGCTGCGGTGCGGCAGGCGCCTGGCGGGGGGCGAACGGGCAGGCGACGTTGCGCCGTGCCACCTCAGAATACGAGGAGGGATGAAGAGGAACACCGTGGAGGATGAGGAACAGAGGATGAACAGGGGGAGGGTGGAGAAGTGATCATGTGAAGAGGAGCAGGATGGATCAGAAGGGGATGATGGTGATGATGATGAGGAAAAGGAGGATGAATAAGATATGGATGAGGAACATGGGTCATGATGAAGGGGAGGAAGGGGATTGAGGATGATGATGAGGATGCTGATGATGATGCTGCTGATGAGGATGGTGGTGGTGATGATGATGGGGAAGGGTTTTATGCTGATGATCTTGATGATGATGACGCCAACGGTTATGGTGATGTTGTTGTTGTTGTTGTTGTTGTTGTGCTTATTGTTGATGTCATTGTTGTTATTGTTGTTGTGGTTGTTGCTGTTGTTGTTGTTGTTGTTGTGGTTGTTGTTGTTTTTTGTTAATGCTGTTGTTGTTGATGGTGATGATGGGAGGAAGCGTCGTAATTTTGAAAAAAGCGACATGTTTTCACACGCGGGGGTCATCTGATGTGGAGGAGGAAACATATGGGCCCAGCACGCGATTGGAAGACGTGATGCAACGAACGTTGACTTTCTACACTTACTGTGCTTGTCTTCTGTCAGCTTTTTGTCTTGACACGATTGGCCGATGTTTGCACATCGCTGCCTTGTCAGGAAGGATCCGTAACGAAACGGAACTATGTCATATCAATAAGGTATCATCGGCGTGTTCCATATGCATGTCCGACAGCGTGCCGAATCTGGCGTGCATTTCCTCGTCAACATCCGCCATCAATACTGTCAGAACCGTGATTGGTATGTACGGGCTCCGTGGACATCCTTCGGCAGCACCCGATGCCAGGGAAAATGGAGAACAGTGGCCACGTTGACCCCGCACCTGGAAAGTTCTCCTGCTGCAGATACCTCAGGGTATCCTCAAGCACTAACCTTGGCCTTCGACCAACCGGTGGTCATAGCGGACACAATACCGTTGCTGGGACCCAGGTCCCCTCGAATCGCTGAAGGAGTAGGGAACCTGCCAGAGAATGAGAAGGAGACGGAATTGCAGTCGAAGGGTAAGGAGTCGGAGAAAGAGGAGCAGGCGGAGGAGTCCGCCGGGCATGACGATGGTGATTTTGGTTGTATTTGCGATAATGACGATGACGAAGATGTTGATGGTGGTGTTGTTGTTGATGATGGTGATGCTGATGATGGTGATGCTGAGTTCTCTTTTCTACATAACAACAATCATTGATCATCCCTCCTCCGTGCCAACTGTGTTTTTCAGATAAAATGCTCCCCCCGGGGCTCGCGCTGAGTTTTTGTTCACGGAAAAATCTTGGGCCTCAGATTGTGTTGTTGGCCGCTGGTTTGCAATACCAGCGCCTCCCGCCTGATATTTCTTTACAGTTTATCCCACACTCTCGCGCAGGACTTCCTCACACATTGTGCAGGAGTCGCGCTCCCGCGTGGTATTTCCTCGCGATTTATGCAGACGCTGCGCCTTCGACACTCAGGATCACGCTCTCGCTCTGGCCTTTCTCACGATTTACTCGGGAATCACGCTATCGCTCGAGAAATCCCCCCGATTCATGCATGGCTCACTCTTCAGCATTCCGCCTGCTCCAACTGGCCGCCTGGGCCCGCCTTTCCGACCCGCCCGTTAGGGTCTACCCGACCGATCTGCCCGTCTGGTTCTGCCACCGGTTTTTCGCTCCCGGCTCGTCTCCTGCTTATCTCTCTCGTGCTCCATCCTCCTCCCTCCCCCTTGTCCCTTCCTTCCGTCCGTTCTCTCTCCCCCTGGTTTAGGTGCTGCGCCAGATACATGCGGCAGATATGGAAGATATACCCCCAAGGGGGCACGATCGAAGACGACGAGGGCGCGTATCGAGGTTTCGAGATTTACGTGCTCAACGGCACGGAAGCATATAGGAGCGAACAGTCTGATCATGATGTCTGTTGATGCTGATCATGATGATGTTGCTGATGATGATGCTGATGATGCTGATAACGACGGCGATGATGATCATGCTGCTGCTGATGATGCTGCTGATGACGACCACGACGATGATGCAGCTGATGCCGATGATTTTCGATGATGATGCTGATGATGATGACGATGATGATGCAGATGATGCAGATGATGAGGATGATGATGATGATGATGATGATGATGATGCTGATGATCATAATGATGATGCTGACGATGATGACGATGATGATGCAGATGATGCTGATGATGATGATGATGGCGATGATGATGATGATGATGATGATGATGATGATGATGATGCTGATGATGATGATGATGATGATGATGATGATGACGATGATGATGATGATGATGATGATGATGATGGTGGTGGTGGTGGTGGTGGTGGTGATGATGATGATGATGATGATGATGGTGGTGGTGAGAAGGACGGGGATAAGGAGGAGGATTCGACGGCGCCGCTCCGCAGCCGCCGCCAGTCCCGGCCAAAACCGCCTCTGCTCGAGACAGGAGCCGTTGGCGTCGCCCACGCCCTCCAAGAGGGAGGGGCTCGCCAGGCTGCCAGGATGCCACGCCACGCCCTAGTTTTCCTCTCTCCGGATGGCTGGCTGGCAGCGGGGGTGCTCGGCCTTGGACTCGGGGATCCCGCCCCGAACCGCCCGCGGGCCGCGCGCGCTCGCGAGAGCGCGCGCGAGGGAGCTCCAGCCCTAGCCTAGACTCGGCCCGCGCGCCCGCCCTGTCTCGTTGCTCGCGGTATGTGGCCTTGCCAGGGCTGGGTAGTCGGGTGGTGGTGGATGAATGAGGACGGTGAACTGTGCTGTTGTGACTTGTGGTGGGTGGGGGGCGTGGGGGCGGGGCGGGGGGTAGCGGGTGGATGTGTGGGGGCGTGTGATACCGGGGTGGGAGTCGTGTGGTAGCGATGGAGGGTGGTGGAGGAACGTTTAGTACTATTTGTATTATTTATCCTTAGACTCCTCCTCATTGAGTTTCCTTATCTAGATGATAATTTTAATCTTTTTTTCTCTCGTTTTTTATTTAGGGTGCCTTAGGTTGATGATGATGATGCTGCTGCTGATGATGATGATGATGCTGATGCTGCTGCTGATGATGATGATGATGATGAGGATGAGGGTGAGGATGATGATGGTGATGGTGATGGTGCTAATGATGTTGATGGTGATGGTGACGATGGGGATGCTGCTGCTGATGATGATGCGGAGAAGGAGGACGATGCCGCTGCTACTGCTTTTGCTGCTGCTGATGATGACGACGCGGTGATGGTGATCGGTAGTGACGATGAATAGGATGACGATGATGATGCTGATGATGCTGCTGATGATGATGGCGATGCTGATGATGGCGATGATGATGCTGATGCGAACGGTGTGGATATTGATCATGACGATGATGATGATGATTGTGATGTTGACGCTGCTGGTGAGGAACATGACAATGATAATGATGACACTGTTTTTGATGATGATGCTGATGCGGCTGAAGATGATGTTGATGATGATGATCAGGATGTTGATAACGATTTTGATGATGCTGATGATGATAATGATTCCGATACTGATTACGAGGATGATGATCCTGATGATGTTGTTGATGATGTTGCTGATGATGATGCTGATGATGATGTTGATGGCAATCACGACTATGACTATGATTATGATGGTGCTGATGATGAGGATGAGGAGGTTGCTGATGACGATGTTGATGATGATGATGCTGATGATTATGATGATGATGATGATGATGATGATGATGATGATGATGATGATGATGATGATGATGGTGATGATGATCATGACGACGGCGACGTTCTTGTTGATGATGGTGAGGAGGAGGAGGAGGAGGAAATATTCGATCACATGTGGGCACACACCGTCACAGGAGGTGAGGATGCGACACAGGAGGAGGGGCGGGGGGGGAAAGGGAGGAGGAGGAGGACGAGGACGGGAAGGAGGAGGATGAGGAGAAGGATGAGGAGGAGGAGGAGGATGAGGAAGAGGAGGAGGAAGAGGAGGAGGAGGAGGAGGAGATGAGAAGAGACCAGTCGCGAAGCGAGTCTATACAATAATATCACCAGCGAACCGAGCCGCCTGCTCAGCTTGCACTTTGGGCCACAGGTTCCGTCATATACGGTTGGGTTATACTCGCCCCGGCTTCGACAGTGGGGAATCGGGTTGCGTGCACTTGTCCGCAAGTCCCCCCCCCCCCAGGGTACAGGAACAACACCTCCCACACGACTTGCAGAGCCATAGGGCCAACGACTCACATATCGTTAGACTTGTGGACCCAGCCCCCATGATCAGTCACCCTAAGTAGGGAGAAACATTCCGACCAGAGCGATTCGATTTTGCCCTGCCTAGAGCATGAACTATGACACCGAGAACATTTTTTTCCCACAAGGTTCAGCCACATGACAGGATTGAGCAAGAGCGAGGAGGGAGGGCGGGAGGAAGGGAGGGACGGATGATGTTTCTGCATGTGCGGGAAGGTGACGAGCGGAGGGGTGCAATGAGGATGACGACGACGATGAGGGTTCTGGTTCTGATGATGATGATGATGCTGATGATGATGATGATGATGGTGATGAGGATGGCGAGGCTGACGATGATGATGAAGAAGAGGAGGAGGAGGAGCAGGATGAGGACCAGTGTAAGCCCAAGACGCATCAACGATGCTACTATAAACTCTCTCCACATTCCCTCTGCATAGGCCCCTACAAGTTGTTATCATTGCAGGGAGTGGCCCGTTGAACGACAATCGCCTGACGATGTCAACAAACGAATGCTTTCACTTCCCCAGGCTCTAAAATTGGGAGGCGCCACGCCAGGACAAGAGAACGCACCAACACATTAGTTTTTTTTTTTGCATGGCGTTTTTGATCGGATTCGGGCACCCTTTAAGTGCCGCTCCTTTTTTAGAGAGTTTTCAACGCTCCGAGTCAAGGTGACTGTTGCGTACTGATAAACCTGAAGTGTACCAGAACGCCATTCTTTGGACAACAATGCCGCGAATCCACTTGAATGTTGGGTCCTGACAGTCCTGAATCGTGCCAGAACGTCGTTTCTAATGCTTCAACCCTGCAAACCCCTGTTACTGTCGCAAACTTTCAAAACGAATAGGCGCTGCGCCAAGACGAGGACCACATTGTGAATAGGAATTGGCCTCCATCCTTGAAGCTGTGGCCAACTTGGAAGGCGCATGTTCGAAAAGGTGAGGCGAGAGCCCCGTTACAAAAATAGCCCGCGTGCAAGTTTGAAATTGCTGCAAATTCCAAGTTTCAGGATTTGACATGATGAGGAAGTCTACGGCGAAATGCCTGGCCTGGCCTACGGTCACGTCTGTGGGTGCGACAGGAGTGAGTTATTTAGAAGGAAAAGGGTCTGGAAGAAGAGGCGGAGGAGGAGGATGGCAACTTTGAACTTCAGCAAGGGCGACATCTTTGTCTCGGGCGACTGGGGCGCGACCGTATCATCCGTGAAATCCATTCGCCGCCAGGAGGGACTCACACATAACACCCTACGCCGCGAGCTAGTGGACCACGATGATGGCGAGATCGTTGACGCCAGGGGATTCACCATCAACGCCATCGAGAGCAAGTGGGGTATCCTGAAGAGGTGGTTGAAGTCCAAGTACGGCGGCAGGCTCCCGAACTACGCGGACCGCGTGATGTGGTGCTACGCGATGAACGAGTATCAGGCGCGCTGCTACCTCAGCATGGACCACGCTCTGATGGATGAGAAGTACTACTACGTGCCTCTCGCCAGAGGTCCGAGCATGTTTGCCATTGCGTGAGCTTGGTCGCGCCTGCGGCCGCGGGGGCCCGATGGGCCAGCTTATAAAGAGTGGATGCGTTTTTCATTCTCGCTCGACTGACAGGCGCGGCGCGCCAGGCCAGAGTGCGCCCGTGTCCGAGAGCCTGAGATAGCGAACCTAATCTTTGCCGTCATCATCTGCACCACCGAGAGCCCGAAGCATCTCAATCATCGCAGTCATCATCTTCAGCAATATGAGAATTGTAGAAACGCGGGCCCCCGTTATGCCCCCCCCCCCCGGTGCCATACAACGGTTCATTTCCATTGAGAGAACTGCCTCGTTGGAAGACAACCGTTTGCAGATCCTGAAGCATGCCGAGTTCTCGGGGATCCAACGCCGCGGATCAACCTGACTGCTGCGTCTTGACGATCCAGAATGGTGCCAGAACGCCATTTTTGGGACTCCACCATGGCGAACCAGTATAATTCATGCACCCGCGTAATCCTGAAGCCTCCCAAAACACCGCTTCTGAGACGTTGATTGCGAATCCGTGGAATTCTTGCCAATGTTTTAAACGAGTGTGCGCGGCGCTAAGGCGAGGGCCACATTTTGCGAGGAACCGCCGTCAACCCGTGAAGCCCTTGCCAATTTTTGCAACACATGTGGGCGGCGCGAAGGCGAGAACCACATTTTGAAAACCACCTGCCCTCAATCCGTGAAGCTCTTGCAAGTAAAAAAAGAAACGAATGTGCGCGACGCCAAAGCGAGAGTCGCGTTTTGTCTTCAAACGAATGTGCGCGGCGCTCAGGCGAGAACCACATGCGACCTGCCCTCAATGCCTGAAGCTCTTGTATTTTTTAGAACGAATGTGCGCGGCGCTAGGGAGAGGGCCACATTTTGAGAACCACTTGCCTTCAATCAGTGAACTTCTTGCATTTTTGCCAAACCATCCTGTGCTCTTGGGTCATCGTTTTGAAGAGACGGTGCCCCGCGTTTCTTCCTCCTTCCTCCTCTGGCAACAGTGGGAGGGTCCGCGTGGCGCCGCCGCTCATTTCGGTGCGCCCCTCGCGCAGTTCGCGGCCCCATAGGGGGCCCCACCGAAGGCCCGAGCGGGAGGGTCCGCGTGGCACCGTCGCCCAATTTCGGCACATCCCTCACGCGCCTCGCGGCCCCGTAGGGAGCTCCACCGAAGGCCTCAGCGGGAGGCTCCGCATGGCACCGCCGCCCCAGCTCGGCGCACCGTTCACGCGGTTGGTGGTCCCAAAAGGAGCTCCACCGAAGGCCCCGGCGGCAGGGTCCGCATGGCACCGCCCCGCAGCCTTATTTCGGCACGCCCCGCGCGCGTTTCGTGGCCCGATAGGGGGCCGCACCGAAGGCCCGAGCGGGAGGGTCCGCGTGGCACCGCAGCCCCATTTCGGCACACCCCTCACACGTCGTGGCCCCGTA
>CAUYUJ010018302.1:189717-208653 GCA_963575745.1 Prorocentrum cordatum | reverse complement strand
ATCATCATCATCATCATCATCATCATCCTCATCCTTATGTTCCTCCTCCTCCTCCTCCTCTTCGTCCTCCTCCTCCTCCTCCGCCTCCTCCTCCTCCTCCTTCTCCTCCTCCGTTTCCTCCTCACCCCATCATCATCATGCTCCTCACCCCGTCTCCAGCATGTGTCCCCCCCTCGAGATTGGTGTCTACTGCTGGTCTAAAAGACCTGCACCGAAAACAATCAAGTGAGAGAGAAGCCCAGTGTTCTTCTCCCAGCAGCGAAGTGACGACACCGACGCGAAGCACGAGGTTGACCCAGGCCTGGCGACAACGCGAGTGAGGCACCTATACACATAGACATGTGTGCATGCACCTGTATATACATATGAATGTGTGTAGATGCATGCATGCATGCATGCATGCATACATACATACATACATACAGGCACGCATGCATGCATACAAATATACATACATACATACATACATACATACATACATCCATACATACATACATACATACATACATACATACAAATATACTTACATACATACATACATACATACATACATACATGCATGCATGCAAACATGCATGCATACATACATACGTACATATATACATAAAAACATAACTACACACGGACAGACAAACGAACAAACAAACAACAGAACGAACAAACAAACAAACACCTATACATACATGCGTACATGCGTACATTCATACATACATAGATACAGGCATGCATGCATGCATGCATAAATACACACGTACATAAACCGATGCTCAACATGCATGCAAACTTACATACCTACATACATAAACAGAAATGTAATTGTATATATATATACACATATATACGTGCGTACAAACACACCTGCATGCATGCATACATGCATGCATATATACAAACGTACATGCATACGTATGTACACATAGACAGACATACATACATACATACATACATACATACATACATACACACGTCGCAGCGCGAATGAGGCAGCCCGCACGCGCCACGGCGGTCCAGGCAACGGGTAGCGTAAATTCATCGGCGGCAGGGAAAGGCAGGCAAAAGCGACCGCGAGGGAGGTGGGAGGGGACGGCACTCACATGGCGAGGCGCGTCGCCGCGGAGCGGCCGGGGCGGCCAACCAGAGCTGCACCCCTGGCAGCGTGCGCGGGGCGGCGTCACGGCCACACCCAGCAGCGCACGAAGTGTAAGTAGTACAGGACCAGCGTAGCGAAAGAATGGCCACGTCGACGACGTCCTGGTCCAGCGGGGGGCCCAGAGGTTGGCTAGAGCCCAAGCGGCTAAATGCAGCGGGGATGGCCAAGAGCAGGCTGGAGCGGGCGGGCAGTGCTGCCTGTTGAAGCTTGCGTTGGCAGCACTGGGGGGGGACTTGGCGTGCGCGTCTCTTTACAATCAGAACACTTTTTCCAACTAGACGGGGAACTTTCCAAGCAGCAAAGACTTCCCTGGAAGGGCACTTCCCAACCAGGAATGGCACTTCCAACCACGCGAATAAAATCCATGCCAACAGGATTTTGATATATCTGGATCTCCGTCGCCCCACATAAGGAACGCACTTCGCTGCCTGACGCGTGTTGGTTGTAAGGTGACTCGTCCTGGATGGGGAGGTGCAAACTCACGGTAATGGCATCCTAATAGCAGCCGCACTACCAGTAGCACGAATAGCACTATACGTATGAGTACTAATAGAATTTTACATAGCCATACTACAAGTAGCAGTACTAGTTGCAGTAGCACTGATTGAACACTAGTAGCAGTCGTACGAGTAGTGATAATAAGATTAGTGAAAGTAGTGGTAGTAGTGGTAGTAGTAGTAGTAGTAGTAGTAGTAGTAGTAGTAGTAGTAGTAGTAGTAGTAGTAGTAGTAGTAGTAGTAGTAGTAGTGGTAGTAGTAGTAGTAGTAGTAGTAGTAGTAGTAGTAGTAGTAGTAGTAGTCGTCGTCGTCGGTCGTCGTCGTCCGTCGTCGTCGTCGTCGTCGTCGTCGTCGTCGTCGTCGTCGTCGTCGTCGTCGTCGTCGTTCGTCGTCGTCGTCGTCGTCGTCGTCGTCGTCGTCGTCGTCGTCGTCGTCGTCGTCGTCGTCGTCGTCGTCGTCCGTCGTCGTAGTAGTAAGTAGTAGTATAGTAGTAGTAGTAGTAGTAGCAGTAGTAGTAGTAGTAATAGTAGTAGTAGTAGTAAGTAGTAGTAGTAGTAGTAGTAGTAGTAGTAATAGTAGCAGTCGTCGTCGTAGTCGTAGTCGTAGTCGTCGTAGTCATAGTCATAGTCGTAGTAGTAGTACTAGTAGTAGTAGCAGTAGTAGTAATACTACTACTAGTAGTATTAGTAGTAGTTGTTGATGTAGTTGTTGTAGTAGTAGTAGTAATAAAATAATACTCATACTAAGACTATTAGTAATATTCGTACTACTACGGGTAGTAATCATAGTAAGAGTAGTAGTAGTAGCAGCAGCAGTAGTAGTAGTAGTAGTAGGACTAGAAATACTAGTAATAGTTGTATCATTAGTAGAAGTAGTAGTAGAGGTAGCAGTAGTAATAGTAGTAGTAGTAGTAGTTAGTAGTACTAGTACTAGTACTAGTACTAGTACTAGTACTAGTACTAGCTAGTATAGTACTAGTACTAGTAGTGTAGTAGTAGTAGTAGTAGTAGTAGTAGTTGTAGTAGTAGTAGTGGTAGTAGTAGTAGTAGCAGCAGCAGCAGCAGTACTACTAGTAGTACTTGCAATACCAGTAGTCGCAGTGAGGATAGTAGTAATAGTAGCAATAATAGTAGCACTAGTAGAAGTAGTAGTAGTAGTAGTAGTAATAATAGTAGTAGTAGTAGGAGTAGTAGTAGTAGTACTACTACTAATAATAGTAATAGTCTTAATATTAATACAAGTAGTGGTAGTAGTAGTAGTAGTAGTAGTCGTAGTAGTAGTAGTAGTAGTAGTAGTAGTAGTAGTAGTAGTAGTAGTAGTAGTAGTAGTAGTAGTAGTAGCAGCAATAATACAAGTAGTGGGCCTCCGACGACCCGGACAAGGCGCGCCTCCTGCGGCCGCCGCGTCGAACTCCCACAGGGCGGCCTGCGAGCGGGGGCGGGGGAGACACCGCCGCGCCCAGGCCCGGCGTCCCCCCCCCCGAGCGGCCCACTCTGAGGACGGGCGGCGTCGTCGGCGTCGTCGGCGTCGTCGTCGTCGTCGGCGTCGGCGTCGGCGTCGGCGTCGGCGTCGTCGTCGTCGTCGGCGTCGGCATCAGCGTCGGCGTCGTTGTCGTCGTTGCCGTCGCCGCCGACGGCGTCGCCGTCGCCGTCGCCGTCGCCGTCGCCGTCGCCGTCGCCGTCGCCGTCGCCGTCGCCGTCGCCGTCGCCGTCGCCGTCGCCGTCGCCGTCGCCGTCGCCGTCGGCGTCGGCGTCGGCGTCGGCATCGTCGTCGTCGTTGTCGTCGGCGCGTCCTCGTCGTCGTCGTTGTCTTCGCTGTCGGCGCCGCCGCTGTCGTGGCGTCGTCATCATCATCGTCATCCTCGTTCGCGGGGAGGACGGGGAAGGAGGGGGGAGGGAGGAGGGGTAGAGGGGGGAGAGGGGGGGGGCGTTTGACTCGGTGCGGGCACTGCGGATGGCGTACCTCCAGAGGGGGGGAGGGGGGAGCGAGGAGCGAGGAAGAGAAAGGAGGAGGCGAGGAGAAGCGGCAGAAGCAGGAGGAGGAAGACTCGCGCGAAGTGTGGCGACATCCGCGCAGGGCCTTCGCTGCTTTCTGGCGCACTGCATCAAGCGCGTGACGCAGGCGCTCGGTCACCCTCAGACCCTGGCGTTGCATTTGGGGCACGGGACCCTCACATATCGATTCTGCTCGAAAAAATGCCGCATAAAGATGGGGTCTAGGGCTCCAATCGTGACAGCTCACGATGTTGCATCTTGTTGCCACGTCGGATCTCAGGGCACGCAGCAGCAAGGTGCGAAAGTGTCGACGTTTGCGGGGCTGGCAGCCCCCAGAGAGGCAAGGTCGAGCTTGGATCCTTTCAAGACCACACCCCACTGGACCTCCCAGGAAATCACGAAAATTGTCACGTTTGCGCTGCCGGCAGCCACCAGGAGGTCGAGGTCTAGTTTGGATCCTTTCAAGGCCGCACCCCGCTGGACCTCCCAGAAGCTCACGAAAGTTTCGACAGCCCCCAGGGAGGCAAGGTCCAGTCTGGATCCCTCCAAGGCCGCACTCCGCTGGATCCCCCAGGCTCGGCAGGAAGGCGGGCAAGAGGGCAGACAAGGGGCAGGTAGGGCCGAGGAGGAGGCAGGAGGAGGCAGGAGGAGGGAGGAGGAAGGAAGGAGGAGGCGGTGGAGCGTGGCCGTGGTTCAGCTCGTTGGTATTTTTGCACCCTGCGCAAGTTGGCACCTACCTCGGCGGCACTGGAGTGTTGCCGCTGCGACCACAAATTGTACACCAAGCCTCCCGGCGCAGATGCACCAGAGCGCGTCCTCTTCGAAGCCCTTCTTCCCCCTTCGGAGAGGGGTTTATCTCTGTGTCTTCCTAATATGAACCCGGCGACGACCACAAAGTAGGGGAAAACTTCCTGAGTGAGTAGTATGGCATATTGCTTGCCGTTGCTTGGCATTGCTTTGCATCGCTTGGTTTCGCCTAACAAGCGAACTACCTGGGCCACCCAGGCAACCCAGCCACCGGGCAACTGGGCAACCCTCGGCTGCACGTAGTGGCCCCAGGCGAGAATGACCTTTGGTGCGCAGCTTGAAAGGCGCCCGTGGGGGCCCAACGCAACCGCGCAATGCTGACGCACCGCATCAACGATCGGCGGGACGAATCTCGAAGTATCCTCAGCGCCAGCAGGCCACCGCGGAATTCTGGCGATTCGATTCGGGCGCCCCGAATGGCACCCCGAAGGCACTGCGAAAGCAGACGGTGCCGAAGGCCATCACGATAAGGTCTGGCACTGCCGTGCCGCATCGCGATGACGTCTGACCAGGTCCTGCGTCGTGGCCAAAACCAGGCCCCCCACGGGGCACCACACGGGCGCGAATGACTTACAAATTGTGAAGAATTCGATCGGTTAGGGTTTCTTTTCAAAGCGCTCAGATTTGTTCAGACTTCTTCAAACTTACCAAGCCGGGCGATTTGGGATTCGGGCTGGGAATGGGGACCTCGCCTGGGGCGGAAAGCGCGCCGCCTGGTCAACGCGCGCTGTAGGACACGCCGCGTGCGTTGCGGTCGCTTGCGAGGGGGGGCCCAACCCGGGTGCGCTCCGATGCGAGCGCAACCGCACGCTGCGTGCGCCGACGCGAGGTCGAGCTCGACCCCAAAAGTCACTTCGGCGAAGAGTCACTCCTGCGTGTAGCCGAAACCTGGGCAACTGGACAGCGCTGGGACACTCAGGCAACCCAGGCAACGGGGCAGCCCTGGGCAACGCTGGCAACTTTTTGGTCTGCGGGTCGAGAGCGGGCCTCTTCCGGTTAAGAGCTAGGCGGGCCGCGCAAAGCACTAATTGGGCAACCCTGGCAACACGGGCAACCAGGAAGTCCCGGGCGATCCCGGGAACCCCTGGGCGACCAGACAACGAACACCGGGCAACCTCCTTGCAAGGAAACAAGACCAAGCAGCCCCAGGGAACGCTCCTGTAAAAGAACGAGACTGGCAAACCCAGGGAACCCCAGCGACGACCGCGCCTGAACCCACCGTCCCTCCGCAAACAAGTAAGCACCCCGTGGGCGAAGCCCACTTGGAGAACAAGACCAGGGAATCCTGTGGAACGCCCTTGTAAAGAAACAAAGCACGAACCCCAGGGGACCCAGCGACGACCGCGCCTCAACGCTGTACGGAAATACAGCCAAAGAACCCCGCGGAAACCCCGTGTAGAGAAACAAAACAAAAAAACTGAGGAAACCCCAGCGCCAACCGGCGACCGCACCCACCAGTTCTTCACAAATAACAAATGAGCAACCCTAAGTCACAGGAAAACGTAACTGGGGAATTATTGTTTGCAAATGTTGAGGACGTCAACCCCTTTGCTCGCGCAAGCACCCCACCCACCCGCAACTTGTTGGCAAAACCCAACTGGTCGGCGACAACGACGATGACAATTACGCTGTTCACAGTGATTACGACGGTGGGGACGATATCGACGACGACGGCAACGATAGTGATAGTGATGAAGCTGATGATGAAGATAACGATGAGGCAACGATGACGCTGGCGATGATGATGACGACGGTGCTGATGATGATGGTGACGAAGTGCCCGCGCGCTGAAAGTTGACGAGGGCGACGGCATCGACGATGACGACGATAACGGCACAGGTGATGATCCTAATGATGATGATGATGATGATGATGATGATGATGATGATGATGATGATGATGATGATGATGATGATGATGATGATGATGATGATGATGATGCTGCTGCTGATGATGGTGATGATAATGATGATGATGATGGTGGTGGTGGTGATGATAATGGTGGTGATGATGATGATGGTGGTGATCATGATGATTATGATGATGATGATGATGATGATGATGATGATGATGATGATGATGATGATGATGATGATGATGATGGTGGTGATGCTCATGATGATGATAATGATGATGATGATGATGATGATGATAATGATGGTGGTGCTGATGATGGCAGTGATGACGCTGACGATGGCGATTACAAATATGCTGATGAGGATGATGAGAAAATGCGCACCCATAGAAATTCAAACCGCCTGACGTGTCTTTATTCGAAACAATTGGGCGCTCCAATCTAGTTGAACACCTCTGTGCTGAAATGGTTAGACAATCAAAGTGTTGAAACGACTTCGACATGCGCGGCGGACACGCGCGTGGCCCGTGTTATATGATTTGACAGTGTTTGTGGGCGCAGGATGGTGGCGGATCGTTTTCGACATACTTCCCCAAGGAGCCCATGAGGGCCACAAGACAGCCAAGAAGGCTTCCAGAATGGCTTCAAGATAGCTCCAAGAGGCCCACAAGTAGCTGTCAAGAGGTTCGCGAAGCGAAAGCTTCGCGAAGCCTTCGTGGTTCACTCGTCGTCGTCGTCGGCGGCGGCGGCGACGGCGGCGACGGCGTCGGCGTCGGCGTCGGCCCTGGCGCCAGCGTTGGCGTCGGCGTCGTCTCATTATTCCTCCTCATTGGCCCTGTTCGTCTTCCTGCTCCTCCTATTCTACTCCCACCTCCTCGTCATCCTTTTCCTCTCCTCCTCCTCCTTCTCCTCTCCTCCTCCTCTCTCCTCCTCCTCCTCCTCCTCCTCCTCCTCCTCCTCCTCCTCCTCCTCCTCCTCCTCCTCCTCCTCCTCCTCCTCCTCCTCTTCCTCCTCCTCCTCTGGTTCCTCTCTCTCTCTCTCTTCCGTGTCCGATTTCCAATGGTAGCGGCCACCCCGCCCCGAAACAGTCTAAAACTAGATACAAAACGGCGCCCAGAAGTCACTACCTTGACCATTGTTGGCATCCCTGCTTCACTACATGCTTCCCGACGCCCAACTCCCAGACAGCTCACGGGCAGATGAGGATGCGCGAAGCGTCAAGAGCATGCGCCTGCCCTTGCACAGGTAAAGACGAAGGTCTGAATTCTCAGACCTCAAACCGCCTCAGCGAAAAACAGGCGCCGCCAGCCGACGTGACCTATCTGTGCGAGAGCATTAGCAACACAAACATGCTCATGGGAAGCGCACTCGGACATATTTCTTGTGCTGGATCAGATCGTCGTCACTATTGCCCTCCACCTGGCGCCTGCCCAGCGAAGATAGGGGGGCAACTTTAGTGGGGGACCGGCTCAAGGGGGGCGACATCGAGCCTGAACCAGCGATACATCGCCGATAAATCGGAAGCAGGCCCCCGAGAGCGAAACCACGAGTTCCTGGGCGTGCAGCGCCATCAGGCCTTCTCGTCGATTGATGGGGGACTGGGGGCCAGCGCATTCCCCCCTGAGCTTTCCCCCCCTAACGTGGCCCCCTGGTCTTCGCGCCATGGCCACAACTCGGGTCTTCTGTAGCCGCTCGGGGCGATCTGGGCGCCCCTGGAAAGCTCTCGGCGAGTCGCAGCTGCTCGGGAGTGCCCCAGAGCTGGAGAACCGACGAGAACCGAAGAGAACGTCCGAAAACCTCGAACCTGGACCGACCCCCCCCCCCTAACGTTGCCCCCGATGTTTGTCCTCCAGCCGGCGCAGGCCCAGCGAATGAGGGGCAACGACAGGGGGTATAGGCATAGGGTGGTATGCATCGACCTCGAATGGCCGATACATCATCCATGTATCGTCGACACATTGTCGATGCAGACCGCCTCACGCATCGTCTATACATCGTCGATGCATCGCCCTGACATCAACGATGCACCGTCGATGAATGAATCAACCATTCTAGGTCGATGCATCCCCCCGATTGACTACCCACTAAGGCACACCTATCCAACCCGAAGTCGCCGTTGGACCTGCCGATTCCCAGTGGGGAACGTCGTCCTGATACACCGAGAAAACACCATGGAACCCGCGCGCACACCAACCCGAACTTTTTGTTTGGGGGGGGGCTGAGACCGTCATGTTGGCTTGGGGCGGTCTGGTAAACACTGACCTATGCCCATCCCCCCCTATCCTGGCGGCGCGCACACAGGGGGCCTAGGGGGACGGGGGAAGGCTTCTTGGAAAGAGGGCGGGGGGAGTGGAGGGAACGGCGGCCCTACACCTACAGATGAGGCCCGCGCCCTCCCCCCCTCCCCCTGCCCCCAAGCTGCTACAAGAGGGAAGGCTACATCAGGGCCGAAGACCCCCTCTGGCGCCGAAGAAGCCTGGGTGCACGACGAGGCCTGGACAAACAACCACAGAAGGACCATCCGAACCTCGGGCGCCAGGTGCTCATTCTGGGGACCTTCCCAGAGCCACTCGTCCCACTCGTGCGTCGAAGCTGCGTCGAATTGCCGTCGGCTGGAGTCGAACCTGAGTCAAACCTGAGTCGAACCTCAGTCGGACCTGAGTTGACCTGGAGTCGAGCTGGAGTCGAACAGATCCGTCAGATGGGCCCCCAGGAAGGTCCCCAACAGGACCATCGAAAAAGCGGCCCTGACCTGTGCGCGTGGCCGACTGTCGCTGCCCCCCAGCGACGGCAACAGGCGACCAGAGAGCCCCAGACCCCACCATTCTGCCTCACGCTTCGAGCCGCCTCGGTCTGTGAGGGCACCCGGGCCGGAAACGGGGCGCGAAAGCACGCCCGCCGTGAAAAGACTTGCAAACGCCAGGATCTCGAGCGCTCCTCCAAGTCCGAAGCGCTCCTCACCTCTGCGCGCGGCTGGCCATCGGTGAGCATCGGTGATCCGCCCCCCATCCCCAGCGGCGTGGCCTGAGCCCCACTGGCCGATTTGCCCCCCGAGGTGGGGACGTAGGCCGCTCCCTGCGGGTTTCGAGGGGTGCCTCCCCGACTGGGGTGGCAGCTTGGTGGGGGTCTCGACGGGGATGAGCATGGGGATGGGGGTCGGTTGAACGATACCGACTCGGGGTGCTCCCCGGCGACGGCAGCGGGCCACAGCCGCAGCAACAGCAAAAAAAAAAAGAGCAGCGGCGCGCCGCCGAGCGCCGCTGGGCGCCCGGCGCGGGCGGCGAGCGGGGCCCCTCGGCGGAGGGGCCGCGCTCGAGCGGCGGCGGCGGGGCGGGGCGGGCACAGGCCCCCCGCCCTCGAGGAGTAGAGGCCCCCAAGAGGCCCCCAGGGAGGCTCCCAAGAGGCCCCCGCGAGGCTCCCAAGCGGCCCCCAAGAGGCCCCCACGAGGCTCTCCCCTCCTCCTCCCCCTTTCCCCCCTCCGGGGTGTCCCCCCTAGTCGTCAGGCGTCCTTGCCCGCGCTCGATCTTTCAACCACCCCTTCCCCCTGGCATTTGGCCGGAGCGGCAGGGCCAGACAGGTGGTGTACAGCCGTTAGACTGGGGTTATCGCGAAGATGAGCTTCCCAAGCGGCCCCAAAACTACCGCCAGGAGGTCCCCGAGAGCTTCGTCGTTGTGGTCGTGGTTGTCGCCGCCATGCAGGGTCGGCGGCACCGGCCGTAAGGCCTTCGCAATATAGAAGGCAAAAATCCACCCCGATAATGTAACAACCCCGACACGCGAAGCCGTTTCGTAATCGCACCCAAAGAAGGAATCAAGCAGGGCAGGACTGTTTAGTAAACGCCCACGGCCGTTTCGTCAATGCCACTTGTCCGGCCCGGGTGGTTTCCCCTTCCAGGAAGGAAGGAAGCCAGCACGATAGAATACTCAAGTTCCACCAGAAAGGTCGGGTGAGTCCTCCTGCAGGCGGATTCTGGACGACAAGTAAAAAATAGTCGTCAAAAGAGACTCAAAAGGAGCCAAAAAGAATCGAAAGATCGTCCCCCAACCATTTGTCAATTTTTGAATATTCCTCCTGTAGAGGGACGTGCCCGACTTAAACCGAAGGGGGGTGACCCTGACGGGGGGCATGGGTTCGATCCGCAAGTGCACCGAACTGCCGCAAGCAGATGCCCCCCGCATCCCCACCCATCGGCAACTATCGGGGGTTGCCGGCGGCTGGGGGGCATGTGTTTTGGGCGGTTCGGTGCAAAAACCAATCGAATTCACACACACACACACACACACCCTGGGGCACACACACACACACACACCCTTTGCGGGATCCCGAAATATGCTGGCAGTGCGCGCAACACGGCCGGGTCAGAGAGCGAAGAAAGGCAGGAAAAGCGGAGAAGCCAGCACGGGCATGGAGGAGGGCACAACGGCCAGGTTTACCCCGCAGCCCTGGACCCCCATTCGAGGGAGGAAGCGCGATGGCCCTGACCAAAATCTGGCGGCGAGCGCGGGGAGGAGGCAATTCGGGTTCGAGGCGCAAGGTTTTCAGCTGATTTCGTCGGCTCTCGGCGGCTTCCCAGCTTCGGGATGCTTCCTGGCCGCTGCGCCACATCGAGAGCTCTCCGGGGTGCCCTGGTCGTCCCGAACGGCCGCCGGAGGCCCGAGCTATGACCCGAAGGCCACCAGCAGCAGGGGCGGGCCTTCTCGGAGGGATCGGCAGGCCTCGGGCCTCCTGAGAGGTGCTCCGAGCCCGTGCCGAAGACAGGGGAGACTTCGCAGAAGGCCGGGGGGCTTCTGGGAAGCCCCGCCGCCCTCTGAGAGGGCCTGCTCCTTCGCACCTCCCCCCGGGCGCGGCGCCGAAAGGCGTCGCGGGGTCTTGCTGATGCCCGCGCGGATTCCTCGGGTCGGCGCCGGGGGCCCCCTGCGCCGCCCCTGGCGCGCTCCGCGCGGTCCATGCTCTGCTCTCCGGGGGCTGTGCAGCATCGTCCGCACCTTGCTTCTGCATGTCCGAGCTCCGCAGCTGCATGCACGCCCTCCTGTGCTCAGCTGCGTTCTCGCTCTCATGGACGCTGCGCAGGCCCGACGAAAGCTTGAGAGGTCCCTTCAAGTGTGTGGGGGTCCAGCGCAGATGCGGGAGATCCGCGCGGACCTCCGAGCTGTCATGTCTGTGTCATAGTTCGCTCCTCTACTTCGTCGGGATCAGTGCCGGGCGTCGTTGATTCGAGATGACGGTCCACAAACGGACGCGACGGCCGAGATCGGCACCAACGCTTCCGCGTTCCGTCCCTCAAGGGGCAAGAGCCGGCATAAACATACTTTCTCGGAGGTGCGCACGGACTTCTTCGATCGGCGCTGGGCCCCCCTCCATGGCGAGCGGAGCGCGCCAGGGGCGGCGCCGGAGGCTCCGTAAGAGGAGGAGAAGGGGGAGGAGGAGGAGGAGGAGGAGGAGGAGGAGGAGGAGGAGGAGGAGGAGGAGGAGGAGGAGGAGGAGAAGGAGGAGGAGGAGGAGGAGGAGAAGGAGGAGAAGGAGGAGGAGGAAGAGGCGCCGTCAGGGGCACCCAGCGCCGATCCAAGGAGTCCGCGTGCAGCTTCCAAAGCTCATGTCTGTGCCGTGCTCTGCTCCTCGAGACTCGGACGTGGTCACCGTCTTCTTCCCCTCCACCCCACGTCCCTTCGCCTCCCGACCGCCGCCCTCGTCAGAGGCTGGGCGGGGGCTGCGGCCGCGCTCCGCGAGAGCCGCCGCGCTCCGCGAGAGCCGCCGCGCTCAGGCCTCGCCGCTCTGGGACTCGTCGAAGTCGGTGTCGTCCTCCTCGCTCGGCTCGAAGAGGACCTTTATCCTCTTGCTGCCTGGCCGTGCCCGCTCTGCCGCGAGCCTCTCCTTCAGCAACTGGACGGAGGGCACGGGCTCTCCCTGCATGCTGAGGACCTTCCAGCCGTGCGCGATGCCTTGCTGCTCCCCCTGGGACCCCTCCTTCGATGGATCAAAGATGGGCCCTGAGGTATGGGGTCCTGAGGACGAGGTGCCTGAAACGATGTAAATCTACCCTTAGATCCCTCCCCATCCTTAGGATCCCATCCCTCAAGACTCCATCTTTGAACCACCGACTCCTGCACGTGCTGCACGCTCAGGTCGTCTCCGATCATCAGGCCCAGCGGCTGCGACAGGTCCAGGGTGCACTCCACGGGCTCGGGAAGCTCCGCGCCCGAATCGCCCGGCGGGAGCGCACCCTGGTCGATGGAGCGCACCTCGGACGCGCGCGCCTGCATCGCCACGAACTCCTCTCTGCTCGCGTGGTCGAGGCCCGGCTCGCCGCTGGTCCCGCTGGGCTTGACGAAGCGCACCAGGAGGCCGACCTGTTCGCACGGCGCGCATGTCCGCATCCGCGCCCCCGCGGCCTGGACTCTGGTGCGAGCCCCGCGGAAACGCGGCCGCACGGATACGGCCCGCTCCGCGCGGGGCACGCACGAAGAAGCGCCCAGCACATCCGCGGGGGGTCGCGGCCCAGGGGCCCCGGCCCGCGAGGCCGCGGATGCGGACATATGCTTGTCGCCCACGAGGCCTCGCCCCGCGACTTCAGCGCCTCGAGCTTCCCCTGCAGCGCGTCGATGCTCCTCACGGGCTGGCCCCCGGCGGCCACGGCGCGGTAGCCCGTGTGGATGTTCAGCCTCTCGCCCTGGGACCTCGCCTTCACGGCCCTCACCGACAGGCCGCCGTCGAAGAGCACGCCGGTCGGCCGGCGCAGGTCGAGCTGGACGTCCACGACCTCGGCGTCCTCGGGCAGCGGGGCGGAGTCATTGCTCGCCGACGACTCCGAGTCGTTGTCCACCTCGGCGACGCGCCAGGGTGACCCTGGGCAGGAGTGACCTCTGGTGCGCGGCCCACGGGAGAGCCCTCGGAGGACACCGCCAGGCGCGCAGGCCGCTGCCATCGCGTCGCACTCGGCGCTCGCAGGGCCTCCACGGGCCCGCACCGGGGGACACTCCTGGCGAAAGGCCACCCTTCCGTGCAGCCGATCCACCGCGTCCTGCGGGGCCGCCCTGGCGGCCGCCCCGCCCCCGAGGCCCAGCGCCGCGGGCAGCCTCAGGGACGTCGACAGGGCCCCCTGCTCCTGCGGCGGCGGGCCGTGGAGCCGCTGCAGCCTGCCGAAGTAGCAGCCCGCGCACTCGTCGTAGGAGCACGGGCGGCAGCAGTAGACCACAGAGCCGACCGGCAGCCGCTTCCTGCAGGCGTCGCACCTGTAGCCGTCCGCATCGGAGGTCCACGCCAGGAGCTCGTGCTTCCGAGGGCAGACGATCTCCTTGCCGCCAATCGCCGCCACCTTCATGTGGAGGTCGGCGATGTGCTTGTCGCCCTCGTAGGGCAGCGGCCAGCCCCTCTTCTCCAGCAGGCCCGCGATGGCGGCCGGGTCCCACGCGCCCACGGAGGCCGACGCCTGGCGTCGCCAGACCTCGAGCTCGTACTCCTTGGCCTCCACCCGGTCGGCCACGCCCCCGTTCCAGTCGCGCGCCTCCGCGAGGGCCCGCGACAGGCGCGCGCTCTGCTGCTCCGAGGCCCTCACGCGCTGGAGCAGGTCCTCGTACAGGCGCACGGGCGTGGTAATCACGGACTCGGGCTCCTCCTCCTCCCGAGGCCTCCCAACAGACATTTGATGAGATGAAATGAAAGAGGGCCCTGAAGGCGGCTCGTCGAAGGTCTTGTCTAGGCTTATGTTGCTCCCATCGTACTTTAGAACCACATCCCAGACAGAATTTCGAGCACCCAGAAAAGTCGAACGAGCATCGCCCCACAGGGCCCGACGCGTGACAATCCTCCGTTTTCGGTACTTCCTTGGTGCTCGAAAGTTTTCCTGGCGATCGGGATAGAGTAGGCTGGAGCATCACAGGCCCAGGCCTCCCTCGGACGCGTCGGAGGGGAGCCCGAGGCAGCGGAGCACTCGCCCTCCGCGCCCCTCGCGCGCAGACGGCGCCGTCCCCGGTGCTCCCACCGAGGGCGACAGGCCGCCCGGAGCAAGTGGGGCCGGAGGGCCTCGCCGCATCGCCGAGGCATCGCCGCTGCACCATCTGGGTCTTTGTTGTGCCCGGACGGAGGACGCCTGACCGAGCAGCACCAGGAAGCAGAGAGAGACCCTCAAGCCCGGCCGGGAGGGAGGCCTCGGGTCGGGCGAGGGGGGGGGGAGAGGGCTGGGCGGCACGGCCCGAAGGGAGGCGCCCCGGGTGCCCGCACGAAGGCGCGCGCAGTCGGGCCTCGCAGCAGGAGCGGCGGCAGGGACCCGCCCCGGGCATCCCATCCTGCGCCGCCGTGGCGAGGTGCCTCGAGATGCCACCTCGTCAGGGTCAGCTCTTTGCCTCCCGGGTCGCTTCGCTGGACGGTCCCGAGGCCGGGCGGGGGCCCCCTTGAGGCCGAACGCGGCCCAAAACCCGCCGCCCCAACTTCTGTTCCTGTGGGATTCCCATGGGAATCCTAAAAACCCTATCTAGGATTCCCATGGGATTCCTATGGGATTCCCATAGGAATCCCAAAGGCCCTAGTAGGTTTCCTAAAGGCTTCCTATAGGATTCCCATCGGATTCGTAAAAGGCCCTATAAGATTCCCACGGGATTCCTATGGGATTCCCATAGGATTCGCAAAGGCCCTAGGCCCTGGACCCCTTCTGAGGCCCATGTGGCGCAATCTGCCAGCCCGGGGCAGTTTCTGACGGTCCCAGGGCCCGAAAACGGGCCTCGGAGGCCGAGACGTGCCAGAGACCATCCTGAACCCAGAAAGACTCGAAACTCGCCCTGCTGGCTGGCTTTAGGTCGGGCGTGTCCTCCTACAGGCGGATTTCAGACGAAAATTTGAAAATAGTCACACACACACACACACACACACACACACACACACACACACACACACACACACACACACACACACAACAACAAAAAAAAACAACAACAAAAAACAAAGGCTCAAAAATACTTTAAAAAAATCGTCCCCGGATTCTTGTTTCACTATTTTTGAATATTCCTCCTGTGGAGGAACAGCCTCGAGTTAATGCTGACCCCCCGCCGAACCTGGATCCTGCACTGGCGCCGCCAGCCCGGGCGGAGGCGGCGGCACAGAAACCTGGTAGTTAACTGCATGTTCTGGTCGTCAATGCCACGTTGGAGTTATGTTGCCCCCGTCGCACTTAAGGACCACATCCCAGACATAGTTTGGAGTATCCAGAAAAATGTCGAAACAGTGACGAACGAGTGCCGCCTCAAAGGGCCCAACACGTGAAAACCCTCAAAGTTTGGCACTTTCCTGGTGCTCGAATATTTTCTGGTGGTCAAGGCTAGAGCAGGTTGAAACATCATAAATTTGGAGGTGTCGGCGCGTCGCCCATGGCGGCCAGTTGATCCCGCACAAACATGGCAGATGGAAAAAGAAAGTGGCACGCCTCCCGAGCGCCCTGCGCCCCGACCCTCTCGACCTGACCCCCCAGGCATACTCAATCGGATCTCTGGGAACGGTACTGATTGAGCAAGGACCGACCGTCCCGGCATTCCTGTAGGCCTACCACGACATGTTCTTAGAACCCCTGAATGTTCTGAGAACCAAAACCATGTTCTTAGAACATAAACCCAGTGAGCTAGAACAAAACCACCTCGGCCAGAAACGCTCCAAAAACACTTCGTGCAGACCACCAGAGGCTCTCAGAACAGTCTTCATTGCACCGACCTTCCAAACGTGCTGCAACGGATTTCTCTGTGGATTTCCGTCAACGCGAAACCCCCCAGAACGGCGAACGAAAAACGACTGAATTTTGCGTGGATTTGTGTTGGTCTTCATTCCTGGCCAAAAACAAAAAAAGAAATTCACTTCGAAATCCGGAACGAAATTCTCCAAGACAATCTGGGCCCATCCCATTGTTGACCAAACGAAATCCGCTCTGCGATGCTGGCACCATGACATTCTTCGGTGGGCCTATAGGCAAGCCAAGACGCGTCGCCACGACAGAGCCCTGGATCCTGCGCCGGCGCCGCCGGCCCAAGCGGGGGCGGCAGCGACAGCGGCAGGAGCTCCTGCTGATGGAGGCAGATTCCCCACCACCATTACCATAGGTAAGACTGGGGATGAGGAGGATGAGGAGGTCCTCCTCCTCCTCCTCCTCCTCTGCCGCCTCCTCCTCCTCCTCCTCCTCCTCCTGCTCCTGCTCCATCTCCTCCTTCTCCTGCTCCTCCTCCTTCTCCTCCTCCTCCTCCTCCTCATCCTCATCCTCCTCCTCATGACCATTTCATCATCATCATCATCATCATCATCATCATCATCATCATCATCATCATCATCATCATCATCATCAGCATCATCATCATCATCATCATCACCATCATCATCATCATCATCATCATCATAATCATCATCATCATCATCATCATCATCATCATCATCATCATCATCATCACCATCAAAATCAGCATCATCATCATCATCACCATCATCATCATCAGCATCCATCATCATCACCACCACCACCACCATCATCATCATCATCATCATCACCATCCTCATCATCATCATCAGCATCACCATCATCAGCAGCAGCATCATCATCACCATCATCGTCATAATCATCATCATCATCACCAGCATCATCATCATCATCATCATCATCATCATGATGATCATGATCATCATCATCATCATCATCATCATCATCATCATCATCATCATCATCATCATCATCACCCTGCTCCTCCTCCTCCTCTTCCTCGTCCTCCTCCTCCTCCTCCTCCTCCGTCTCTTCCTCCTCCACCTCCTCCTCCTCCTCCTCCTCCTCCTCCTCCTGCTCATATTCCTCCTCCTCCTCCTCCTCTCCTCCGCATCCTCCTCCTCCTCCTCCTCCTTCTCCTCCTCCTCCTCATCCTCCTCCGCCTCCTTCTCCTCCGGCTCCGCCTCCTCCTCCTAATCATCATCATCATCATCATCATCATCATCATCATCATCATCATCATCATCATCATCATCATCATCATCATCATCATCATCATCATCATCATCATCATCATCATCATCATCATCATCTTCATCTTCATCTTCATCATCATCATCCTCATCATCATCATCATCATCATCATCATCCTCATCCTCATCAGCATCATCCAATCATCATCTCATCATCATCATCACATCATCATGCATCATCATCATCTCATCATCATCATCATCATCATCATCATCATCATCATCATCATCATCATGATCATGATCATCATCATCATCAGCATCAGCATCAGCATCATCATCATCATCATCATCATCATCATCATCATCATCCTCATCCTCATCCTCATCATCATCAGCAGCATCATCATCATCAGCATCATCATCATCATCATCATCATCATCATCAGCATCAGCATCAGCATCATCAGCATCATCATCAGCAGCAGCATCAGCATCGTCATCGTCATCATCATAAGAATCATCATCATCAGCATCATCATCATCAGCATCATCATCATCATCCGCCTCCGCCTCTTCCTCCTCATCATCATCAGCATCATCATCAAAAATCGTCATCATCATCATCACATCCATCATCGTCATCATCAGCACCAGCATCATCATCATCATCAGCAGCAGCAGCATCATCAGCATCATCAGCATCAGCAGCAGCATCATCATCGTAATCCTCATCCTCATCCTCATCCTCATCCTCATCCCCCTCCTCCTTCTCCTCCTCCACCTCCTCCTCTTTCTCCTCCTCCTCCTCCGCCTCCTCCGCCTCCTCCTCCTCCTCCTCCTCCTCCTCCTCAACCTCCTCCTCCTCCTCTCCTCCGCCTCCTCCTCCTCTTAATAATCATCATCAGCATCAGCATCAGCATCAGCATCAGCATCAGCATCATCATCATCATCATCATCAGCAGCAGCATCATCATCATCATCAGCATCATTATCATCAGCATCATCAGCATCAGCATCATCACCATAAGCAACATCACCATCAGCATCATTATCATCATCATCAGCAGCAGCAGCGTCAGCATCGTCATCGTCATCATCATAAGCATCATCATCAGCATCATCATCCGCCTCCGCATCCTCCTCCTCATCATCATCAACATCATTATCAATATCTTCATCAGCATCATAACCATCATCGTCATCATCAGCACCAGCATCATCGTCATCATCATCCTCATCAGCAGCAGCATCATCAGCATCATCATCGTCATCAGCATCATCAGCATCAGCAGCAGCATCATCATCACAATCCTCATCATCATCCTCATCCTCATCCTCATCCCCCTCCTCATCCTCCTCCTCCACCTCCTCCTCTTTCTCCTCCTCCTCCGCCTCCTCCGCCTCCTCCTCCTCCTCCTCCTCCTCCTCAACCTCCTCCACCTCCTCCTCATCCTCCTGCTCCTCCTCCTCATCTTCCTCCGCCTCCTCCTCCTCCTTCTCTCCCTCCTCCTCCTCCTCCTCCTCCTCCTCCTCCTCCTCCTCCTCCTCTCCTCCTCCTCCTTCTGCTCCTGGCTCCTTCCTGCCTGAGGCGCTGAGCGTCCTCCTCCTCCTCCTCCTCCTCCCCTCCCCTCCTCCTCCGCCTGCTCATCCTCATCCTCATCCTCATCCTCACCTCTCCTCTCCTGCTCCTCCTCCTCCTCCTCCTCCTCTCC
>CAUYUJ010018302.1:162217-184717 GCA_963575745.1 Prorocentrum cordatum | reverse complement strand
AGATCCGCGCGGACCGCCAACAGTTTGTGTTTATGGCGTTGTTCTTCTTCAAGCGATGCCGATGTACCGCTGCCCTACCCTCGCCTCTGGATGGTCGGAACGGGTACGGGAAGAGTGGTGACGGAGGCCAGCAGCAGTCCTGGCCAGGTTTGCACAGGACTTGAGGTCGGTGCCTCCTTCGGATGGTCCGCTTGAGGCAAGCAGTCGCCTGCCCAACAGCGGCCGCTGTCGATTTTACCCCCAAGAGGCTTCCCCAGGTCCCTTGCTCAATCCCCTGAACAGTGCTCGGGGGCGGGGGGGGCCACAGGCCCCCAAGAAGCCCCCAGGAGGCCCCAGAAGGCCCCCAAGAGGCCCGAAAGAGGTCCCAAGAGGCCCAAAACGACACCCAAGAGGCTTCCCCGAGTCCCTTGCTCAATACCCTGAGCCTCAGTCCTCGAGCATGAAGATTCTTAATGGGCCCAGACCCCAAGGTCTCAAATCTCTTGAGGCTCCCTGCGCGCCCTCTGGGGCCCCCAAAATGTTCCTGCATGATTTGTTCGAGCCCAAAAGAGGGCCAAGACGGGCCAACAGGGCCCCAAGAGGCTCTCAAGACGGCCCAAGAAAGCCCCGAATCACCGAACGATCGGTCCAAGACGCCCAAGATGGCCCCATGGCCATTACCATGACAAAACATCATCAGCAGCAGCAGCATCATCAGCATCATCAGCATCATCATCATCATCATCATCAGCAGCAGCATCAGCATCAGCATCATCCTCATCATCGTCATCATCATCATCAGCAGCATCATCATCGTCAGCATAAGCATCATCATCAGCATCCTCATCATCAGCAGCAGCAGCAGCAGCATCTTCATCATCATCATCAGCAGCATCATCATATCATCATCATCCTCATACTCATCCTCATCCTCACCATCACCATCATCATCAGCAGCAGCAGCAGCAGCATCTTCAGCATCATTATCACCATTATCCTGAACGCCCCAAATCGGCGGCCCTGGCCAGTGGCCAGCACTATATATATATGTACATATACATATATATATATATATAAATACATATACAAATATACATACAAGCATACATACAAACATACATACATACATACATACATACATACATGCATGCATACATACATACATACATACAGACAGACAGACAGACAGACATACATACATGTGTATCGGTGTATGTGTATACCCATGAAACTGTTTGGCTGTACATTTGCAGTCTTGATGTAGCTATAGATGTATGCTTATATAAATTGCGCATCTGTATAAAACAGTGTGTATATATATATATATATATATATATGCATAACTATAAATATATGTGTGCACTGAGCTTCTCGTCTTCCCCTCCACTCCCCATCATTAGCTTCCCCTTGTGCTCCTCGAGGCCGACGCTTAGATCCGTGCCTGCGTCCGTTTTGCTCCTCCCGAGCGCCCGCGACGCTGCGCGCGCTCAGGACGAAGTGTGCCGCATGGCCGCCGGGCGCCAGCCACAGCCGCATCCGCGCGAGCTGCTGCAGGCGCCGCGGCGGCCCGGAGGTGGCTTCCACCTCCGGCGCGCACCGGGGGGCCGCGCAGCCGCCAGCAGCCGGGCGGGCCTCCTGCGGCGCGGCCTCGTGGGACGCACAGGGACATACTGGCAGCCCAGACCCCCTCGCGTCGCGAAGCAAATCACGACGGGAGATGCTTCGCTATTCTCGGCCTCCGGGGGGCCTTTCCCGGGCCTCGGGAGCGTCAAAGAACGACTCAAGATGAGAAACCGGTCCCAGGGGAAAGGTCCGGACCTCTGGGGGTGCACGTTGTGAAAAGATTACGACGTCGGGGGTCTGGGTACTGTGCGTACTCCTTGGAGGCGTGCGTCCGACCCGAGCACATAGTACAACCCTCTTGCAGTATACAGATCGTTTCCCGAGCGGTGTGGGCAGAAAGCGCCTGCCACGGAACCTATACTACAAGATGTCTTGGCGCGCGCGTCGCCCCTTCTGCGGGCGACGCACACGTAGTATTAGTACGTTGGGGTGACGCCGACCTCTTGCGGCGCGGCCTCGGGCCCGGCCAGCGCGACGAAGGCCTCGCAGGGCGAGGCCATGTCTCCTCCCTCCTCTCGGCTGCACGCAAGAGTGACCCCAGGCGAGCGCGACCTGTGGTGCGCGACTTTCGCGGTCCGCGGGGAGGCCGAATCGGAGCGAGCAGGCCGCTGCTGTCGCACCGTGTTCGGCCATCTGGAGGCCCCGATGTGCCAGCACCAGAGGTCACTCCGGCGAGAGGCCACTCGAACGTAGAGCCGATCCTCCGGCGCCGCCGCAAACACCACCCTGCGAACGCACTCGGCCAGGCTGCTGAGCCTGACCTCGAAGACCTCTCAGCATGGGGGAAGCGGGTCCTGAGGGAAACGGGTCCTGGACCCCGGGGCTTTCCCCCAGGACGAGCTCTTCATCCTGAATCGTGTCCGGACCAGTCCCAGGACCCGTGGAGGGCCCCGCCAGCCCGAAAACGCCCAAAAACCTCGGGACCCGTTTCCCTCAGGACCCGCTCCCCCCACGGCGAGACCTCGCACCCGTCGGCGTAGGTCAGCGAGACGCCCGGCACGGCCAGCAGCGCACCTGGCCCCAGCCTCGCGAGCAGCTCGCCGCCCTCCCCCAGGAGCACGCAGGCGCCCCTGGCCGTCGCCGAGGCCTCGTGGGCGAGGCCGACGAAGAGAGCCTCCCCCTCGAGGCGCGCGGGCAGCCGGCGGGTCTGGCCCGGCTCCAGCGCCTCTCCCTCGTGAAGGGCTTGACGACTGCTGCCGTCCCTCGGCTCGCGCTAGAGCAGCCACGACTTGCTCCAAATTTCCCAGGAGCTCTCTGGACTTACCTGGACGTACCTGGATCTATCTGCATGCATCTTGACTGATCCGGCTCGATCCCTACAAATCGATTGGCGAAAAAAGTCGTCAAACCCTTTGGGACTTCCGCCTGCGAGGCTCGGAACCCGGAGGCGCGGAGGGCGCCGGCCGGGTCGTCCGGGGCATCGCTGGGCGACGAGGTCCCGTTGCCCATCGCCGACCCGCGCGCGCGCGCCGCCTGACACTGGAGACGCTCTCGGATCTACGAGCGCAAAGCGCAGGAGCGTTAGGAGAAAGAGCGCGTCCTCCTCTATCCACCTCTTCCCCGTCCTCCCCCTCACCCTCCTCCTCCTGCTCCTCCTTCTCCTCCTCCCCGTCATCCCCCTTCTCTCTCTCTCTCTCTCTCTCTCTCTCTCTTTCTCTCTCTCTCTCATCTTCTCTTCTCTTTCTCATCTCTCTCTCTCTCTCTCTCCTCTCCTCCTCCTCCTCCTCCTCCTCCTCCTCCTCCTCCTCCTCCTCCTCCTCCTCCTCCCTCCTCCTCCCTCCCCCTCCCCCTCCCCCTCCCCCTCCCCTCCCCCCTCCTCTCCTCCTCCTCTCCTCCTCCTCCTCCTCCTCCTTCCTCCTCCTCCTCCTCCTCCTCCTCCTCCTCCGCCTCCTCCTGCTCCTCCTCCGCCTCCGCCTCCGCCTCCCGCCTCCGCCTCCTCATCCTCCTCCGTCCTCCTCCTCCTCTCCTCCTCCTCCTCCTCCTCCTCCTCCTCCTCAAAAAAAAGGATGATGATCGTCCTCCTCCTCCTCCATCCTCCTTCCTTCCTTATAGGTAGGTAGCTCCTCCCTGTTGCACCCCAAGACGGGTCGGTAGGGCGGGCTGGGTGTTTCGCCTGAGACCTCCTCACCACTTATGACCCTGAAGCTGAGAATGTGCAAACGGATGGAGGGCATGTCGTTTTCAAAACGTAGCTCTTGCCTCAGCGCCGCGCACCTTCATTTTGAAAGTTTGTAGGAGGTTCACAAATGGAGGGCGGGCAGTTGTCGAAATGTGGCTCTCGCATTAGCGCCACACACACACTCGTTTGAAAAACCTTGCGCGAACTTCACGGATGGAGGCCGGGTCGTTTTCAAAATGTGGCTCTCGCCTTAGCCTTAGCGCCGCGCGCATTCGTCTGAAAAGTTCGCAAGAGCGTCACGGATGGAGGGCGGCTCCTTTTCAAAATGTGGCTCCCGCCTTCGCGCCGCGCACATTCGTCTCAACTTTTTACAGCAATTTCAAAGATTATTCCCGTTGCCGTAAACGGTGTCTTGACACGGGCTGGGATTGTCAGGACGCGACAGTCACGTTGACTTGGGGCATTGAACTCCCAGGACGGGTGTTCTGGCACTAAGTCCCAAGAAGATAAAAAGAAGAAAAAAAAAGGAAAACAAGAAAAAAAAAAACAATCTAAAAAATAGAAAAAAAAAAAAAACAAAAAGACAAATAAGAAAAAAAGATAAAAAGAAAAAAAAAAAAAAAAAAAAAAAAAAAAAAAAAAAAGAAAAAAATCCCAAGAAAGAAAAAAAAAATAAAAAACAAAATAAGAAGAGAATAAGAACTAAAAAAAAAAAAGAGAAAAAAAAAAGAAAAAAATAAAGAAAAAAAAGTAAAAAAAAAAAAAGAAAAAAAGAAGGAAAAAAAAAAAGAAAAAAAGACAAAAACCACAAGAAAAAAAAAAAAAATAAAGAAAACAAAAAAAAAAAAAAATAAAAAGAAAAAGTGATGCTTTGGCATGGTTGCAGATCTTCAGACGGTTGTCCTCCAACGGAACACTTCCCGCAATGAAAATATGTCTTTTTAGGGACCTTGGGGGGGAGGCACATTGCCCCCCCCCCTTTGATCGATGGCCTCCAAGATGGCACCAATAGGCCAAGAGGGCTCAAAGAGGACCCCAAGAGGGCACCAAGATCCACCACAAGAGTCCCAAGAGGACCCCAAGATCCCCCAAAAGAGTCCCAAGAGGGCTCCAAGAGGCGATTTTGAGTGCTATGTTCTCGTTCTCATTGTCCTCCTCCTCCTCCTCCTCCAGCTCTTCCTCCTTCTCCTCCTCCTCCTCGTGCTCGTCCTCATCCTCGTCCTTGCCCTCATCGTCTTCGTTTTCCTTTTCATCCTCTATCTCGTCGCCTCGGTTATCCTCATCGTCGTCGTCGTAGTCATCGTCTTCCCCCTCCTCCTCCTCCCTCCTCCTCCTCCTCCTCCTCCTCCTCCTCCTCCTCCTCCTCCTCCTCCTCCTCCCCTCGCCCCCACGCGGGCCCCAGGGATGGCCCGCAGAGGCCCTCTGAGGCCACCCCCTTGCTCCCAGAGAATTCGCTGTTCACCCTGGTTGCCCGCTTTGTTTTGCTGCGTGTGTCTCGTCGTACCTTTTCCCGTCAACTCTCACGGGCAGGGTTTGTGAATGCGCTGGTGGGGATGCGCGAAGCGTGAAGAACGAGGCTAACGGTGCGAGGGCTGATCAGCAGACGATTCAGCAGGATCCGAGGCTTGTCCACTCGTCTTCACTCCACCGCAAGCAGCGCCCCCCATTACAAGACTGGCGCAGCTGGGCCTGCTTTCTCGGCGATGGCCCCGCTCTGAAAGCGAGATGCCGTGCGTCCGTCTGGCGTGCCATCAGGAACGCGAAACGCTAGGATCATAAAGTTTAACGCCCCTCACTCACACCACAACCCCCATCGAACATCTGACAGCATGGCGAGTCCGTTCGAACAATCAGTCGCTAGGCCCTTCTCCTCCTCCTCCTCCTCCTCCTCCTCCTCCTCCTCCTCCTCCTCCTCCTCATAATCCTATTCCTCCCGCTTCTGCCCCTTCGCCTACTCTTGCCCCCGGGCCTCGTCGTAGACGTCGAACACGAGCATCGGGGGCGCCTCTCGGGGCAATATCCTCTCCCCTTGCATCCAGCCGCCTTCGCATACCTCAGTAGGTCGACGAGATCTAGATCTGTACGCATACACACATATATATATAGATATATGTATGTGTGTGTGGACGTTCGCATATACGCGCACATACATACATTCACGTTACACTATATGCATGTATGATTGGCGGGTTCTGGAATCGTCGGCGAGCCCAGGGGAATGACTGGGGGCAGGCCTTGACAGAAGGCGGCAGGGCTTCTCAGAAGCCCCCGCGCCTTCGCTTTCTGAGAAGCCTTGAACCCTGCTGGATCCAAACATGCGTGCAATCTCTTGGGGGGGCGACTTCAGCTGCCGCCCGCTTCCGTTGGCCTTTCACCCGCTCCTGCCAGAGAAGAGATGTCAGCTCCCTCGACTCCTCGACAGCGAGGCCCCTCCCGGAGCACGCCGCGTACACGACACCCCTGGCCAGGGCAGGGGCGGTGTACATGTGTAGATCACGTCGCCCGACTTCTACCTCGCCTCCCTTCTTCCCTGTCTGTCACGCGGCTCGAAGGGAACTAGAATACAGCCGTTCGAACTCAAAGGTGGGCCGCTTCCCTCGAGGGTTCATCGCGGAAGGCAATGGCTTCTGCTCTGGCCCCCTTCCGCTCCAGAGGCTCCGCTCCGGCACCCCATGCGTTCGTCTTCGTCCGCTCTCCTCTGCCCGCTTCGTCTCTCATCTTCTCTGAACATCAAGAGCGCACAGCAAAAGAAAATGGGAATGTGCTCTCAGCTTACAATCTGGATGCACGTACGTGTAAACTGCAGGTAGGTAGGATGGTCAGTGCAACGCACGCCAGTGTAGATGACATCAAGGGTCTTCCTCTAGAACCAGGATTGACTTCCCGTTGACACTTTGAACGCGCATGCAAAATGCGCGTCGGCATGTCAATTGGCAACCACACACATTACGCTTACGCGTGCCGTCAGATACACATTCACGCTGGTCCGTGCTCTTGCATGTGCATATCCTTGCATTTTGTTATGTACATGCGATTTGCCTGCGCGTGCACATTCACAGAGGGACAGGAGGCGTACGGGTGGGACAGGGGGCATGAAACGAAGGGAGGGTAGGGAAGAAAGAAATGGGACAGACTTTCCAATGGTTGCCCACCAGTACCCGCCCATCATGCCCTCGCTTCACTTGCTCTGCGTCCCGATCTTCTGGTTGGCTGCACACAAGCCCACCCTGGCGGGTTCCGGCCTCAAACACTGTTTGACCCAGTTTTCCGGTGGTTGGCCGCAGGAGCCCACTCATAGGGTCTCAGCCTGAGTCGCCCTGGTTGCCAACATTCCCAAAAGGATGCCCACAGGACGCCGCTCGCAAGGTCCGTGCCGCAGCTGCCCTGAACGCAGTCTGGTGGTTGCTCATAGTGGCCCGCCAAGGGGCTCTTGGCCTGAGTTGCCATGTGCGCCGTTTTTGCCAACGTTGCCAAATGGGACCCGTCACATCAGGTCCCAGCCTTGGATGCCCTGTGCATTGGCTTTCCCAGGGTCGCCCACGAGGGTCGGCGTTCACTCTCGTGGCCCTCGCTGCCCTGCGTGACCCCTTTGACGATCGGGGGATCTTGCGCCGGTATCGTGTTGTCGCTGTCTTCATTCGTTATGATATTCGGCCAGGGCCTCAGGTGAGAGATGAGAACACCAGGGTAGATGCGCCAACGACCCGTGTCCTAGCCAAGCTCAGAGTTCGAGACCCCGAGATTCATGCTCAAACAAGAGTCCACAAGGCGGACTGGGATCCAGTCAAGTGAAGAATTCCATTGGTTGGTCACCCAGAGAAGCTAAGCAGAGGCCGATCGAGAAAGCCCTGGTCGACAAATGCACAACATAGTCGCCGTTCAGAACATGATACTTAAAGGCCAACCGGAAATGCCTGGGCCCATGCAGGCCAGGGATCCCGAGGCCAGGGATCCCGAGGCTGCCCAGCAAAGCAGGAACGAGAGACCAGCAAGCAAGTCCGCGGCTCTTCATCACTGAAGCTTTGGCAGAGCTCTGGCACACAGGGCACAAACTCTTGGAATTGCATGGATTCGGCAAAACTCTAAAGGCGATCCTCCTCCTCCTCCTCCTCCTCCTCCTCCTCCTCCGCCTCCTCATCCATTCCTTGTCCTTAAAAATAATTCTCCCTGTCGCGATTGGAGGCAAGTTTTTAGGGCGGGCCGGGCGTTTCGCCTCAGACTTCCTCACCATTTATGACTCTGAAGCTCAAAATTGGCAACAGCTTCACAGATGGAGGGCAGCTGGTTTTCAAAATGTGGCTCTCGCCTTAGCGCGCCGCACATTCATGCGAAAAAATGCAAGAGCTTCACGGATTGAGGGCGGGTGGTTTTCAAAATGTGGCTCTCGTCTAAGCGCTGCGCACATTCATTTTAAACATTTGCCAGCGCTTCACGGATTGAGGGCGGTTCCTTTTCAAAATGTGACTCTCGCCTTAGCGTGGTGCACATTCGTTTTAAAAAAAATGCAAGAGTTTCACGGATGCCCATCATCAACGTGTCAGAAGTTGTGTTTTAGACGGATTCCGAATTATGCGGATGCAACAGCTAGGTTCATTCGCTGTGTTGAAGTCTCAAGAATGGTGTTCTGGCAAGACTCAGGATTGTCAAGACGCAACAGTCAGGTTGATCCGTGGCGTTGGAATCCCGAGAACAATGTTTTGGCATGCTTCAGGGTCTTCAAACGGTTGTCTTCCAAAGAGGCAATAGTTCCTTCCATGGAAATGAACCGCTGTAGGGGCCTATCAAGAGGGAGCTTGGAGGGAGGGTTGATTCCAACATCGTTGATGACTCTTGGGTTTACACTGGTCCTCCTCCTCCCCCCTCCTCCTCCTCTTCCTCATCCGCCTCCTCCTCCTCCAAAGGGAGATGGAATGCGCCCGCTGCCACAGGAAGCTCTTCCCTGGTGGCTCCCGCTGAACGCTGACATTTTTTGTGTCCGCGGCTACGTGGATCCAAGCCGAAGCAGGGCAACGGTGGGAGGAGGAGGAGAAGGAGGAGGAGGAGGAGGAGGGGGAGGGGGGGAGGACAAGCTAGGTGCGCTCGCGTCATATCTGACATCCTACCACTCCCTCCCATCCTTTACCATGGCGTAGATCCCCTCTCTACTCGCACAGTCGGATGTCGAGCAGGGCAATGATCCCGAAAGGGTACGCGATGCATTGTAGAGCACGGCATGGCATGGCGTAGAAGAGCACCGCAAAGCGTAGCATCAACCTAGCATTGCAGTGCATGCCGTGGCATGGCACGGGAAATGACGCCAGCGCTGCAGCGGGAGCACGAGTCGAAACGAGCGGAAGCGCGGAAATGAGGCCAGCGCTGCAGCGGGAGCACGATTCGGAACGAGCGGAAGCACAGAAATGAGGCCAGCGCTGCAGCGGGAGCACGATTCGGAACGAGCGGGGCCCGAAAATAAGGCCGGCGCCTCAGCGAGAGCAGCAGTTAGGATGAGGAGTGAAAAAAAAAATGCAGCGAAACCCAACTCCGGGGGGAATCCTGGTAAAAAAACAGTACGCGGCGGGGCGGGGGGGGGGGTTCGAAGCACTTTCAAACCGTATCAGGGGGAATGAGGGAGAGTTAGTATTCATATTGAGCAATTGTGGAGGAGGAGGCGGAGGAGGAGGACGCAACGAAACAGATTGAGGCGCGGACAGGAAAAGGGGAAGACCATGAGGGAAGCCGAAGGCTGACGCCCGCCGTCGCCCTGTGCAGCTGTTGGCGTGCGTCGGGACTCCAGTACTTTTGGGTCGGGCATGTCCTCCTACGGGCGGATTTTGGGCGGAAAAAATGTTTTAACAAAAACAAGTATTCTGAAATTGTGAGGAAAAAATCCCTGACTGTTTTCTGACTAGTTTCGAATCTTCTTGCTGTCGGTGGACAGGCCCGACTGAACATTACTTCTCATCTTCGGTCCCTGAGGTGCATCAAACGAAGGCCCCCGACGCATGAGTCCAACAAACGTCAAGTTGCCGATCCGCGTCCTTGCTGATTGGGCCTTCAGCGACACGAGAGAGGATGCCGAAACGAAACATGTCCGGTGGGGCGGATCCAAGGACCCTCCTTATCCAGCCACCTCATGCCTTCTCCCCCCACCGCAGCACTATATCGGCTACGAACGGCAGCGCAAGTGGGTACGGCGGATTCGTGTCGTGACAACCTGCGCGCTGGTTTCTGAAACCACGTGGAGTGCTCGCCCTTGAAAGATCCACAGCTCCTCGATCGCCAGATCTTTCCATATTGGCCGATCCTGAGCCACCGGCGGCGACGACTCGACTTCTTCGAGTCGCCGGCCCCTGGACCGATGTCGCTTGGGTCGGCCATGTTAGACGGTGAGGCTGCTTGGCCGCGACAGGGCGGTGACGACGATGGCACGCTCATTTCTCTCCTATAAAGGAAAGCCGTATCCCAGCAATGGCGCGGCTGCTCGACCCCTTTCCAGGGACCGATTCGTCATCCCGAGCCGTCTTCTGTGGGCGGCCACGGGGCCCGCAGACGGTCCCCAGACGCCGCGCAGCGGCAGAACACCTCTGGCACCACTCCTGCACGAGTGGCCCAAGCTCTGGGCATGGGGGTCAACAAGACGACCCCCTGACCTCTCCTGGAGAGCGCCTTGACCAGAACATCAAAGCGGGTCTAGCCGGCCGTGGCGACGACAGCTCCACGGGAGGCCCAAGGAGGGACCAAAGACGTCCACAGACCTCGATCCTCGACGCGCTCATGCATGACGCCGCATCCCTGGCCACAGGTCCTGATCTTCGAGCCTGGTGCTGCGGGCCAGGTGGACCGCCGTCTGTCGGCCACACGCTCCTCCTCCTCCTCATCCTCCTCCTCCTCCTCCTCCTCCGCCTCCTCCTCCTCCTCCTCCTCCTCCTCCTCCTACTCCCTCTTATTCTCCTCCCCCTCCTCCTCCTTTCCCTCCGTCCTCCCCCCTCCTCCTCCTCCCTCTCCCTCCTTCACTCCTCCTCCTCATCCTCCTCCTCCGCCTCCTCCTCTCCTCTCCTCCTCCTCATACCTACTACTCCTCCTCCTCCCTCATCCTCCTCCTCCTCCTCCTCCTACTCATCCTCTCTCCTCAATCCTTACTGCCTTCCTCCGCCTCCTAATCCTCCTAATCCTCCTCCTTCCTCCCTCCTATCCCCTCATCTACTCCCTTCCTCCTCCTCCTCCCTCCTCCTCCGTCCCCTCCTCCCTTCCCCTCTCTCCTCCTCCTCCTCCCCCTCCCCCCCCCCTCCTCCTCCTCCTCCTCCACTATCCTCCTCTCTCCTCCTCCTACTCATCCCTCCTCCTCCTCCCTACTCCCTCCTCCTCCTCCTATCCTCCTCCTCCTCCCATCCTCCTCCCTCCTCATCCTACTCCTCCTCCTCTCATCCTCCCCCCCCCTCCCCCTCCCCCTTCCCCCCCTCACCAACCCCTCCCCCTCCCCCTCACCCTCCTCCTCCTACTCCTCCTCCTCCTCCTCCTCCCCTCCTCCTCCTCCTCCTCCTCATCTCCTCCTCCTCCTCTCCTCCTCCTCCTCCCTCCCTCCCTCCTCCGCCCTCCTCTCTCCTCCTCCTCCTCTCCTCCTCCTCCTCCCCCTCCCCCTCCCCCTCCCCCCTCCCCCTCCTCCTCCTCCTCAAGAGGGACCCTGGGCAAGAGTGACCTTTTTGGTGCGCGGCGTAACGACCGTTGCACGGTATGTACGACAACAGCGGCAGGCAGACAGCGTGTTTCGGCTCAGCCCCCCCAGCGCTCCTCGAAAGCCACGCACCAAAGGTAAGGGTTGAGTAGGGCTGGGGGGTCAGGTCTGCAGAAGACCCCACACGGACGTCGAGGGACGCAACCAACTTGATCGGTCAAGCTGAAATTAATGCACCACACCCGGCGTCAAGCCAAAACTATGAACATAATCGAATGGCTGGACTGTGCTCATCTTCGTCGGCTTAACCGGCGAAGCGTTTGACCGCCTTGACGTCCCTTTTTGGTGGTCCTGCAGAGGAAGGCGCTCTCGGACCCTCGGCCCTGCTCAAGGTAAAGGGGAACCCTAGAGAGGGGAAAACGGCTCGGGGGGAGGGAAAACATCGACCTGGAATCGGCGTCACGTCGCCGAGAGACTGGCGATGGGTCACCGAAAGCGGGTTCGCACGTTCCTGGGCGGTGGTGGGCCATCAGGCCCCACATCGGCGATCAATGGGCGAGTGGCGGTCGATGAATCCTCCCCTGGAGCCTATCCCCCCTAGCGTTGCCCCCTGGCTTTGCGGCCACAGGTCGGGTCTCCACTGGCCGCACGGGGCGATCCGGGCACCCCTGGAAGGCCCTCGACGAAGCGCGGCCGCGGGAGAGCACCCCGAGGCTGGAAAACTGCTGAGGACCAACGAGAACGTCCGAAAACCTGGAGCTTGGGCCCATCCCCACCATCTTGGCGGCGAGCCCAGGGGGAAGTGGGAGCGGGCATGCCTTCGGAGAGGCGGCGGGGCTTCTCGGAAGCCCTCGCGCTTTCAGAGCGATGTTCTGAGCCTTCTCCGGAGACAGACAGAGGCGATTTCTTAAAGAGGCCAGGGGGGCTTCTCAGAATCCCCGCCGCCTTCCGAGAGGGCCTGCCCCCTCGCAATTCCAACCTGCGCTCCCCCCAGATCGTCGCCCCATAGTCGTGGCAAGGGCTGGCGAGGGGGTTCGGCACGTTCTGTCGGAAGGGGTGGGGAGGGGTATGGAGGAGTGTGAGGAGGAGGAGAAGGAGGAGGAGGAGGAGAAGGAGGAGGAGGAGGAGGAGGAGCAGGAGCAGGAGGAGGAGGAGGAGCAGGAGGAGGAGGCGGAGGAAGAGGAGGAGGAGGTTCGGTGGGGGGGATAGGCAAGCTCCGTCGGAAGGCCAATCCCCCCATGGCCAAATATCCCATTCAGGGTGCGGCAGGTTCATGCCGTGCCGACTTCGGAACTGGCTTCTGACACCGCGCGGATCGCTTCAACTTGAACGCAAACCTACCGTATCCCCTCTGTCTTTGCAAAGGGTGTGGTTTCCAAACCGCGCCTAGGGTGGCGGGGACGAGCGAGGACCTTGACATAGACCTCTGCCGCGCCCCGCCCGACGAGCGCTCGTCAGACCTTTGGCGCAGCGTGGGGACACCCCAAGCACCAACGGCGCCGATCGCAAACCACACCCTGGCGCAACGGAGGGGGATGTGCAAGCTCCGTCGGAGAGTCGACCACCACCACCCCTGGATAAATACCCCATTCAGAAGGCTCGGGGCCCACCAAAGAGGGGGGACCCTGAGGGGGGGGGGAGTTCGATCCGCTGGTGCATCGAATTTCCGAAGAAAGATGCCCTTCGCGCGCCCCGATTGTCGACGCCTCTCGGGTTCTGGCGGCGGCCGGAGACCTCGTTTTGCATCGTCTTTCTGCGGTTCGATGCGCCAACGGACCGAACTCACCCCTCCCTGTGGCACCCCCCCCCTTTGCGAGGTCCCGACAGACGTGCGCCTCCCCCAATCGTTGCCCCAGAGTGTCGCCGACTGGGGGCCCGAAAGCTCCCGACCCCGGCGCGCCTTCCGGCCGCGCGCGACGGCCTGCGGGTGCAGGTCGAGCGGCAGCGCCAGGCCCTCCTGCCGGAGGAGGTGCTGCTCCACGAGCTGCTGCGCGGGGGAGGAGGAGGAGGAGGAGGAGGAGGAGGAGGAGGAGGAGGAGGAGGAGGAGGAGGAGGAGGACGAACGACGACGACGACGACGACGACGAACGAGACGAGGAAAGGACGAGCGAGGACGAGGACAGACCGACGAGGAGAGGGGGAGGAGGAGGAGAGGATGAGGAGGAGGAGGAGGAGGAGGAGGAGGAGGAGGAGGAGGAGGAGATCCCGCGCAGCGCTTCGTAGCCCCATGGGGGGTTCCGCCGCAGGCCCCAGTGGCTGCGGTCGCATTCGTGTATCCAATCACGTACAACGTCTCGTGGGCCCATGGGGGTCTCCAGCTTTGACGATGTCTCGTCGGCGGAGTTGCAGAAGCCATATGGTCGGGTCTCTCGACGGAAAACTTGCTTCGAACGCAAATTTTGGCGCCGCGGGCGCATCCGTGATGAGATGCCGCCCATGGGGATCTGGATAGGCTCCTTCTCAATTCCCTGGTGGTTCCTTGGCGGAGCTTCTCTTGGACATGAAGGCGCGTAGCGCGGTGGCCACCTCTTCTGGCGATTCTGAGGTTCCAGGGGTCTGGCTATCAAATTTAGGAATTTCGAAGGGTTGGCGTTGAAATTTCGGAATTTCCGGAATTTCGTTTTTCAGATTTCGGAATGTCCGAAATTTCGTTGTTCCAAATTTCGGATTTTTGCGGAATTTCGTTTCCCCTGAAAAACCAACCGTTTTGAAATTTCGGAAATTCCAGAATTTCGTTTTTTTCCAAATTTCGGAATTCCCGGAATTTCGTTTCAAATTTCGGAAATTCTGGAATTTCGTTGTTCAAATTTCGGAAGTTCCGAAACTTTGTTTTTGATAATTCGGATTCTAATAGGCGAAAGCATGATATATGCATGCGCAGTTGCGTGCGATCGCAGTGTAGGCAGGTGCCGGCAGATGGGGGATGCAGGGAAAACCTTGGTGGTGGAGGAGGCAGATACTGAAAGTGTGTCTGAGAGACCTGTCGGCGCTTTAGACAACAGAGTGGCGAAGTCACGCAATTAAATGTAGGGAAATTACGGGGCGCACCAAACATGTCTCGCATTGTGTTTTTACAGGGCAGCGCAGCTCAGCGCATCTGTTACGATGATTGTTTCGTGGGCGGGGGGTGGAGGTTGAGCGTTGAAACAGAGGCCGCCCTACATCGCAGTTTTGGCATGGCGCCAAATCGAAATCGCCGCGGGCCCCGTTTTGACCTCCAAGACCCTTTTCGGCGGACGTTTGAGCAACGTGCAAAATCCTATGTTTTCCCACGCCCTGTTCCCAATGCCTGCCCAGCCCATTCGCGCCCGCATGCTGCGTGCCACTTTGCCGCAACACCGCAATTCACATGTTCTCTTGCGCCTGGCTAGGCCGACCCGAGGAAACATCGATGCGACCGCTCACGCTTCCCTGTGGAACTTCGCCGAAACAGCCCGACCAGTGACACATGATATTCCGCGCGCTGCGCTCCTTGGGCCAGTGGCTGACTGAGTGAAACTTTCTTTCGTGGGTCATGCAAGTCGGGAAGGGGGTGCGTGTGGGGTCTCTGCTTGTCGCCAGGCTGCAAATTAAAAGGGCGCGTGCTGATGCGCCTGATTATTAGCTCTACACGGCCATGCATTCTTGTGCTCGGCGTCATGTCCAGTTCGCGTTTTCCATTCAGCGCATTCAAACGAATCCGACGATGGGGGCGGACTCCCAGCGTCTGTCTCGCCCCCCGTGACAGAGTCGCGTGGCTCAGGCTTGCCGCGCGCGCCCATGCGCGTGGCGTGGCCAGGGGAAGGCACATAGGAACTAATGCTTCCTTTGGAAAGCGGTGGGGCAATTATGCGGGGAGCGGTGTAGCAGAAAGGATCGGTGGAAGAGGGTCTTTCGCATTTTGACGAGTCGTGGGGTGGTCATATTCGCAAGCCTTTGGGGGCACCGAGCGTTTCCCGCGATCCGGCGGCGGGCTTGCGCGGAACACCTTCTCAACGCGATGATTGCGTCAATCATGCCAATGCTTATGATTCACGTTTATGTGGCGCACTAGAGGTCCACATCTGTTTCTGAATTACCATCCGGTCGTTCGTATACCCCCATGCATTCGTTCCCACCTTGCCGTGGCCCACTTGGAGCAGCGGTGCCAGCATTGCTTTGGATTCGGCCGCATGTGTCGCAGATGCATATCGATGTTTCTATGGGCATGCAGGGCGTCCACACCGCACCCCTTTACACCGCACCCCTTTCCATCTTCCAAACTAATGAATAACTAAAATTGATCCCCTCCCTCTGGTGCACCTGCTGTTTTCAATGTACATGCCCCTCCCGGGGCGCGCACCCAGTTTTTGTCAGGGAAAGGCTTGGTGCTCAAACTGTGTTGTTGGCCCCCGGTTTACAAACTACAACAATAGCAATCATGTTAAGACTGTTCGCTCCTATCTGCTCACGTGCCACCCAATACGTATATCCCAAACCCTCGGTACCCGCCCTCGTCGTCTTCGATCGTACCCCCCATGTGGATATATCTTCCTCACCTGCCACGTGCATTTAGCGCAGCCCCCAAAACAGGGGAAGAGAGGACGCGTGGAAGGGGGAGGGAGAAGCATGGAGCACGAGAGAAATTAGCAGGAGGGGGGCTAGCAGCAGAGAACGAGTGGAAGAACCAGACGGGCTGATCGGGTGGGCAGACACATAGCGGGCGGGTCGGGACGGGGGGCCCAAGCGGCCAGGTCGAGCAGGCGGGTTGCTGAAGCGTGGGTCCTGCATGAATAGCGTGGAAGTCTCGAGCGATAACGCGATAACCAAGTACATCGTGAGAAAGGCCACAGCGAGAGCGTGATTCCTGAGCGCCGAGGGCCCATCGTCTGAATATAGTGCGGGGAAGTCCCACGCGATAGCACGATTCCTGCATACATTGAAAGGAAGTCACAGCAACAACCACAACAACAATTACAACAATCAGTTTAAGACTGTTCGCTCTTCCCTGCTCACGTGCCACTCAACACGTATATCCCAAATCCTCGATAACCGCCCTCTTCGTCGTCCATCGTACCCCCTTCGGTTACCTGCAACGTGTGTAATTCGTGCAGCCCCTAAGGCAGGGAAAGAGAGGACGGATGGAAGGAAGGGACAAGGGGGAGGAAAAAAATTGAGCACGAGCGAAAATAGCAGGAGGGGGCTAGGAGCAGAAAACCCATGGTAGGACCAGACGGGCAAATCGGGCGGGTAGACCCTAACGGGCGGGCCGGGAAGGCGGGCCTAGACGGCCAGGTCGAGCATGCGGGTTGCTAAAGCGTGCGTCCTGCATGGGTCGCGAGGAAGCCTCGAGCGGTAGCGCGATTCCCCAATAAATCTCGATGAAATCCACAGCGAGAGCGTGATTCCTGAGTGCCGAGGGCGCGGCGTCCGAACAAACAGCAAGGATGTCCCACGCGAAAGCGTGATTTCTGCATTAAACTATGAGGTAGTCCCTCCCTCGCGAGAGCGCGATTTGGGAATAAGTTGTGGGGACAATTGCGGGAATTGAGCAGGACGATTTACCCCAATAAAACCTCAGCGAACCCCGGGAGGGGCACTTCAATTGGTTCTCTTTTCTGAAAAGAAAATAAACTCTACCCCCCCACCCCCCCGGCGTTATCGCCCCCCCTTCCGGGTATGTAAATCATATCTGATTATGACCACATGTCCATCCGAAATGTGAATTTACACTATCCCAGGGGGGCCGGTATCGACCCCCCTGAGGTTCCCTTGTTAAAAACAATACGCGGGGGACATCTTTTGTTCTAACATAACACTTGTTCACGAATCCCTTGCAAAAAAAAGGACGAAATGTACACGCGCGCGCCGTCGCGCGCGCATGCCGAAATCCTTCAAAAACCTTCGGTGTCGGAAGGATTTCGCAATCGAGTTTCCAAAAAAACTACAAACACAGGGTTTCGCAACACTAATTTGATAACAAAGCTTACGCGCGAGCTCTTGCGAAATCTGAAGAAAACCATAGGTTTATCAAGATTTGTTCAAAATGCTACCAAACGGGCTTCGGGTGCGCGCATGTCGAAATCTGCCGAAAGCCCTTGCGCGTGTGCCGTCGCGAGAATCCTCTGCAAAAAAATGGGACGAAGTGCAGACGCGCGCGTCGTCGCACGCATATGCCAAAATCCTTCAAAACCCATAGGCTTCGGAAGGATTTCAAAATCGCGTGTCCAAAAAACCTACAAAAAAACACACAAGGTTTCGCAACACGGATTTTCAACAAAAGCATGCGCGCGCTCTTGCGTCGTCGTCGTCGTCGCCGTCCTCCCTCCTCCCTTGTCGTCGTCGTCGTCGCCTACGTCGTCCTCTGTCTTTCCTCGTGTTCGTCGTCGTCGTCCTCTTTGGCGTCGTGGTCGTTTCCGTCGTCGTTGTCGCCGTGGTCGTCCTTCCTCCTCCTCCCTCGTCGTCGTCGTCGTCCGTTGTCGGCGTCTCGTCGTCGTCCTTCTATTTCGTCGCCGTCGTCGTCGTCGTCGTCGTCGTTGTCGTCGTCGTCTTCCCTCCTCCCTCGTCGTTGTCGTCGTCGGTGTCGCCGTCCTTCCTCCTTCTTCGTCGTTCGCGTCGTCGCCGTCCTCCTTCCTCCCTGGTCGTTGTCGTCGTTGTCGTCGTTGTCGCCGTGGTCGTCCTCCATCCTCCCTCGTCGTCGTCTTCGTTGGCGACGTCGTCGTCGTCTTCGTCGTCGTCGTCGGCGAAGGCGTCGTCGTTGTCTTTGTCGTCGTCGACGTCGGCGTCGGCGTTGTCATCGTCGTCGTCGTCGGCGTTGTCGTCGTCGTCGTCGGTGTCGTCGTCGTCGTTGTCGTCGTCGAAGTCGTTGGAGACGTCGTCGGTGTCGTCGTAGTCGGTGTCGGCGGCGCCGTCGTCGTCGTTGTCGCTGTCGTCGTCGGCGTCGGTGTCGTGGCCAAGTGTCATGTGGTACCTACCGTCACGGTCTTGTCTTAAGAGGTCTTGCGACCAAGTTGCGGGTGGGAGGGTGGGATGTTTGCACGAGCAATGGAGAGGACAGCTTCAAGACGGTCAAAATGAAAGAAACCCATATTTGTTACCGGAATGGGGGGATCAACGATAATTATTCTTCAATAGTGAGGGTTCAACAACGACAACAACAACAAACAAAAACGACACGAAAACGACGGCAACAACAACAACAATAACCACAGCAACAACAACAGCAGCAGCAACAACATCAACGGCTCGCGCCTGCGACCTCCTCACAATGAATTTCAAATTCGCACTCTTGCGGGGGGCTTCCTCGGAGTGTATGCAGGAATCGTGCCTTCGCGTAGTATTCCAGCACAATGTATTGCCGCGCAGTGCCCCCTAGACTCAGGAATCAGGCTCTCGCCTTGGATTTCCTCAATTTACTCAGGAATCGCGCTATCACTCGAAACGTCCTTGCGGCTCATGTTGGATTGACGATTCAACGACCCGCCCGCTCGACCCAGCCGTCTGGGCCCGCCCGCCCGACCTGCCTATTCGGGCCCGCCCGTCCGACCCGCCCGTTTGGTTTTGCCGCTTGCACTCCTGTTCCCAAACCCTCCTCCTGTAAATGTTTCTCGTGCTCCATTATTATGCCTGCCCCTTGTCTCTTCCCTCCTCCCTTCCCTCCCCTGTTTTAGCAACTGCGCCAACTACACGCGGCAGGTAAAAAGGGTATATCTTCAAGGAGGGTACGATCGAAGACGAAGATGGCGGGTATCGAGAGTTTGGGATACACGTGTTGAATGGCATGCGAGCAGATCAGAGCGAACTGTCTTAAAACGAGTGTTGCTGTTTTTGTCGTCGTTGTCGTTATCGTCGTCCTCGTCCTCGTCCTCGTCCTCGTCCTCGTCCTCGTCGTCGTCGTCGTCCTCGCCCGCGACCCACCCCGCGAGCCACCCCGCGACCCACCCCGCGACCCACCCCGCGACTCACCCGCGACACTCTCGCGACCCATTGATCTGAAGCAAATTCGGCGCATGCGGCGGGCTCGTTGCGCAATGTGCTCTAACATCGGCGCCTGCGGCGGGCTGCTTCAAAGCCTCGCTGACTGCCGACAACTGACTCCACCGCCGCCCCACTTTCATCTGCAAGTGAAGGGGCTACGTCAATCTGATATATACTAAAAATGAGAAGCTGTGCCAGGAAAAAATCAAGACGACGGGAGCTTAAGACAAGGGGGGCGCCCTCCACACAACAGAAAACCCCCCTTTCCCCTGCGACGTTTCCTCCCGCGGTCCTACCTACTTCCCCTGGCCCTAGTTACCCTACCCCTATGCACCTCAGGTACATAGAGGTAAGGTAACCTGCTACCTTAGAGGCCTCCCAGATGAAGTCCGAGTGAGGTCGGAGGATCGCGCCGCATCGCAAATGCATCGCCGATGCGTCGACAATGCATCGGCGACGTTGGCGGTGCATCGGCGACGCCGGCGTGGAGAAAATCGGGTTCCACATGGAGCCGCATCGCCGATGCATCGGCGATGCGGCGAAAACCCTCCGACACCATCAACTCTCACCCCATCTGGGAGGCATAGATACCTGTGCCTACCAACTGCATTGATCTCTCCCCACGACCCCAGCTGCCGTTCCGATTTTCACCCAGCCATGACCATTCCCACCTGCCTGCCGCCAGACACCACGCCGCGCTCGCGGGCCGAACGAAAGCCACTGGTTTGGGCCGCTGTGGGGTGGGCTTCTGGTCGCGGGCCGGGGAGGTCGCCCCGCTGATCCCCGTCAACCGGGAGCCCCTGGCCTCAGCAGGCTCGCCATCGCTCGGACGCCCCTTCCCCGTGCATTGATTCTTCGGTGTCGCGCGTGTGTTTTTGTTGCTCGATGGTCCAGGATCGTCCTCAATGTAGGAAGGCACCAACTATACACCAACACCGATCCTGGCCAGGATCACCCTGGCCCAGGATCGGTGTATACGCCCTCCTGCCTTGCGCAAGAAGGCATATACACCGATCCTGGGCCCAGGGTGATCCTGGGCCAGGATCGGTGTTGGTGTATAGTTGGTGCCCTCCGACAATGGCTCTCGCCGAGAAAAAAAATGCACACGTCCGAGCGATGCCAGGGCAGGGACTTCATGATCAGCGGCCTCAAGGAGGATCAGACGGCGGTCGAGCAGCGGCGGGACGCGCCGGAGCACAGGAGCGGGAGAGGGGGACGCAGGGAGGGAGAGAGGGAGGGGGAGGGAGAGGGAGAGGGAGGGGGAGGGGGGGAGAGGGAGAGGGAGAGGGAGAGGGAGAGGGAGAGGGAGAGGGAGGGGGGGGCAGGGGACAGGCGCAGGGGGGCAGGGCGAGGCCGGAGGCGGCAGCGGGGGAGGCGCACGGGGAGGGAGGGAAGGAGCGAAAGGCGCGGGCGAGCGCCGACGACTTTACGCGCGCGCGCGGGGGAAGAGGCTCCCGAATCGGTGGCGGGACGGCGGCCCCTCAGGGATGGTCCGTCCGGCGCCGTCTCGGTCCGCGCGGAAGGGGTGGCGGGGGCGACGACGCACAGGACAGCCAAAGGGATACGGCAGGTTCGTGTCATGACAGGTTCAACGTTGGCTTCTGACACCGCGTGGATCGTTCCACCTTACACGATCGGCGGTTTCTCGATAGCCAGATCGTTCCATAGTAGGTCGATTCTGGGCCACTGGCGGCGTTCAACCTTGAACGCCCGCGGCGGGGTCGCTGCCGCGTCGGCACGACACGAGCGAACCGCAACCGTCAGGACGCCCTGGGTCGGAGCTGCCGTCGGCCAGACATGAGCTCGGGCGCCGCTCCCCAAGAAGTGCCCGCGCCAGATCCCCAGGAGTGCCCAGCACGCACGAGCCACGCCCGCGGAGCGGGCGCGGTGCATTCCTCTATGACAGTGGGCGGCAGTTGGGTGTGGGTGTGCGCTGGCTGCTCAGCGGCGGCGGCGGGCGCTGGTGCGCGGGACCATGGAAGCCCGGCGGAAGAGCGAGATGCAACCCTTGGAGTCCTGCACTGGACTCGGGGTGGCTCCACGCGCGTGGCGCCGTTGAGGGCGCTGCGGAGAGGGCGCCGAAGCGACTGCTTGGCAGAGCTGGACCACGCTCTGTGGTTGTAACGTTTTGCACGAAACGCAGCCCGCACATCCCCAGCGAAGCTCGCACTACGGCAACTGCAGGCACGTCGAACACAGTGAAGAGACCGTCCTGCAACGGGCGAGCTCCTGCTCAGCCCCTCGGCGCGATGAGCGACGCGCGGCCGATAATGCATCGGTTATCTGAAGCGCCGCGCCACGTCAGAAGCGTCGCGCACACAACGCCAATCGGCGGGGCTGGGTGTGCGCGTGCCGAAAGAAAGGCGCCTGCGGAGCTGCGGGGGTGGGCGGAGGAGGACGAGAGGCGAGGGTGGAAGAACGAGAGGAGGGGACGGAGGAGGAGGAGGAGGAGGAGGAACAGCTGGAGGGGCCAGGGCGAGCCATGGGGCCCGATCCCATCGGACCGCCTGCAGGAGCAGCTCCCGCGTCTGCTCGGCCTCCCCGGCGTGGTCGAAGCCCGCGCCGTCGGCGGCGCAGGCAGCCTCGCAGGGCCGCCTCCCGCCCCGCCGCCTCCCCCCCTGCAGGGCCGACGCTCCGGCGGGTTGCCTACTGCGCTGCATCGGGGAGGGGGGGGGGGCCGCCCTTCGAGGAGCACCGCGGGGGGTGGGGGGTCGGCCGCCGACGGGGGCGCGGTGCCGACCTCGATGCCCCACCCCTTCTTGCCCTCGCCCCGGGCCCACCCCACGTCCTCACGAGCGGCGAGCAGGTCCGCATCCACGCCCTCGCGGTCTGGACTCTGGGGCGCGATCCCGCGGATACGCGGTCGCACGGACTTTTTGTTCGTCGGCGGCGAGGCGGAGTCAGTCCGCTCCAGCGTGTGGCTACTCAGGGCAACCGAAAGGCGAATTGGTCAGCGTGCAAGACGGGGGAAGAGAAGACGAGGGCGGCCGCGCGTGGGGAGGGGGAGGGGAAGGCGCTCAGACGTGAATATCGGCCGCACGGACACGTTCCGCGCGAGCCCAGGGGCCCTGCCCGCGAGGCCGCGGATACGGACATGCCTCTCGCCCACGACATGCCCACCCCCCTCCTCCTTCTCCTCCTCTTCCTCCTCCTCCTCCTCCTCCTCCTCCTCCTCCTCCTGCTCCTGCTCCTG
>CAUYUJ010018302.1:147217-154717 GCA_963575745.1 Prorocentrum cordatum | reverse complement strand
CCTGATAACACACTGCACGAGCGTGGAGGCAATGCTTACCGTTGAAACCGAGCGGTACCACAAGCCCTCTGAGCGGCTGGTGCCCTCTAGTGCTTCTGTGAGACTTCTGCCAGCCATCTCGTCAACCCAATAAAAGAGAGGCTCGGGTCGGGCGAAAGGGGGGGATAGCAACGGGGGGGGGGAGAATCAGCTCACGTAGCTGATTTTCCCGGCGCCTCCCGGCGCCGGAGGCGACTATGTATCGAGGAATGGGCCTCTCGGTGAGGCCGAAACCAGCTGCATGCAGCAAATTTCGTAACCCCCCCTTTCCCAATCCCCCCCTTTCGTCCGGCCCGAGAGGCTTACACGTTCCCCAGATCGCCATCCTTTCCGAGGGGCTCAACTTTGAGGGGCCACTAGGTCTGGTCGTCCTGACTCGTCAGGCCACCCGAGCGCCGAGTCATGAAAATGTTGACGTCGACTTCAGTATACTCGACTCCATACAGGGCAGTTTTTAATACTTAGGATTTTTGAAAATATCGGATTTTTAATACATGATCAATATATGAATAAATTTATGCATGAACTCATCGTTGTTTTTCCCAACCCTCCTGCGTTGGGTTCTCGTTTTGAATAGAGTACTGCTCGCGCGTCTCCTTCCTTCCCGCCTCCCCCCGTCCCTCTCTTCCACCCTGCCTTCGCTCGTCGCTGCGTGCCAGCTGGGGGGCTGCGATCTGTGAAACTGTCGCCACTTTCGAGGCCTGCTGGGGGGCCCAGCACAGTGGGTACACACGGCGGATTGAAATTGGACCTCGCCATCCCTGGGGGGCTGCGACCTGTGAAACTGTCGCCATTTCGAAGCCTGCTGGGGGGCCCAGCACAGTGGGTACTTTTGGACCTCGATCTGTGAAACATGCTGGGGGCCCAGCACAGTGGGTACACACGGCGGATCAAATTGGACCTCGCCATCCCTGGGGGGCTGCGATCTGTGAAACTGTCGCCATTTTCGAGGCCTGCTGGGGGGCCCAGCACAGTGGGTACCACGGCGGATTGAAATTGGACCTCGCCATCCCTGGGGGGCTGCGATCTGTGAAATGTCGCCACTTTCGAGGCTGCTGGGGGGCCCAGCACAGTGGGTACACACGGCGCATTGAAATTGGACCTCGCCATCCCTGGGGGGCTTCGATATGTGAAACTGTCGCCACTTTCGAGGCCTGCTGGGGGGCCCAGCACAGTGGGTACACACGGCGGATTGAAATTGTACCTCGCCATCCCTGGGGGGGCTGCGATTTGTGAAACTGTCGCCACTTTCGAGGCCTGCTGGGGGACCCAGCACAGTGGGTACACACCGCGGACTCCAATTAGACCTCGCCATCCCTGGGGGGCTGCGATCTGTAAAACTGTCGCCACGTTGAAGGCAATGCTTACCGTTGAAACCGAGCGGTACCACAAGCCCTTTGAGCGGCTGGTGCCCTCTAGTGCTTCTGTGAGACTTCTGCCAGCCATCTCGTCAACCCAATAAAAGAGAGGCTCGGGTCGGGCGAAAGGGGGGGATAGCAACGGGGGGGGGGAGAATCAGCTCACGTAGCTGATTTTCCCGGCGCCTCCCGGCGCCGGAGGCGACTATGTATCGAGGAATGGGCCTCTCGGTGAGGCCGAAACCAGCTGCATGCAGCAAATTTCGTAACCCCCCCTTTCCCAATCCCCCCCTTTCGTCCGGCCCGAGAGGCTTACACGTTCCCCAGATCGCCATCCTTTCCGAGGGGCTCAACTTTGAGGGGCCACTAGGTCTGGTCGTCCTGACTCGTCAGGCCACCCGAGCGCCGAGTCATGAAAATGTTGACGTCGACTTCAGTATACTCGACTCCATACAGGGTAGTTTTTAATACTTAGGATTTTTGAAAATATCGGATTTTTAATACATGATCAATATATGAATAAATTTATGCATGAACTCATCGTTGTTTTTCCCAACCCTCCTGCGTTGGGTTCTCGTTTTGAATAGAGTACTGCTCGCGCGTCTCCTTCCTTCCCGCCTCCCCCCGTCCCTCTCTTCCACCCTGCCTTCGCTCGTCGCTGCGTGCCAGCTGGGGGGCTGCGATCTGTGAAACTGTCGCCACTTTCGAGGCTTGCTGGGGGGCCCAGCACAGTGGGTACACACGGCGGATTGAAATTGGACCTCGCCATCCCTGGGGGGCTGCGATCTGTGAAACTGTCGCCACTTTCGAGGCCTGCTGGGGGGCCCAGCACAGTGGGTACACACGGCGGATTGAAATTGGGACCTCGCCATCCCTGGGGGGCTGCGATCTGTGAAACTGTCGCCACTTTCGGGGCCTGCTGGGGGGCCCAGCACAGTGGGTACACACGGCGGATTCAAATCAGTACCTCGCCATCCCTGGGGGGCTGCGATCTGTGAAACTGTCGCCACTTTCGAGGCCTGCTGGGGGGCCAGCACAGTGGGTACACACGGCGGATTGAAATTGACCTCGCCATCCCTGGGGGGCTGCGATCTGTGAAACTGTCGCCACTTTCGAGGCCTGCTGGGGTGCCCAGCACAGTGGGTACACACGGCGGATTGAAATTGGACCTCGCCATCCCTGGGGGGCTGCGATCTGTGAAACTGTCGCCACTTTCGAGGCCTGCTGGGGGGCCCAGCACAGTGGGTACACACGGCGGATTCAAATTGGACCTCGCCATCCCTGGGGGGCTGCGATCTGTGAAACTGTCGCCACTTTCGAGGCCTGCTGGGGGGCCCAGCACAGTGGGTACACACCGCGGACTGAAATTAGACCTCGCCATCCCTGGGGGGCTGCGATCTGTGAAAATGTCGTTATTTTCGAGGCCTGCTGGGGGGCTCAACACAGTGGGTACCCACCGTGGACTGAAATTAGACCTCGCCATCCCTGGGGGGCTGCGATCTGTGAAACTGTCGCCACTTTCGAGGCCTGCTGGGGGGGCCCAGCACAGTGGGTACACACCGCGGACTGAAATTAGACCTCGCCATCCCTGGGGGGCTGCGATCTGTGAAACTGTCGCCACTTTCGAGGCCTGCTGGGGGGCCCAGCACAGTGGGTACACACCGCGGACTCCAATTAGACCTCGCCATCCCTGGGGGGCTGCGATCTGTGAAACTGTCGCCACTTTCGAGGCCTGCTGGGGGGCCCAGCACAGTGGGTACACACCGCGGACTCAAATGAGACCTCGCCATCCCTGGGGGGCTGCGATCTGTGAAACTGTCGCCACTTTCGAGGCCTGCTGGGGGGCCCAGCACAGTGGGCACACACGCGGACTCAGGTGTAGACCTTGCCATCCCTGGGGGCTGCGATCTGTGAAACGTCGCCACTTTCGAGGGCTGCTGAGGGGCACAGCACAGTGGGCACTCACGCGGACTCAAATTAGCCTCGCCATCCCTGCGGGGGCCAGTTTCGAGGCCTGCTGGGGGGCTCAGCACAGTGGGTACCCACCGCAGACTCAAAATTAGACCTCGCCATCCCTGGGGGGCTGCGATCTGTGAAACTGTCGCCACTTTCGAGGCCTGCTGGGGGGCCCAGCACAGTGGGTAGTCACCGCGGATTCAAATTAGACCTCGCCATCCCTGGGGGGCTGCGATCTGTGAAACTGTCACCACTTTCGAGGCCTGCTGGGGGGCCCAGCACAGTGGGCTTCCCGCACGTCTTTCTCTTGCTCTTCGTTCCCGACTCCCCATGTCCTCTTCGAGCCTGTAGTTGTCGCCCCACGCACTTGTATGGTTCTCCTGCGCATCATGTCATAGGCGCGTGTCCCAAGTAGCTTACATATCAAACAACGGATCCTGCAATTTGATTGTCCATGCAAGTTTCGGCCAACTCCTCGATTCCCATGATACAAATGGGTTGGGTACGTCACAGGGTAATTAATACCAAATCCTTGCATTTTAATACATGACCCACACGCGGAGCATGTATTAAAAACGGCACTGTATTGTAACCATGGTCGTTCGCTTTGGCATCACCATACTTGGCATCAGAACCGTCACTTGCCACTGGGCCCTCTGAACTGCTGAACGGTAAGCGGTTCGTAGCTGTTCTGCTTTGGACCATCGCGTTCACCCTGTTCGTGACAAGGTTCGTGTCGTGTCGACCTGCGCGTTGGTTTCTGATACCGCGTGGATCTTTCAACCCTGAGGAGAGGAGGAGGAGGAGGAAGAGGAGGAGGAGGAGGAGGAGGAGGAGGAGGGAGCAGGAGGAGGAGGAGGAGGAGGAGGAGGAGGGAGGGGGAGGAGGAGGAGGAGGAGGAGGAGGAGGAGGGAGGAGGAGGAGGAGAACAATCGCAGCTTTTCGACAGCGCGGATCGCACGGCATCGGCCGGTCCCGGGTCAGCGTCGGCGTTCAGCCTTGAACCAACGCCCGCGTAGGGGCCACCGCCGCGTCGACGCGGCGCGGCCCCACCGCACGTGGATCGAGGACAGAGAGGAGGGAGGCGTGCTCGTGTCCGCGTTAGGAGGCCGAGAAGGCCGCGGGAGGAGAAGCAGGAGGACGAGCAGGCGGAGGAGCAGGAATCTTGCACGGACGGTGATCCCGTTGGCGCCCATCGTCGCGCCCGCTCCCGCAGGAGGCCGGCCGCGGCGGGAGGCGAGAGCGAGGGCGGGGCACAAAGCAGGATGGAGAGCGCGAGCGGAGACGAAGCAGAGCATCCACACCAGGCAGCCAGACACCACCACCGCCCCTGGCCAGGGCCATCCTGGTACCCTGGGTTGGAGCGTAGACCTTCCTGGCCCTCCTCCTCGTCCTTGTCCTCGTCATCGTCCTCGTTCTCCTCCTCCCTCCTCCTCCTCCCTCCTCCTCCTCCTCCTCCTCCTCATCCTCCTCATCCTCCTCCTCCTCCTCCTCCTCCTCCTCCGCCTCCTCTCCTCCTCCTCCTCCTCCTCCTCCTCCTCATCCTCCTCCTCCTCCTCCTCCTCCTCCTCCTCCTCCTCATCCTCCCCCCCTCTCCTTCTCGCCCTCGTCCTCCTCCTCCTCCTCCTCCTCCTCCTCCTCCTCCTCCTCGGAGCCTCTCGGAGGGCCACCCGTCCTCTGGGAGGCCCTCTGTGGCCTCGAAGGCGGCTCCGGAAGCTTCTGACAAGGCCGGAGGCCTTCGGAACCTTCTGGGAAGGCCCGCCCCGCCTCCCCCTGTGGGCGCGCCGCCGAACGGCGAGAGGCTGAGCGCGCCTTGGCCGCCGCGTGGGGGAAGGTGGGCGACCAGCTGTCCCAGGCGTTGAAGCGCTTGCCGATGACAAAGACGTGCTTCGGCTGGCGACCGAGCGGCAGACGCGGACGACGCTCGAGGGGGGAGGCCCCTTGCGCAGAGGGAAGGCCAGGTTTCGGCGGAAAGTCGCCGGCGTTGCGGCTGCAGCGCTGGCGATCTGCCGCCGAGGCGGCCCCGGTCGGCGGAGGTCGCGGGCGTTGCAGGGCCGCCACGTTTGACGGAATGTCGCTGGCGCCAGCACACCTCGACGACAGTGGGGGAGCCCTCCAGACAGCTCAACGAGAGCGGGGGGGGAGCAGCAGCAGCAGTAGCAGCAGCAGCAGCATGAGCAGGAGCAGCCGCAGCTGAGGATAGGATGGAGGAGAACGAGGAGAAGGACAAGGAGCACAAGGGAAAGGGTCAGGAGGGGGGTAAGGATAAGAAGGAAGATCAGGAGGAGGAGGAGGAGAAGAAGGATGAGGAGGATCAGGAGGTTATGGGGAAGGAGGATCAAAAGGAGAAGTGGACTACACCCTGCTGGAGCTGCTGGAGGAGCTCGAGAATCCGCATCTCATCACATGCCCGCTGCCGCACATAGACATTTCGCCGACGAGCGCTCAGGCACGGGTACAGTCGGGGCGCTGAAGAAGGAACCCTTTTCGTTGGGGAGGGGCTCCGTGTTTCTTGATTGTTTCACAGCTTGCCTTAGGTGTTCCTTAGGTTTTCGATGGGAAATCGAACTTTAACTCATGGGAAAAAGGGGCCTCGTTCCTTATGTAGGGTTCCTTAGGTCAACGTCCCGACTGTATGAGACGTCCCCTGCACCAAGAAATGGCGAAGCTCTCCCTGCAACCTTTCCTGTCCAAAGCGTCCCACCCACCGCCCACGGGGGAGAAATAGCAGTCACCACTCATCCCCATGCACTTCCACATCATCGCCAACCCCGGGCCAACTCCCTCCTGCTGCTCCCCCTCCTCGTTCTGTTTATTCTCCTCCTCCACCTCATCGGCGTCGTCTTCCGCCTCCTCCTCCTGCGTCTCCTCCTCCTCATTTTCCTATACCTCGTCCTGGTCAGGGTCTTCTTCAAGGTCGGCGGCACCGGCCGTAAGGCCTTCGCAACAGCAGTCACCATCCCGTCCGGACAAACAGCGATCGAGAATCGAGGGCCGAGTCAACTCGGGGGCGTCCAAGAGGGTGGCGTCCAAGATGGGGGGTCGCAGATGATGGCCCGAGGCAGGTGCGTGGTCGAGGGGCGCACCAGGGGACGCATTGAGACTTTTGTTTCTGCGTCGGCGGCTGGGCAGATTCACTGCGCGGGCGACGAGCTGCCTAAACGGCGGTGCCGTTGTGGCGGGACGCACTGAAACCGGAAGAGGGGGCCACCAAAAATCCAGGGCGATCTCCCGGCCCTGGCATGAGGTCCACGCCCCCTCTTGTCCTCACCCCCCGTGTTGGCCGCCCCGGGCGCCAACCCCTGCCGCTGCGAGCAACTCCCCCTACCAATCACTCGGGCGGGTGGCAAGTGGGGGTGACCCACTTTTTTGATCCGCGGGTCGAGAGCGAGCCTCCTCCGATCGAGGCTAAGCGGGCCGCACACAGCTTTCATTCACAGAGGAAGGAGGACGGAAGGAGGGGCCTCACGTCGAGGCCAGGAGAGGGCGAAGCCCCGGGATCAGGCGGTGCCGAAAGCGAAGTGCATGCAAAGGAACGCCTTGAACAGGAACCCGGAGGCGAAGTACCTGGGGGGTGACCCACAGAGGGACGGAAGAGAAGAGCCCTGCAGGGGAGGGGCCCCTCGGGGCCCCTCTGGGGCCCCTGCTGGCTCCCAAAGGAGCCCCTCGAGGGCCCCTCGAGGGCCCCTTCTTCGGCCCCCCTTCTCGGTCACCCCCACGGACCACCCGCCCGAAACGTCCAGACGCCGTCCTCAGCGGGGCCCAGGTTCCGAACGACACTGCACCGACCTTGCAGCGTGCTGCAGCGAATTCTGCTTGGATTTCTGTCGATGCAAAGCCAGGAAACGGCGAGCGAGACACGAAGTGAATTTCGCGTGGATGGCTTGTGGTCTTCGCTCCTGGCCAAGAGTCCGCACGACATTCACTTCGAACTGTGGAACGAAATTCTCCAGGACAGTCCGGGCCCATCCCATTGATTTACGAACGACATCCGCTCTGCGATGTTGGCGCTCTAGATGGGATCCGAGTAGATGGAGTCGAAGGATCGCGCCGCATCGTCAATGCATCGCCGATGCATCGGCGATGCATCAGCGATGCATCGGCTACGTCGGCGACGTCTCCACGACACTGGCGTGGGGAAGATCGG
>CAUYUJ010018302.1:139717-144717 GCA_963575745.1 Prorocentrum cordatum | reverse complement strand
TGGAGGGCTTTCGAGAAGCTCCGCCGCCTACTGAGAAGGCCTTCTCCCTTTCGCTTCCCCCCTCGCTCGCCGCCGAGATGGTTGGAGCTCGACAGTGCGTGATTGACGTGGAACTACCGATGGGGGTGATAAACTCCAGTGGTGCTGTTGTTGTGACTTCCGCACGTGGTCTGCACTAGTCATCCATTCCAGGTGGCATCGATGCCATGCCATTGGATGTGAAATATCTGTGTTGTGCGAAGTGGTGGGGCGCCGGGCCACGTGAAGACGTCGCCACAATCGCACTAAGCTCCACCTTCCTCAGCCGATCCACCCAGCACAACCATCAATCGCTGCTGTTTAGCCGACCCGTTCGCACCTGGGAGCAACCACTAAAATCACGGGACCAGCGTTCGTGCTGCCCGACCAAGAAAAAGCATGCTCCCACGAGTGCCGAGGCCTTCCCTGCATGTCACCGTGTCAGGCTTCCGGAGGTCACAGCACGAGGAGGTCCCCATGCGCATGATGAGCACAATGTAACGAGCCCCCGTCTCTGATGCCAGGTCCCCAAACCCGCAATCCACCTGCTCCCCCTCCGACAAATCATGGCGCCTTGGGTCCATTGTCCTTCACGTAGGGTGTCTTTGGAGGAGGACGGGCATAGATCTCCGCGTTGATCGGCGATGTGGCATTGAGATCCTCGAAGCTCTGAAAGGAACGTGCCATAGTGTGACCAGTGAAGCACTGTGTGAGATAGAAAAAGGCACAAGGAGAGATGCGAACGAAAGGCCGAGTGGAGGCCAGCGAACATTGAAAGACCTTCGAAAGACATCTGAAAGAATCTCCGAATCCTCCCACTGGTCCCACGGGATGGGAGAGTGTTTTCTCTGTTCTAGTGAGTTCCTCAATGGAAACGAGAATTCGAGGAGTGACAGCCACAGCAAAGACGGAATCCTGAGTACGAAGAAGAAGTCGCATTCACCGGCCACCGTACGATCTGGCTCCGTAGAATTAGCATATCCGAATTTGTTATATAAATGCGCCCAGCTGTATCCGTTGATCCCAGAAGAAGTGCTGTTCGACCGATCGACAACGAAGCCTCAGAGCTATATACTACAGTATTCGCCCGAATGAAAAAAAACAGGTGATCATCACGCTGACCAACGCTGCTGCACCCATGATGTCCAGGTCACCCATCAATGGTTCTCGGTGCGTGGTCGGCACGGTACAAGGCACAACACTTGAGCACAACATCTGAGACTGGGTGAGGAAACGTAATGTGATTGAGACGAAGATAAGAAGGCCAAGAAGCAGTGGCAGAAGTGACTAGGCGGGAGTAGCAGTCACAGCACGGCCCTCGGAAAGCAGGGCGTTTGCTGACAATACTCGCGCGTTGCAAATATTCACAATCATCCTCACGGTCCCTGTTACCGTTACCAGGTTGCCATAGCAGTATTGATCATCACAGCCGCCATTGCTGACAAATTGCCGACACCGCGATCGTCGTCAACGACATATCCTACATATGTGCATCATCATCCTCACCGGCAGCAGCAACATTATCAGTGACATCACCCAAACTATCCTGCTGTTCCTCCTGCTCCTCATCCCCCTCTTCCCAGTCCTCATTCGCCTCCTTCCCAGCCCCATCCTGCTCACACTCCGCTTTCTCCTCGAGCTTTACCATCCTACGATCTATCCCTCGGCAGCCGAGATGGAGGAAGTGCCATCCTCCGACAGAAAGTCGTACTTCTCTGGTAATTTGACCTTGCTGCGGTCTCGCTCGGGCACAACGATCACGTCCAGGTCAACAAGAGGTGGCCAAAGAAAGTGTCGATACCTCAGCTCGGCTGCATTGAGCTGACAGCGACACAGACACACGGGAACCATCTCCACATCAACAACCATGCCGATGCACACGTCAGAACTCGAAGATGTTGGTTTCTTCCCGCTGTCGAGCAGCCCACCGAATCGATGGCTGCATTCTGAAACTGGAGGTTCGTCCATTCAAGCCCTCGATTGCCGCCTCTCAAAGGTAGCGCGACGCGTCATCACTGCATCTGCTGCTGTTGCCTGAGTTATGGCGAGGACATCCTGAACTACGACGCATGCAATGGCGAAGCGCGCCTTCTCCTTGTCAGATTCGTCCTCCACCCCCGTGCCTGTCTTCGTCCCGCATCGTTCGCAAGTATTGAACTGCCGGAAAGCACTGCGATAAATATGGCTGCCTCCACCCAGCCACGCCCCTCTCCCCTCGTCCACTTTGCCTCTCCTCCCCCCCCCGCATCTCCCCTCGCATACACAAGGGGGAAGGGGGATGAAGAAGGGCGGGGAAGGACGGGGAGGGGAGGGGGGGAGCGGGAGGAGGAGGATGAGGAAGAGGAGGAGGAGGAGGAGGAGGAAGAGGAGGGAGAGGAGGAGAGGACCAGATTAACCCAAGACTCATCAACGATGTCGAAATAGACCCTCACCCCAAGTTCCCTTGTTCATAAGCCCGTACAAAGATACACGTCTACTCAAGCAACCCGTTGGGAAACAACCGTTTGGAGTTCCTGAAGCGTTCCAAAACCAGTATCGGAACTTCAGCGCCGCTAATCAACCTGACTGTTGCGTCCTCATGACCCTGAATAGTGCCAGAATGCCACCCCTGGGGCTTCAACACCGCGAATCAGTAGTAACTGTTGCGCCCTGACCATCGTGAGCCGCTCCAACAACAAAAATTCTGGGACGCTAAAAAAGGGAACCCGTGAAACTCTCGCAATGGTTTAAGACGAATGTACGCGGCACTGAGGCGAGAGAGCCACATGTTGAAAAAGAACCGCCCTCAATCAGTAAAACTCCTGCATACTTCTAAGACGAATATGAACGGCGCTAAGACGAGAGCCAAAATTCGAAAACGAACCGCCCTCAATCCGTGAAGCCCTTGCAATAGTTTAAGGCGAACATGCAATTCGATCAAGTGAGAGCCACATATTGAAAGCCATCCGCCCTCTACCCGTGAAACTCCTGCAATGGTTTAGAACGGATGTGTGCGGCGCTACGACAAGAGTCACATCTTGAAACCCACCCGCGCTCCATCTGTAAAACGGCTGCCAATGTTTAGGCTTCAGGGTCATAGACATTGAAAAAACTCAGGCGAAACTCGGGATGCGAAAGGAAAGAAGTAAGTATAAGAAAAACAAATGGAGAAAGAGGAGGAGGAGGAGGAGAAGGAGGCGGCGGAGGCGGAGGGAGTTAGTGACCGAGTGAGTGCGTGAGTGAGCACAGGAGGGAGGCAGGGAGGGAGAGGAGGAGGAGGAAGAGGAGGAGGAGGACAAGGAGGAGGAGGAGGAGGAGGAGGAGGAAGAGAGGAGGAGGAGGAGGAGGAGGAGGAGGAGGACAAGGAGGAGGAGGAGGAGGAGGAGGAGAAGAGGAGAGGGGGAGGAGGAGGAGGAGGAGGAGGAGGAGGAGGAGGAGGAGGAGGAAGAGGAGGAGGAGGCGGCGGAGGAGGAGGAGGAGGCGGAGGAGGAGGAGGAGGAGGAGCAGGAGTGATGAGAAGGAGGACGAGGAAGAGAAGGAGGAGCACGCAGGAGGTCCCTCCTCCCTCCTCCCTCCCGGGCCCCGAGCAGATCCGCACCACCCCCCCGGCCACCCGGGCACCGCAGGCGCAGCGCCAGGGACCTCTCCACCAGCTGAAAGGAGCCCCGCACCTCCGCAGCAGCGCCCGGGCGGCAAATCGGTGCGCCCCCAGGCGGACGGGCAGTCGGCCCCCTCCGCCCGCCGCCGCCGCCGCCCACCCCCGGGGGGCCCAACGCGAAACTGCCGCCGCCATCGCCGCCGCCGCCGCCGCCGCCGCCGCCGACGCCGAAGGGCCCCGCGCGAGGCGTGCGAGACTGGGTTCGGGCCGCCGCGGCCCCTCGCCCACAGCTGCGGCGGCCGCCCGCGCGCCGCGTCCTGCGTCGTCGTCTCGGCGGTGCGCCGAGGGGGGAAGTGAGAGGTGCCAGGCCTTCTCGAACAACGCAACGAAATCTGTACCTATCCAATGCTCCCTGGCTGGGCCCGTCCTGAACCCAGCAGCGGTGTATACGCCCCGCCCTCCCGGCTTGGCCGTGAAGGCGTATACACGGTTCCTGGGCCCAAAAAGGGCCTGGCCAGGGGTCAGTGGATATGTATACTTTGTCGCCCGATCAAAGGCGGCGGGGCTTCTCTGATGCCGTCCGGCCTTCTGAGAAGTCGCCTGCAGCTTCGGAGGCTGTTCAGAAAACTTCTCATGAGGCTTCAAGGAAGCCCGCCCCCTCTGCCTTCCCCCCTGGACGCATCGCCGGTCCTCCTCTCATGTGCGTCACCAGTTCTGGATGCGTGCTGTACGTTGCAGGTATCTATTGAGCCCCTCGTGATATTGACCATCATAGCATCGGAGGCACGGGAGAGGAAATAAAACACCATCCTCCGCATCATTTGTATCCTTCCCATTATCCTCGTACTCACCAGTGTCACTCTCCTCGTGAATCTGCTATACCTTGCCGGTCGTCACCCTCATCCTACTGGCACCACCGTCGCACTGCAGGTGTCACCGATACTACCAGCGCACCGTCACAAACGTAAGCAATGTTAGCAGCTAGCTCAACAGGTTCGTTCTAGAACTGTCCCATGACGGCCGCTCCTTCCACAACCAGATTTCTGTGCTCCTGACTTCAGTGCTGTCTTGACTGGCCTCGGGGGGGGTATTGAACACAAACAAACGCTGCGCAGTGCCCCTTGTCATCCTGCGCTAGCCAAATACAAACACACACACACACACAGGCACACATACACACACACACACTCACACACAAACAGTTTGGCGTCGCGGCCACGCGCGCAGCGGCGCGGCCTGGCAAAGGTCGAGCGGGAGCGAGACGCTCGCGCGCAACACACACACACACACATACACACGCGCGCACACGCACACACATACACACATACACACACATCTATCTATGTATATATATAAATATATATATGGTTCGCCCCCTCCAAGATCACACATCTCGTCTTGAATC
>CAUYUJ010018302.1:127217-134717 GCA_963575745.1 Prorocentrum cordatum | reverse complement strand
GGTAAAAGCGAACAGCCACTCCGGCTCTGCGCGTGTCGTCCACCTCAGAGGGTGCCTCGCCCGACCTCAGCATGAGCATGCGGTCCGCGTAGCGGCAATACAGCTCGCAGTACGCAAAGTCCGGCTGGTCGTGCCTAATGAGGCCCTCCCCGCAACGGCAGGCGTTCTCAATGAAGTAGGCCGCATCGGCTTTCTGAATCCAAGCCTTCGTGAAAGACTGATTCAACGACTCGGACCACTGGACTACCTCCTTCGGCTGCAGCCTCCTCGGGACCTCCACGGCCTGCACCTCGAGCCCCTGACTCCGAAGCTGCTTGGCGAGCTTGTCGGGGTCGTCACCGATGCCCAGGCAGAGGTCCGCGGTGAGCTCGACGTCCTGCTGCGTGCCGTCCTTCATCCTGACCGGCACCCTGCGCGCCCTGGCGGGCCCGCCCTTGGGGCCCGCATCGCCAGAGGCCCTGCCCTGCGCCTGGTGCAGGTGCACCGCCGGGAGACACCCGCGGGCACAGCTGCAAGAGTCCTGCCCTGGACCACCTAGCACACCACCCCAACCCGACCCGGAGACCCCAGTGTCGGGCTGGGGGGGGTGCGGGTTCCACGCGTGCCTTTTCGATGCTCCCCGACGCCCCCCCCCCCCCCACTGCTGGGAGTGGAGGGCAAAATGGGGCCTTCGTGTTGGGTTGGGGTGGTCTGATGGGTGGTGACGGACCCCCAGCGGGACGGTGGACACGGACACCTGCCCGCCGTCAGGGGGAAGGGCAGATCTCAGCACCCACCGCTCATCGAAGCGCCGCCGAGGTCACAGGACACGACTCTGGGGCGGTGGACGCGGACACACCCCGTCGGTGGACCTGGGCCGCCGCCGCCGCGGCCAGGGTCTGGTCGATCTTCGCCGCCAGCTCCTCCAGCGCGAGGGCCGCCATTTCCGGCCCCCTGCGCCCCAGGGCCGAGGCCAGACATCCGACGATGTGATTCTGCCAGACCGCGGCCCCGACAAGCGCTGGACCCCTTCCCTCGGGGGCCGCTTCTCACCCCGGCTCCGTTCTGACTGCCCCGGGGCCCGAAACCTAGTTCCCGGCGGCCAAAACCCAGGGGAAGAGGCCAGGGTCCAAAAAGCCACTCCTGGGCCACCCGACTCCGCGCTTCGCGCCCGGCGATGCACGTCGCGCGGTCCTCTTCGCGCCCCCGCGCCCTCGCGCCGCCCCCCCATTGGGGGAGGGCCACCACGCTGCCCCGGACCGCGGCGCGCGAAGGGCCCCAGCGGGTGGCCCCACTCTCGGGCACGCTCCAACAGGGGCTGCGGAGCCGCGTGTCTGCCGCGCGGCGCCAGGGCCACGGAGCGGGGAAGAAAAAGAACCAAAAAAATTACTCCGACGGAAGGACCCCACATGAGAATCCTCTGGGCGAGTCTGGAAACAGCGCTCACCGTCGTCCTCGTGGTTGGTGAGGCGTCCTGACTGTCTCTTCTGCGTATATTTCTTCTCGCCCTGGCGCGGGCCCTCCCCCCGCTCCCTACGTTGCCCCCGACCTCGCCCTCCTGTTTTTTTCGCGCCCCGCCACCGCCTCGCCTTTCCATTGCACGAGCGCGCATGTCGGTTTTCCTCGGCGCCGTCGCCGCCTCGGCCAGCACAGGCGCGTTCTCTAATGGCCACGTCGCGCAGCCGCTGGGACAACCCCGCGGGCCAGGCTGTCGGGACAACCCCGCGAGCCGCTCGCGCGCAAGACCAAGCCGTTGGGACAACCCCGCGGCTTTCGAGCGGGGCGCAGCCGCGCTCAGGCGGGCAGCACGAAGCCCAGCTCTGCCGCGAGCTGCTTCGCCTCCGCCCTGGACAAAACCGCTCTCTTGTCGAACTCCAGGAGCGCCTTCCGCAAGGACGCTGGCGGCCCTCGCTCCAGGAACTCCCGCGGCGGCGGCCGCAGGATCAGCATGTTCCGCATGCACGTGGCGCGGGAGAGCATGACGTAGAGGTGCAGCCACCCACCACTGCTCGTCAGACATGCCCGTGCGGCCAGCGTCCTCGTCTCTCGCGCAGTCGACGGTGACTCCCATGCGCAGCGTCTGGCCCTGCGACAGCGCGGAGGTCAGGTAGGACGCGTGGGTCAGGGTGAACCCCGAGCGGCGCACGTTGTGCGGCCCCGAGCTCTGCCATGTGAACTCCTTTTCGCTGGGCCTGAACATCAGCAAACTCCGCACCCGCGCCTCGGCCTGGCCGTCGTCGTCGGCGTCTTCGGCGCCCTGTCGCAGCACCTCGGCGACCTCCTGGTAGATCGGAGACCCCTTGAAGCCGTGCACCTGCAGCCAGATTCCCTGCGTTAGGAAGCGGGGGCGAAAGAGCTGGCCTGCCGAGCACTCCTCGTACCGCTGCTCGTCCTCGTGGTGGATTCGAACATGAAGTGCGGGCCCCATAGGGAGGGGGCTCCCGCCTGAGACTTCCTCGCAATTCACTCATATTCAGGTCTCAAGAGCCCAAAAGTGATGACAGTTGCACGTTGCGGATGACCCGCTCGGATTCGAACATGAAGTGCGGGCCCCATAGGGAGGGGGCTCCCGCCTGAGACTTCCTCGCAATTCACTCTTATTCAGGCCTCAAGAGCCCAAACATGACGACAGTTACACGTTTCGGATGACCCACTCGGATTCGAACATGAAGTGCGGGCCCCATAGGGAGGAGGCTCCCGCCTGAGACTTCCTCGCAATTAACTCACAGACGAGGCTCCCGCTCGAGACGTCCTACATATTCAGGTCTCACGAGCCCAAAAGTGAACGAGGCTCCCGCCTAATACTTCCTCCATATTCAGGCCTCAAGAGCCCAAAAGTGACAACGGCTACACGTTTCGGATGACCCGCTCGGATTACCAACATGATCTGCGGGCCCCATAGGGAGGGGGCTCCCGCCTGAGACTTCCTCGCAATTCACTCATACTTGAAGTGCGGGCCCCATAGGGAGGGGGCTCCCGCCTGAGACTTCCTCGAAATTCACTCACAAACGAGGCTCCCGCTCGAGACTTCCTCCATATTCAGGTCTCAAGAACCCAAAAGTGACGACAGTTGCACGTTGCGGATGACCCGCCCGGATTCGAACACGAAGTGCGGGCCCCATAGGGAAGGGGCTCCCGCCTGAGACTTCCTCACAATTCACTCACAGACGAGGGCCCCGCTCGAGACTTCCTCCCTATTCATGTCTCAAGAGCCCAAAAGTGACGACAGTTGCACGTTGCGGATGACCCGCTCGGATTCGAACATGAAGTGCGGGCCCCATAGGGAGGGGGCTCCCGCCTGAGACTTCCTCACAATTCACTCACAGACGAGGTCCCGCCTGATACTTCCTCCATATTCAGGCCTCAAGAGCCCAAAAGTGACGACAATTACACGTTGCGGATGACCCGCTCGGATTCGAACATGAAGTGCGGGCCCCATAGGGAGGGGGCTCCCGCCTGAGACTTCCTCGCAATTCACTCACAGACGAGGCTCCCGCTCGAGACTTCCTCCATATTCAGGTCTCAAGAACCCAAAAGTGACGACAGTTGCACGTTGCGGATGACCCGCTCGGATTCGAACATGAAGTGCGGGCCCCATAGGGAAGGGGCTCCCGCCTGAGACTTCCTCACAATTCACTCACAGACGAGGGCCCCGCTCGAGACTTCCTCCATATTCAGGTCTCAAGAGCCCAAAAGTGACGACAGTTGCACGTTGCGGATGACCCGCTCGGATTCGAACATGAAGTGCGGGCCCCATAGGGAGGGGGCTCCCGCCTGAGACTTCCTCACAATTCACTCACAGACGAGGCTCCCGCCTGATACTTCCTCAGGCATCAAGAGCCCAAAAGTGACGACAGTTACACGTTGCGGATGACCCGCTCGGATTCGAACATGAAGTGCGGGCCCCATAGGGAGGGGGCTCCCGCCTGAGACTTCCTCGCAATTCACTCACAGACGAGGCTCCCGCTCGAGACTTCCTCCATATTCAAGTCTCACAAGCCCAAAATGACGACAGTTGCACGTTGCGGATGACCCGCTCGGATTCGAACATGAAGTGCGGGCCCCATAGGGAGGGGGCTCCCGCCTGAGACTTCCTCACAATTCACTCACAACGAGGCTCCCGCCTGATACTTCCTCCATATTCAGGCCTCAAATCAGCGAGTAGTGATGATGATGATGATGATGATGATGATGATGATGATGATGATGATGATGATGATGATGATGATGATGATGATGATGATGATGATGATGATGATGATGATCGTTCGATGCCGATGATGGTGAGTGATCGTGCGATGGTGATGGTGATGCTGATGGTGATGATGATGATGAGTGGGGAGTGATGGTGATAGTGATGATGATGCGGAGGAGGAAGCAAAGAGGAGCAGAGGAGAGGGAGGAGGAGGAGGAGATCCTGCGCGGAGGGTGTGATGTTGATGATGAGAGAGTGTGAGTGAGTGTGAGTGTGAGTGAGTGGTGGTGATGATGATGAGTAAGTGAGTGAGTGTTCGAAGGCAGGAGAGGAGAGGGGGTGGGGTGAGTGTTCCTGCGCGGGGTGTGCAGAGAAAACAAGAAACCCACTTTGAATGTGGGGAAAAACAACAACAACAACAACAACAGCAACAACAACAACAACAAAAATAAAAACAACAACAACAACAACAACAACAACAACAACAACAACAACAACAACAACAACCACAACAACCACAACAACCACAACAACATCAACAACAACAACAACAACAACAACAATAACAACAACAAATCACAAAAAAGCAACAACAACAAAAACGAAACAGGACGCCGACGCCGCCCTGCTTTGGCGACGCACCGCACGGAAGCGGAACCCGTCGCCAGTTGGCGTCGGGTCCATGGATCGGGGAAAAGTCGAGCAGGGCATCGACTGCGGAATCTACTTGCCCAGACTTGATTTGTCGTCGAATCCACGGGCAGCTCGTAGAACTGTCGCAGATCTACGAGCGGTTGACGCACTCTTGCTGAAGAGGCGACGTGAAAACCAATCTTCGGGGTAATTAGGCCGATTCTGTAGCCGATCCCCCCGTCGGAGAAAAGAGACCCCCGAGACATGCAGCCGATGCCGCCGGATCGGGCGACGGGGCGCGGCGGCAACTGCCTGGGGACGGGGCCCATCTCGTGGGCGAGAAACACACAGACACACACCTCCGTAGCCGCGGCCTCGTGGGCCGGCCCCCGGACCGCGACCCCGCGGGCCCGGGGCGTCTCTGCTCGCGGAGGCCCCGCGTGGAAGACGCGCCCGTGCGCCCGCGCCCCCGCGGAGACGCGCCCCGGAGGCCGGACCGCGAGGGCGCCGATGCGGACGTGCTCGCCGCGCGTGACAGTGCACGCGCCTCAGCCTGGCGGTGCGCACAGTGGGGCAGGGTGAGGGGGGAAGGCTCCTCAGAAGGGGGCTGCTGCTTCAAAGGCGCCAGCCCTGCATCTGCAGCTGAGGCCCGCGCCCTCTGAGGAGCAGGGGGTGCCTCTGAGGAGCCCTCCCCCTTCCCCCTGCCCCCCCTCTGCGCGTGGCCGAACTCTGGCCGAGGAGCCCCGAAAACGCACCGCGCCCGGGCAAAAACAAAAACCTCGGCGCCACCCGCGCGGAGCCCCCCCGGGGGCCGGCGCCGGAGCCCGTATAGCCCCTGGGCGCGGGGCGCCGAGCGAGGGGCGCCACGTCGGGGGCCTGGACGCGCGGCGCCCCGATGTAGGGGGCCACGTGCGAACCCTACGCCTACCCCCCACGATTTCTGGGGGGGAGGGTGGGGCTCACTGCGTGCGGGAGCTCCCGAGCGAAGTGAAGCCCACCCTCCCCCTCAGAAATCGCGGGGGCAGGGGCAGGGTTCGCACGTGGCCCCCTACGAGGTGCTCCTCGCGCGGCCCCCGGGGCTCCCGACTCTGCCCCATGAGATCCTGGCGTTGCGGTTTTCTCACAGCGGGCGCCTTCACCACGCCTCGGGCCCCGGGAAACTCTCGCCAAGGCGGCCCATAGCTCGAAGCCTGGCGAAAAGAGAGAGAGAGGCAGGGCCTGGGGCCCCGGCCCTGCCTTCCTGCGGTGCTGCAACTCTCGTTGGCAGGGTCGGGTCTCGGGGGCGCGTGGCTGCTCAGCCCCTGCCCGCGTTCCCTCGACAGCGGGTGGCCGAATCGCACCTTCGGAGATGTCTGGGAGGCGCGCCGCTGCAGGGGGGCAGCGCGCCCGGCGCCCCCCCCGCGCCGCGCCGCGCCCGCGGGCGCCCCGCCGGGCGCCCCGCCGCGCCCCTGGCGGAAGAGGCGCGGGCGTCGGGGGGCTGCCGAAGGCGCCCCTGGCCCAAGTTCCCTTCGGGCTTCGAGGGGCCTATCCCCCGAGCGGGGTGGTGTGATGGTGGGGCTGAGACACAAATCGAGGTCGATTGGGGGAGAGGGCACGCGAGAGGACACGAGACCCTTCCGAGGGCCACAGTGCCGCAGGAACGCAGGAGGCGTGGCGCCACCTTTCGCAACACCGCGGGGCCAGGGGGGCACCTTGGGCCAGGGGGCCCTGACCCAAGGCGCCCCCAGCTCTTCACCCCCTGCTGGAGTCCCTGGGGCCCCCTGGGCCTCGCGAAGGATGCTCTGTGGAGGCCGAGGCTCCACGGAAATCCCTGGGGGGGCACCCAGGGCCAGGGGCACGCGGGGGACCAACCGAGGCAGAGGGGGCGGGCGCTGCGCTGCGTCAGGGGGCGGGGCCAGGCAGGCCCCGCCGCTCTGAGCGCAGCCGGGGAGGGCGCCGACCGAAAGCGACCCCTGGGTCAAACCTCCACGGGCGAGCGACAGCTTCGCAGGTCGCTGCCCCCCCTCCAAAAGGGAGCCGCTACGTCTCGGCTGGACGTGCGCGCTCTCCCCTATACTTTGCTGTGCCTCCCAGAGGCCCACGAGAGTGGCGACCTTTGCGCACCTCGCTGCCACCCAGGGAGCTGCGAGGTCTTCGCTGGGTGTGCATACTCCCCTACTCCGCGGTGCCCCCCAGGAGCCCACGAGAGCAGGGACAGTTGTCCAGCTTGCAGCCCCCCAGTACGCAAGGTACGAGGAAGGGAGGCAAGGACGCAGGAGGCTGGATGAGGGGAGAGGAGGGTGGAGGAGGGGGTGGGGAAGACGCGCGGGCAGTGTCAATACAAACGAGAAAGCAACACTGGAGGGCTGGAAAAAACACTCACACACACACAACGAAACGGTGACGATTCAGAGGGAAGCGACTACGAGACTTCAAGCAAGTAGCATCCGAAACAGCTCAACCGAACTATGACTTAAGGAATACTACGGAAAACAGCCTGCGACAAATGTGTTGACAACCATATCCAAGCGCGCTCCGTGTAAACAAACCATACGACACTTATGCGAAATCAATGCAAGCAATGAAAACCACGCCAATTGATCCTTATGCAGGTCCATTCATCCGTCCATGCATCAATTCAGTCTTAAATCTAATCAACCATCGAGATGAACCAGTGTAGCGACACACACACACATACACACGGCAATCGATGC
>CAUYUJ010018302.1:78590-127117 GCA_963575745.1 Prorocentrum cordatum | reverse complement strand
AAAAAAAAAAAAAAAAAAAAAAAAAAAAAAAAAAAAAAAAAAAAAAAAAAAAAAAAAAAAAAAAAAAAAAAAAAAAAAAAAAAAAAAAAAAAAAAAAAAAAAAAAACGTGGTAAAGACGAATAGGAGGGAGATGAAGATGAATGCGATTCAAGACGAGATGTATGATCTTGGAGGGGGGGCAACCATATACATATCTATATATATATATATATATATATATATATATATATACCTATGTGTATACGTATAGCCATAGCCATATCTATATCCATATACATATCCATAGGCACATCCATATTCAGACCCCTCTCCATATCCATATCCGTATCCATATCTATAGCCGCCGCCCGCTGGATCCCCAGAAGGTCGGTTCCCAGGCGGTAGATATGGATAAATTCCGACCTCGCTAGCTTTGACTGCGCGCGAAGCCGTATGTGTGTGAGGCTGCAGCAGCTTGTAAGGCTGAAGGGGCCCAGGGAAAAACGAACAAGCATACACAAATCCCAGGACCCCCCATCTGTGTTCACATGGTCTATAACATGTTCCCATACTTTCCTGGGAATCCACGATTTGTTGTCTGTGTGTGTGTGTGTCTCTCCCCCCGTGGAAAACGCAGGGCGGGCACGCCACGTGGCGTGGAGCCTCTGCCCGCGCCGCCCGTGCGCTGAACCCGCCCACAGGGGCCCGCCCGGGGAAGCGCCGCTCCGCCACGACGGCGACGCGCCGCCGCTGCGGCCCCCCCCCCCGAAGCCTTCCGGGAGCCCAGCGAACCTTTTGTTTTCTCTCCCGCTCTCCCTCCCTCCCTCCCTCCCTCCTCCTCCTCCTCCTCCTCCTGTTCCTCCTCCTCCTCCTCCTCTTCCTCCTCCTCCTCCTCCGCGTCCTCCTCCTCCTCCTCCTCCGCCTCTTCCTCTTCCTCCTCCTCCTCCTTCTCCTCCTCTCTCCCTCTTTCCCTCCCTCCGTCATTCCTTCTCTCCCTCCCTGGAGTCGACCTTTTGTTTTCTCTCCCGCCAAACATTGGAACGCACAAAGACACACACTGGTCACTGCACCGACCTTGCAGACGTGCTCCAGCGGACTCTTGCATGGATTTCTGCAGATGCAAGATCCCCAAAACGGCGACCGAAAAACGACGTGAATTGCACGTCGATGTTTTGTAGTCTTCATTCCTGACCCAAAACAATCCGCGCGAAATTCACTTCGAAATCCGGAACGAAATTCTCCAGGACAATCTGGGCCCATCCCAGTGTTTTCCGAACGGAATCCGCTCTGCGAAGTTGGCGCCATGACTCTGGTACTATTCTGTCCTCGTCAGAGGTGCGCGTCCGTCCCGAGCACATAGTATGCCCGTCTTGTGGTGTGTCGTTTCCCGAGCGGTGTGGCCAGAAAGCGCCCGCCACGAGGCATATACTGTAAGATTTCTCGGTGCGTGCGTCGCCCCTGGAAGGGGGCAACGCACACATAGTATTAGTATGTTGGGGTGGCGCCGACAGAGCATCACTGGTAGCCCTACCCTGAAATCCTGGCGTCGCAATTTTTGCTCAACCGCGGACAACTTGGCCTCATTTCAGGCCCCGGGGCCCTCACAAATCAATGCGGCTCCGAAATGGCGCGGGAAGATGGGGTCCGGGTCTCTGGCCGTGATTCTTCACGATGTCTCATTTCTGCTCGCGACGTCGGATCACAGGGTACCACAACTTGCGCTGGGCGATTCCAGGCGGTTCTGCGCGATCCCCGGGGGGGTGGGAGCTCCTGGCGGGCACCAGGGAGCCTCCTCCCTCGAGCCGGAATCGCACGGCGCCGCCCCGAGTCGCGAGCCCACCAGGAGACCTCCCTGGAATCGCACGGGGCCGCCTGGAATCGCCCACATCGGGCTCGCTTGCAGGCGCACAAAAGCCCGCTCAAGACCCCCCCCGCCCCCAAGCTGCCTAGGAGCCCCCTGGAGTCGCCCGAAGTCCTACCCGCGGCGGCGACGGCGGCTCCCGACGGTCTCGGCGGCGATGGCGAGGCAGCCCAAGACCAGCCCAAGAATCGGAGGTGGCCCAAGGTGTCCCTGACCCAAGGTGTCCCAAGGGTTTCTGGGGCGGCGACGGCGGCTCTCGGCTCTCGGCGGCGGCGACGAGAAAGCCCAAGACCAGCCCAAAATCGGGCGTTGAGGGCCCCAGTGGTTCCTGGCGCGAAAAGCTGGCGACACCTTGTGGCAGGACCACTTCTAGAAACGCACGAAAAACGACCCCCACACGCACCAAGACCGACCTCGGACACCCTCAACGACAAACCCGGCAGACTCCCAACAGGCAAGCCCGAGACCCCCAGATCCATCACCTCGGAACTCGGAACCATCTCGGGAGCATTGAGACTAGGACCCTGTGGTTCCAGAACTCCTCCTCAAAACAGCTCAGCGGAACAACTGCGATGTTACCCAGGCACGGTGGGCCAGACCTTGCAGCAGCCAACTCCGCGTCCACATCTACACACGACACGTGACAGGCGAACGTAAATTAGTAGAGCGGCTCAAGTATGGCGACAGATAGTTGATGCACGGCGAAGTAATAATAGAGACCGAACAATCCGAACTATCTACACGGGTAGCGAGGTAGAAATATGGATAACAATGAGCCTTGAAAGACGGGAGCTTGAAAGATACATACAGAGAAAGAAAGAGGAATGGGTGATGAAGCCAGAGAGAAAGAAGAAAAGAGAAAGGGACAGCCGCTACCCCACGAATATGGTGTCACTGGGAAGCCGAGGTCACCGCAATCGGCTGTTGAGCAAGTAAAATGAAGACCTCTTCTGTCATGAGATTGGCCCACCACTTGCATAGCCCTAGCACCCCGCGTGCGCGATCTTCATGGTTTCAGAAAGGGTGTCCAAACCCGCAATCCCGAGGTCCAAATGGCAATCAGCAACAAGCGCGATAAGATCTATGTAAAAAGAAAGAGAGAAAGAGAGAGAGAGATATGCGTATCTGCGTACTCATATACGTATACGCGTACGCGGTGGCGGGAAAAGGAAGACGGTCGAAATGCACCTCACTCGCAATAAACACGAAGACAGAAAAGTTAATCCGTAACTCGCCTCTGTAATTCGGCACAAGACGTTGCAGGTCGCCACGCCGACAGCGCGACACGGCAGAGGCAGAACCTCTGCTGGGACCACGTAGTTCAGCGGCCCCAGACCGAACAGCAGGATGGCAAGGGGGCCAGGGGAATCGAATACGTCCACGAGTCAGCGAAGAAAGATCGAGCAGCACTGACCGGCCAGACAAATCAGCCGGGAAACATACACAACGAACCCAAAGTCCAATGTGATCCATCTCTCCATCGTCGATATCGGCACACACAACTGAATCATATCGCAGACGGCTTCCAGGCACACCCCAATCCATGGACCATCCCTCCTAGCCCCGCCCCCAAATCTGATCTGCAGCTCATTCTCCAGCCGACTGTTCAGTGGAACTCGAAGACTCGTCCTACCCCCCTCACACCTCGGATCTTGCACTCCTCCCCCTTTCCCCCCCTCCCATGCTCTCATGTGGGCTGCAACGAAAACGACAGAAAGCAGCACACGGACAAATCCAGAGTCACCGCGAGGAGCCCAGCCACCTTCGGGACCTACTCGGAATAGCACCGACCCTGGCCTGTCCTACCACGGCTGTGCTGCAACAGGACTCTCTGCAAACCGAGCAGGAGCGCCGTGCGTCCCGGACCCCAAGCCTGCAGATTTCACCGCGCCCCCCCAGGTTGAAGGCGAGCCCCATCGCCCCTCACACTGCGTGCGGACAGGCTTTCGAAAACCTCACCCCGGGAGCCATGCCGACACAAATCTCGCATTGGGCAAAACATGAAGACAGCAGCACCCGTTTCTCTTCAATGATGAGAAGGACAGCACCAGGGCCAGGGACGTTCCGCGAGAGGGGAGGCGACGAAAGGCAGCACCTGGGCCAGGGACAGTCGGGTACACGGCAAGCCAAAAAAATGGCGGCGACGCGAGGCAGCCAGGGCCCAGGACAACTGAGAACACGGATGGCGAAAGAATCTGCTGGCGGCACAGGATGCTGCGGGAGCCAATCGGCGACAGCGGCGGGCACGGCGGGCGTCGATGGAGACCGACGGCGGCGTCAACCAGCACCAGGGCCAGGGACAAGGTCGGGGACTCGTTTTGAGCGGCAGCACGGTCGACGCGGCAAGCCAATGTGCGGGATCGCGAATGGAACACTGGTGTCGGGCACACCGCCAGCGAGCGGGAATCGGCAGTGACGCAGGGCAGCTCCCATGCCGAGGACAGCCGAAGGACCGGAGAAGAAGCTCGGCGGCGACACAGGCAGGAGATCCCAGAATCGAATCGATTAGTCGGATCGGCGATCGACATGAATCGGATAGGCAGAAATCGGCAGCCGAGTCGGGAAAAGTCGAGTCGGCAGGAATCGGCAGGCTAGTATGCCTCAAATAACAAATCGGAACCCGAATCGGAATCCCAGGTCGAATCGAATCGGAATCGGAAGCCATCGACATCGAACCGAATCGAATCGGAGGAATCGAAACGAGCTCTGCACAGGGCAGCACCAGGGCCAGAACCATCGGGGACAGCGAAAAAAAAATGACGCCCGCGCAGGACTGCGCCTTGCGAGGGAAAGGCACGGACACGGCGTTCAAAGGAAGGTTGGCAGCGACCCCGGGGAGCACAAAGGCTGGGGACAAGCGCGGACTATGGCAAACACATTCCACCGCCCGCCATGAATATGACCAAAAATGGCAGAAGGCGACCGTGATCCAACGAGATGAGAACGGCTGCGCGTCCTGAATGAGAACGGCTGTATTCAATATGCTATGAGTTGGTCGATGAGATCGGCGGGCAACTATAAGCGCCTACGAAACGAGAAATAGACACACTGTGAAATCAGAAGTGAACGCACTCAGCGCTCTGCGCATTGTATTCACAACACTCGTACACCAATAGCTTTACCCCGTTTAGATAAAAGATCAAATAATATGTCAGAATATATCCCATGCAAGCGCAAACGGACTAATGATCACACGCGCTCCAAGATGCACATGCATGCGCATGAATGCATGACTGCGCGCTCCCACTTACAAAGCACTGGCGACTACGAGGATTGATGGTTCATCAATTGTAACATGCGAGCCACAGAGAAAAAGTTGGCAGACCGATTGAGAAACCCACCATGCAGATCGTCATGCCGACCAAGTTCCTCCAGAAGCAACAATAATGTCATGTGGGGAAACATAGCCAAATATTATGATAATACCGATGACTGACGTCGAAACGCAGCGTTTTTTTTTCGAAAATCGCAATAACGAAACCAGCAACTCTTGCGTCACGAGGTGTGGGTCATCCAATGGTGGACGTCGAACTTCAATTTTTTGTTTGAGTTGGTCGTGACATCCCCCGCCTGCTTTTGAATAGCACCATGCACTGTCTAACAGACGAGCCCTGACAAACGCCTTCCCATCCAGCACAACAACTTTCCTTTGGAGGCCTGAACTTGCGTCTAAAAAGATACGGGGTGACCTCACATGGACATCACGAAGCCTGGTAAACCTCCAAAAACTTGCAGGCTTGCACAACAGACCCGACGACAGAAAACCATGGATCTAGTACATGCCAAAAAAAGCGCATACATACACATATCAATAACATGTTGAAACATGCGGCAGTCCGCCGCCAACGTCGGGAAACACACCAATCGATGGGGAACCTGCAAAAAAACAAAAAAACAAAAAAAAAAAAAAAAAAAACATAAACCACCCCACACGAACGACAAACAAACGTCAACACATACGTGTCTCTTTCTCTCTCTCTTTCTCTCTCTCTCTCTCTCTCTCTATTTCTCTCTCTCTCTCTCTCTCTGTCTCTCTCTCTCTCTCTGTTTCTCTCTCTCTCGCTCTGTGTATATATAAGAAATAAAAATATGTGAATATCTGTATTTGTCTCTCGTTATATTTGTCTCTCTCTCTCTCTCGCTCTCTCTGGCTCAACCTCTCTTTACGTATCCCTCTCTCTCTTTCTTTCGTTATCGTTCTCTCTCTCTCTCTCTCTCTGTCTCTCCCTCTCTTTCTCCATATATTTCTCTCATTATCTCTCTCTCTCTCTCTCTCTCTCTCTCTCTCTCTCTCTCTCTCTCTCTCTCTATATATAAATCGTTCTCTCTCTCTCTCTCTCGCTCTCTCTCTCTCTCTCTCTCTCTCTCTTTCTCTCTCTTTCTCTATATATATATATAATAATAATACAAGTACATATTATAGTGCTTCGTCCGCTGGCATATGCGTCGCAATTTGCGACGCTGCTTGCTTCTTGTGACCCTAATATGTTGTTGTTCATATTGCTGGCTTCCCGTCAACCATCGCGCCCGCGGCTGCCGCATCCGGATGCAGACTGTGCTTTGCATGCCCTCCCCCCGACGCTAGATGAACTGCGCGCGTCTTCCGCAAGAGCGCCGAGCTGCCAGGCTTCGCTTCTGACCGCCCTGAAATATTGATTTGTTTTGTTGTTCGGATCAATACTTCGAAATTCGGGCATCCATCTTTGTTGTTCGATATGTTGTTGCCGTTGTGGTTGTGTTTTGTTTTTGTCCGTTTGGCAAATGGGAGTCGGGGCGCAGCAGGGTAAGCATGTCGCTGGTGGCCAAGACATGGGACCGAGGCGGGGACGGGCCCATAAGTCAGAAGCTGGCGACATAAATGACCACGATGGAAGCCACCGCCACCGCAAATTCACATAAACAATCCAGGACGGCCGGAATTCCGCATTTGTGGGGCAGCCATTTTCGGCACTGCGCGCAGCTCAAACGATTACGTGCGCCAGCACTTAAAGATTTACCCTGGCAAAGCACCTTGATAGCAGCAAAAGGTGGCATGAGAGACCTGTGGAACCTGCAAGACATGTGGGACCATCAAAGCCTGCTAGACAACATGGAGCTGTGAAACCTGTGGGACCTGTGGGACATGCGGGACCAGCGGGACCTGTAGGACCTGCGGGACCTGCGGGATTTACGAGACCCGCGAACCCTCCAGAGCTTGTAGGACCTCTGGGACTTGTCGGACCTCCGGGACAAACGAGCCCCATTGGAGCTGTGGGACCTGTGGGACCTCGACTTGTGGGACCTGCGGCACCAAAGAGACCTGCGAGACCTGTGGGATTTGTGGGATCAGTGGGAAATGCAGAACGTGTGGGGCCTGTAGGACATGAGAAACCTGTGAGACCTGTGGGGCCTGTGGGGCCTGCGGGACCTGTGGGACCTGTGCGACCTGCAAGACTTGCGAGACCCGTGGGACTTGTGATACTGGTGGGACCCGTCGGACCTGTGGGACCGGTGGGACCTGCGTGGCCCGTGAAGACCTGTGGGACCTGTGAGACCTGTGGGTCCAGTGGGACCTGTGGGACCCGCTGGGCCTGTGGGAAATGTTAGACCTGTGTAGGATATGTGCGTTTTGTGGGATCAGTGGGGACCGTGGGACTTGCAGGGCCTGCGAGACTTCTTGGAACTGTGGGACCTGTGGGGCATGTAGGTCCTGTGAGACCTGAAGGGCCTGCAAGATCAATGAGACCTGTGTGACTTGCGGGGCCTGTGGGACCTGTGGGCGTTGTGGGAGCGATGGGACATGTGGAACCTGTGGGACCTCTAGGATTCATGGGACAAGTGAGAACGATTTGATTTGTTGGACCAATGGGACGTGTGGGGCCTGCGAAACCTGCCAGACTTGCAAGGCCTGCGGCGCCTGCAAGATTTGTTGGACCTGCGGGACCTGTGGGATATGTGGGATATGCGGGACATGCGGGACTTGTGAAACTTGCGAGACCTGTGGGACCTATGGGACTTGTGGGACCTGCGAGGACTGTAAAACCTGCGCGACCTGCGAGATCTGCGAGACCTGTGGGCCTTGTGGGACCTGCGACCGCCGAGGACCAAAATAAGGCCCTGAATTGTGGAAATGCCGGCACCCAAATAAGGACCTTACTTGGGACCCAGGGAACTCCTTATTAGATTTCGCGGATCGGCAAATGTCTCGTGCTTTGGGGCCATCGAGGCCACCAGAGAATTCCTTACGTCCACCATGTTTTCTTGGAGCGGGGGGCACAAAATTCAAACGCCCCAACGTGGGTCGGAAGCCCTCAACTAACCACCCCACTTGGAAACGCGACGCAACTGTTCTGCCGAGACCTGAAGGCGACTTTGATGACGTCACCGCCGCACCTGCACTGCATCCGCTAATCCGCAGGCAAACCCAAGAAACCGCCATGGAAGCGAGCACGACCCCAGATGGCACCAGCAGACCCCTTTGGGGAGTTCACGACGGCCCATGCCCCGCAATCTCCCACTGAGCCCTGAACGGCCCAAGAATGCCCCAAGAGGCCCCCAAGACAACCCAACAAGAGCACGTGACAAGCCCAATGCGGTCTGAGAGTAACCCGTGAGCAACCCAAGACCGGCAAGAATAATGGACGCTGAATGAAGCAGAAAAACAAGAAGACTCACAACGGGTGAACGGAGGAGGGGGGGCGACAACGGGGCGCCAACGGCGCGATTGTCTTCCATTGAATTTTTTCTATCGGGCCTACGCAATACACCACGGCACCATTCGGCAATTAGAACAATCACTGCGGCCGCCGGAGCCAGTTCAGCAGGCCGGCGGGCGGCAGCACTGCCGGAGAAAGCACAACGAAAGAAGACACAAAGACAGAGACAAACAAAGGAGGGAGAGGAAAGGTGGCAGGCAACCAGGCAGGAGGAAAACGAGGAGGAACGAGAAGCTCCGGACGCGCCTGGCGAGAATTCGCCTGCGGCTCACGGGGGGCGGAGCCAGGGAAAGGAGGAAGACGGCGGACGACCACAGCGACAGCAGCGAGCAGAGAGGGAGAAAAGAAAGGAGAACGAGACAAGGGGGACGGGACGAGAACAGAAAAAAAAGACAAAGGAGAAAGAAGAACCCGCTCATCGGACTGCCAAGAGAAAATAAGAACGGAGGCTGTGCGAAACCATGACTCGTAGAGCTTCCCTAAGAGCGTTAGCGACGGAGCTAGAAAAGTAATGACTCGTCGAGCTCCCCTAAGAGCGTTAGCGGCGAAACTAGAAGAGTAATTCCGGCGCGCTGGGGGGCGAGTTGGCAAAAAAACTCGACGGGAGTTTTGCATACATTTGCTAGGTGTAAATTCGATTTCTCGAAAGTTGAACATTCGTTAGAGCTCTCGTATTTTCCCCCATCTGCGATCTTACGTCCGCTCGCCATCTTAATATCAAGTCGATCGAGTACCTACTACTCCCAAAAAGCACTGGGCCGGGATCGGCTGTTTTGTGTCATCTTGGCAGGTGCCGTCAGTTTTGTGTACTTAACTCGAGCTGTAGGATAGCTACATAATGGATAGGCACACCTAATCCATCTAGAATCGTCAGGCGCGTTCGTCTCAAGCAGCTAGATGTCTGAACTCGGTATGCTACCAGAGCTAGGTATGCGATATTATTCGTACTCTGCTATTTTTTGGAATTTGATGATGAGCTTCCTGACTTAACTCGAGCTGCAGATGAGCTAGAGTGCTGTTCGGCACAGCAATCGAACGGAAACCATCAGGCGCGCTAGTCTAAATTATCAGAGCTACGTCCGAAAAAACTATTCGTATTCTGCTAACGTGTTAGAGATGGTGATGGTTTTCTTGACTTAGCTCGAGCTGCAGATGTGCTACAGAGCTGTTCGGCACAGCAATCGGAAGGGAATCATCAGGCGCGCTAGCCTAGAGTATCCAGACGCCTGAACTCGATCTGCTATGAGAACTGGGTCCGACAAACTATTCGTACTCTGCTAAGTGTCCAGACATAGTGCTGGTTGTCTTGACTTGACTCGATCTGCAGATGAGCTACAAAGCTGTTTGGCACATCAATCGGAAGGAACTCATCAGGCGCGCTAGTCTAAAGTATCTAGATGCCTGAACTCGGTCTGCAGCGCTGGGTCAGAAAAACTACGTGTACGCTGCTAACTTTTCAAAAATGGTGATGGCTTTCCTGACTTAACTCGAGCTGGAGATGAGCAACAAAGCTCTCTGTCACACAAGTCGGATGAATATGGTAAGAAACGCTAGTCCAAAGTATCGAAATGCCTAAATTCGGTCTGCTACCAGAGCTGGGTCAGAAAAACTAGTTGCACTCTGCTAAATGTTTTAAACAAAAATAATGGTACCTTCTTTGAGGTACCTCGAGCCACAGAGGAGCTACAGAGCTGTTTGGCACAGAAGCGGGAGGAATTTGTCAAACGCGTCGCCTCAAGTATCCAGATGCCCGAAGTCGTCACGCCTTCAGAGTTGGAACCAGAAAACTATTCGGAATCTATTAACTTTTCCAAAGATGACGATGCATTTCTTGATATTTCCCGTCCTTTTCCTCCTCCGGCTTCTCCTTATCCTTCTTATCGCTGTCATCCTCAGCCTGCTCCATCTCCTTTCTCCTCAATCCTTCTTCTCCTCCACGTCCTTCTCCATGAGACCGCGCTATCGCGCGCGCAATGCGAGATTGCCGCGCCCGCATTGCACGAGGAAGCTCTACGAGTTCCCGGCGGTAACCAAGGTTGACGGTTTACTGCCGGCTCCCAGTTCCGGCGCGCTGGGGGGCTAGTTGGCAAAACAATATCGACGGAAGTTTGGCTTGTTTTTGACATTTTTTACTTGCATTCCCTCAAATTTTGAACATTCGGTAGAGCGCTAGCGTTTTGTCTCCTCAGATTCGATCTTATTCCCGCTTGCCATCTTAATCTCAGGTCGATCGGGTACCTACTACTGCCAAAAAGCATCCCGGCGGCATCGGCTGTGTAGTGTCATGTGGACAGGTGCTGTCGGTTCGCTCAATTTAACTCGAGCTGCAGATGAGCTACAGAGCTGGTAGGAACACCTAATGCATCTAGAATCGTCAGGTGCGTTCGTCTAAAGTATCTAGATGTTTGAACTCGGCCTGTTGCCAAAGCTGGAACCACGAAACTATTCGCACTCTGCAAATCTTGTGGGATGCTCATGAATTTCTTGGCTTAACTCGAGCCCCAGACGAACTACAAAGCTGTTTGGCACAACAATCGAAAGACGACCATCAAGCGCGCTAGTCTAGAATATCTAGATGCCTGAACTCGGTCTGCTACCAGAGCTGGCTCTGAAAAACTATTCGTACTCTGCTAATTGTTTGAAAGATGTCGATGGCTTTCTCAACGCAACTCGAGCTGCAGATGACCTACAGAGCTGGCAGGCACACCTAATTCACCGAGAATTGGCAAGCGCGTTCGTCTCAAGTATCTAGATGTCTGAACTCGGCCTGCTACCAGAGCTGGGATCGCGAAAATATTCGTACTCAGCTAATCTTTTGGGATGCTCATGAATTTCTTGACTTAACTCGAGCTGCAGATGAGCTACAAAGCTGTTTGTCACAACAATCGGAAACCGACCATCAGGCGCGCTAGTCTAAAATGTCTAAATGCCTGAACCGAGTCTGCTACCAATAAGGGGTCTGCAAAAACTATTCCTACTCTGCTAATATTTTTAGAGATGACGACGGCTTTCGCAACTTAACTCGAGCTGCAGATAAACTACAAAGCTGGCAGGACACCTAATGCATCCAGAATCGTCAAGCGAGTTTGGCTCAAGTATCTAAATGTCTGAACTCGGCCCAGTGGACCGCGAAACTATTCGTATTCTGCTAACTTTGTTTGAGATGAGCATGAGTTTCTTGACTTAACTCGAGCTGCCGATGAGCTACAGAGATCGGCACAGAAATCAAACAAAGATGATCAGGCGCGAGTCCAAAATATCTAGATTCCTGAACTCGGTCTGCAGACATGCATGAACTCCGCACCACTTGCCTCCTTCTTCAGACAGGCGAACAAACGGCCGCCGATCAAAAGGGAAACACTTTCCATTAAAAATACCAACAGAGAGGGACGGGGACTTAAGCGAGAGAGAGGGAGGGGGGGGAAGGAGGAAGGAACGAGGGAAACAAACGACACCCTGCTCACGCCGGCGCCCACGCACGATGGGCCAAGAGCGGGTGAAAAGCGGAGGATTGGCGCCACGACGACAAAGTGCGCCACTGCACGTCTCCTGCGCGCACACGCGAGCATATGAAAGGCGCTCCACGACTTTTGAAACCTGTGAATTTAAATGAATTCCTCTGTAGTTTCCACCGCGGTGCCTCGACAGCTTTTTGAAGAGTGCGTGAATCCAGTGGGCGGCCCAAGCGCGACGCGCCGAACTAGGACCACACTAGGAAAAGACAGCTTACGAAAACAAAACTTCAAGACGAGGGCAGGGACCAAATCAGGACCCGCTCCGCTATCTACGCTTCAATCTTTGAGAACATGCAAGGCAGAGCGGGGACGGAGGGCAGGACAGAGGGGGAAGGGGAGGGAAAGCGGAGTAAGCATCAGAAATAAGCATTGGACTCTGCCATTTTTCTTCAAAAGAACGTGCAAATTCATTGACCTCGTCGACTGTCTGGGTCTGAAAAACTGTACTCTTCAAATATTTCTAGAGCTGTCAATGGGTTTCTTGACTGAACTGGAACTGGAGATGAACAACAGAGCTGATTGTCACAACACTCTGAATAAAAGAGTGATGCGCGCTTGTCTAAACTATCTACAACTCAGTCTGCTAGAAGAGCAGTTCCGGTTCAAGAGCAACTCTGGTTCAAGAGCAATTCCGTTTGCTCTAGCATTCGGCTCACTTGCGCTTTCCCGTGAGTTGCGCTTGTGATTTGTGTGAGCTCCTGTTGGAGTAAGACTGCACTCACACCACCGAACCTCAGATCACGATGTCCGCAGCTTCTGCAGCGGCTCTACCAGGCGAGCCCACTGATCTTTCGCAAAAGTGGGTTGATGGAAAGGACGCCGGCAAGTCCAGTGTCCATACTCGTCAGCGCCAATCTGTTATCAAAGAGGTGAAAGATGCATTATCGAAGTCGCCTGATCAGAAGTCTCCATTTTCCAAGAAGAAGAAGGTGGACAATGATGAGTTGATGCAAGAAGACCAGATTCCACCAGGATTCGGAGCGGCACCTCCCTTCCCCGGCGTCGGAGCGGGCGCCTCCTCGGTGGAGCCGAATCGAGGTGCCCATGCTTCCCCGGTCGAAGCGGCAGTCCAGATGTCGGACTCTGATAAGTTGACATTTATTATGAACAATAGGGTAATGAAGAAAGAAATGGAGAATGTGGCAACGAAAACAGATTTGAAGCAGGCGGAGATCACCATGATGAAAAGTTGCTAAGTTGCAATTGCTGAATCAATCGAGCCCATTCAGAACGACATGCACGACGTCAAAGTTCGTTTATCAGCAGTTGAAAAGCGGGGAATTCCAAGCGCAGCAGTCAGTCAGAGTTCACAAACGGCAATCATCAGTATTACATTCCCATGACATTGCGCACCGCCGCGCTGCGTTTATCGGATTCGGAACAGACGACATTCAGCATCGCATTCGTGAGATAGAAATTTTCGCCCAGAATATTCCTAATGCGCCTGCGTTCGAAATTGGACATTTCTATTCAGGGCCTCGAAACAATCGTAGATTGACGAAGGCGTCATACGTGGAGCTCCGGAATCCAGAGGCTGCCTCAACATTTCTAGAGTTGGCAAAAGACACATATTTCAAGAGCCAGTCGAATGTTGTAAAGGTCAAAGCAGCGAAGACGCAGATTAATTTACAGAGAGATTGGTATTTCAGAAAAGCATTGGAAATGATCAAGTCACATCGGAACGTGCAAAACGAGACCGTTAGTGCCGATTTCAAGACCCGCACCATTTTAATGTGTGATGAGGTCGGTTTTATCCAGCACGCTGGGGGGTTAGAAAGTGAATTGCGTGATCCCGTTCAGGACCTCCGTTTCCCCTAGGGATTCCGGGGGGACTTCGCACTTTGCACGCTCTACCCTCGCCCGCAGCCTAACTGCGTGCGCGCGGTCTCCGGGTTTTACTATGCCAGATTTTAAATCTCGTGCGCAGGGCAAGTTGCGTCACAGACGTCGTGGTCCACGGTCTGTCACTTCGATGGAGCGCCGTTGTCGCAAATCTTGCCGCCATAATTCAGATTTTTCGAGTTGCCTTAATCCGGAGTTTTCGAACCACCTTAACTCGGATTTTTCGAGTTGCCTTAATCCGGAGATCCCGGAATTTTCGAAGTGCCTTACTCCGGAGGGGCTATCTGCTACCATTTTGGAGCGCAAATCTGCAAGTAATTTCCTGCAGATTTCGCTTCACGAGTGCCTTTTTAAGTCTGAAGAGAACGAGCAGTCTCTACCTCAAGGAGGAGACCTAGATGAAGCCAGGTTAAATCTCCCTTCGCTTTTTCGAATTTCACCATTTTGCATTTGAATCTCCAGGGGGTTTTCTCTTCGCAGGCTGAGCTAGAAGCTCGCATTTCTCCTTTGCCTTCCCGTCCAAGTCTTATTTTTCTCTACGGAACTCGATTCGATCGAGCTTCAAGTCCCAATTTGCACGAGTACCCTTGCATCTGCAGGAGAGACAGAAACAGCGGCGGTGGCGGCGTAGCAACTTTTGTTTTAGATCAGTACTTTTCTCTTGTCTCACTCTGCCTACTTCTCCCAATGCGGAATGCTGCTGGTTGTTGTTTCATTTCGATTGCGGCCCCGTGCTCTTCGCCATATTTTATCGCCCTCCTTGTCACGGTGAGATTTTCTCGACGCAATCTGTTTTTAACGAGCTTGAAGATTTAATTTCTCAAGCTATAAGAGTCTCCATAGTTGGTGATTTCAACGTTCATAATCCGCCCTGGCATCGACATTCCATTCGTAATGCGCCAGAGGACACCGAAGCTGCACGCCTACGTTCGTTTCACGTTTTAAAACAGATTGCCCGAGGTCCCACTCGGGAACGATATCTATTAGATCTGATTATCACTGATTTGCGCGCGTTCGCAGATGTAGGTGTTTTACCGAAAGTTGCTGACCATTCTATTATATGTCTCTCTTTCCTCTCCTCCCCTTTATGCGTGTACTTCTTCTCGCATGTTGGCAGTTTAACGTGTCGAATTTGAGGCACGTGAGGGCTGACATAGACGCTGTTGATTGGAATCCTCTCTCTGGTCATCCCGATCGCGGCGCAGAGCTTCTTACTCCAGTAGTTTTGAACAGCATGCGCATGCATGTCTCGCGAGTTTCAATCCCAGCTCAGTCGTGTCATCCTTGGCTAACTGGCGAATGCATTGAAGCCGTCTCTGCAAAAGCGGAGGCAGCCGGCAGCGATGAATTTCCATTCGCTGTTTGGAATTGCATTGCTGTTTTACTGAATTCTTTCAAGCAGCATTGCGATCGCACTCGTTCGAAGCTTCGTTCTCTGCCTCGTGGCTCGAAAACTTGGCGGCGATTGTCGAATGAATTATTTGGTAAATTGGTCAAGTCTTCGTCGCCAGCCCTTCGCCGCGCGAATGGCGCTTGGGCGATTCGCGCCGATGAAAAGGCTGACTTTTTTGCTTCGTCGTCTAAGGGTCGCTGGCATGCCCCGACGCTGCAGGACAATAGTTGATCTGCGGTGGTGCAGCGAGCCCCTGTGGAACAGACTTCTTTCTTCGCCGCGCGGGCTAGGCATGCAAGGTTTGTTTAAAATCATGTACAGAATGATTCTGCCACCGGCCCTGACGGCATTCCCGTTCGTGGTTTAAGACATTGTTCGTCTTCTCTCGCCTTTCCCCTTGCTCCACTCGTCCGGTCTATTCTCAGATTCGGAGTCTGGCCATCTCGCTGGCGATTGCATCACATTTGCCCCCTATACAAGAAGGAGGCGATGCATGATCCAAAAAAATACAAAGGAATTCATTGAACTTCACAGCTGTCCAGGTGTGCAGAACGTGTTCTCCTCTCTTTCCTCCTCCCTCGCGTCTCTCGGTCGCTTCTGTTCGGCCCATTTCAATTCGCGTACAATCCAGGCCATGGCGCCCGAGATGCGAGATCTCATGTTCTTCTTACCTGGTTTCTTCTCATCTCAAGCGGCTGCCGCGTAGGTTTGCACTGCTCAGACGTGGCCAGCGCCTTCGACAAAGTGTAATCCGAACGACTTGTCGAAGTTGCGTGCTTTCGGTCTTCCGACCCGCTTGTGCGATGTTTTTGCCAGCTGGCTGGAGGCTCGCCCCGCTCGCGTCACTGTCGCAGGTGCCTGTTCAAGAACCACTGAAATGACAGATATGGTCTTTCAGGGCACTGTGCTCGGCCCACCAACTTGGCATTTATTTTTCAGTGACGCTCGGGGGGCCATCGTCAGAATGTTGCTTCAAGAAAAAAATTATGCTGATGATCTGAATGCTTCGTCCCTTTCCTCTCTCCACCTCCGATGCTGATGCGTTTGCGTCGGTGCAGCAGCGTCGGAGCTGCTTGCATGAATGGGGCCGCGCATACGGAGCCGGCCGGCAAGAAGCGATTTCAAAATTTTAGGTGCTGACTTCGACTGTAAATTTCTATTGACAAATGCGGTGCGAAGCTGTGCGCACGAGCGTGGCTGGAGGCTGCAATCACTAATGCGAACACGGCGTGTTCGCACAAACGCCGAGCTCGTCTTGTTATATAAAGCACATGTTCTATCATTCATCGAGTACGAAACTTGTGCTTTCACGCATGCCTCTAACTCCGTCTTGGCCTCTTTGGATCGCGTTCAAAGCTCAATTCTCCGCAATGTGGGCACTTCTGATTTAGATGCTCTTCACTTGATTCGTCCCCTGTTCCCCTCCGTGCCCCCCACCCCAGGCACTTCCGTCATGTGGTCGATCCCTGCCCTGCTCGGGCTGCAGATTATGTAATTCGTTCCACGTTGGGTGGCGCTCGCATGTACAATCTTCTGTCCGAGAGCGTCGCCAGTGCCCCTGACGCGAAAGAGTTCCAACATCTACTGTCTGAGCTCATGTCAGGTAACGTATTGGCCTCAGTTTTTTTTCGTGGCGTTTCCCACTCGCTTTCCACGAAAAGCGCCCCGTTCGGAACTGGCGCCCGGCGGCCTGATGGCCTCTGTCCGTGCCCAGGCGGTTTTTCTTGAGATAGCCACGAAAATCTTATGTGTTCTGCGTCTCTTCTTCTTCCTTCCTTTCGTCTTCGTTCTTCCTCGTTCCCCTCCTTGTCTTTCCCCCTTATGTTTCTTATTGTGTTCGCTCGTTCTTCTTCATTGTAATTGTCTTCGTTTTATTTCCTCTTTTCTTCGCTTCTTGCTTGGGTCGTTGCCTGCTGCTGCCGTCTCTCGTCGTTCTTCTTCCTCCTGCCCCTCCTGCGTGGAGCGCGGCGCGCGCGCTGCGCATTCACTGCGCACGTGGGCCCGTGCCCTTCTCTCCCCTTCCCCCCTCTCCTCCCGCTCTACATCTTTCTTCGCGTTGCTTCTCGTTGCTGCCCGCTTTCTCGCTCGCCATTCCTTTTCCCTTCTCTTTTCTTGTTCTCCCTTTCTTCTTCTCCTGCTGTTTCCCAGCCGGCCTGTCGAGCAGGCTTCGGTGGCTCTGTAGAAGGCAGTCTTTCTTTTCCCACCCTGGATGTAACCTGCATATTTTATGCGACTTGGCGAAGATAACAACGCTGCAGAGGTCCGATCGAATATATATATATATATATAAGAAGGCTGGGTCGAAACAACTGTTTGTTCCTTGCTTAATTTTGAAATGACGATGGAAACTTTCTTGAGCTAACTGGACCTGCAAGTGGAACGAACTGTTCGGCGCGACAATCGGCAGGAAATCGTGAGACGCGGTAGTGGAACCAGGAAACTATTCGCACTCTATCATTATTTCCGAAAATGACGATGACTTTCTTGATTCTCCTCCTTCTCTCTCCTCACCCTGCTTATCCCTTCCTTCTCGTTCCTTCTTCTCCCCCAGTCCTCTCCATGAAACCGCGTCTCGCAAGCGCGGAACGCGAGATTGCCGCGCATTGCACGAGCAAGCTCCACGAGTTCCCGACGGCATCCAAAATCGCTGCTTACCGCCAGCTCCCAATCGCCGCGCCAACTGTCGCCATAAGAAGCTACTCTGGGGCACGGCGAGGACGCGAATGATAGAATAAGCCAAGCAACGGGCCCTCAGAAGAAGCGGGCATCAGAGGAAGCAAAATTGAACTAGCGCTGGAATTCGCATTAAATTATTTTCTACGTATCTCGTAACAACAGACGAATCTCATCACATGCTCAAAGAGAAGGCAACACGGCTACGACTGTCAAAAACCAAAAAAATACGGTTTTTTATATTTTCTCACCCAACAAAAAAATGCAGATGATTTTTTCCAACGCACATCGCAGAGAATGACCAAGCCACATTGAAATCTCAACATAATCTCAACGCACAAGAAAATTACAGCTTAAAGAGTTGAGGGGGGGAGAAAGAGGGAGACCAACAAAAACAAGCCTCATCTTCACGCTGTAAACTTCCGGATCGCTCGGAAGCAGCACGGCCGGCCGAACGCCGGTCGGAGAAGCTATCAAAATGCGGCAAAACGCCCAGGAAAAGCGGAAGGGAGGAGGAGGAAGAAGGAGAGGGAGGGGGGGAGGGAGGGAGGGAGGAGGAGCAGCAGCAGACGACAAACGACGAGGAGAGAGAAAGGAAGAGGAGGCGAGCGGGGGGGGCAAGCCCCAAAAAGGCGGCGACGCGCGACGCGCGCACCATGCTCTCCAAGCACGGCGGCCGGAGGGTGGAGGAGAGAAGAGGGCGGAGAGAGGGACACGGCGGACGACAGCGAGAACGACAGTGGCACGCAGAAGGAGAAAGGGAGCAGGAGGAAGTGGGAGGGAAGGGAAGGGACGGAAGAAGAGCGAAAAATCAAGACGGAGATTTTACGGGGGGAAGCCAATCCCTGCAGCCGCGCAAACGGTGATACGCGAGGGATGCGGCAGCTGAAAAGATGCGCCCAGTCAGGGATGGAATTCGCCACATCACGCATTAGAGCTTGCAAGCGAGACTAAAATTCGTGAAGTGACGGAGCAGCGACCACGCTGTCTGGGAGGAAATTATAGACGCTGACAAGGCCCAGCACGAAGCGCCAGGCAAAATCTGGGGCACGAAGCTGGAGAGAGCCAGGTGCCGGGCGTGGCGACGAGGGGAACGAGGAGGGAAAGGGGGGGCAGGGCGAAAGAAAGAAGCGAAGTGACCGGGACTGAGACCTAGCACAGAACAGTGGATAACCCAGCATTGCGATGTCTCTTCTTGCACACAGCGGAGCCAAAGCAATTTGATTGAGGGCACCAAAATAAGAAATGCCCAAACTACGAAGAAAACTGTTTTGGATGGCATCAAAGAAAGCGAGCACAGAAGAAAAAACGTGGAATGCACAGGTCCTATATTCGATAAAAGATAAAACTTGGGCCTTGTATAATAGAAGCAATTCGGCAAAAATATAAAATCTGCGGCAACGAAGCAGACTCTGGATGTTTCATCTACAATCCAAAACACATGCAAAAATGGCTTCATACATTGGCAACCGTGCGTCGAATACTACCCAAAGCTTGAAAGAATCGCCCAAGGCCGCGAGACAGGATGCGTGCACTCTCCTGCCAAGATCAAAGACGACCCTGTTCGCAGCGCCCCAGCGGTGTGGAGAGGTTTGACATTCAGCCATCATGCGGCGCGCCTGGTTGTCTGTAACATTATTTTCGACGAGCCAATCGCATTCAAAGCGTCCGCATAAATTCCACGGCCCGAACAGCCATGCAAGAATCCGGGAAAAATACATTCCAAAGCACAGCGCCTGGTCAATTATGTTTTCCACACGCACTGGGGCAGAATGCCGCCCCTGAACAACCCGCGCCGTGCGCTGCTCCAACCAGCTAGCAAGGACACCGAGCACGCCATCTGGAACGGAAAAACCGCGCAGCTTCGCAAGCAAACGCGATCGAAGGCGCCGCTGACTGAGCGAAACAGCAAAACGCGGCGACCAGAGGAGATCGCGCTGATACCACAAAACACAATACTGCGTCCGGAAGGGGCCCCCGGCCAGGAGTGCATGCGAATTGACGAGCGCCGTACGCCCCGAATCTGTCCAAAAGGGCTAAACAATACATTCGTTCAACTGCCTTAGAAAGCTGTGCGGTTAACTGGATGCCCCGGTAATTATCTTTTGTTATATTATTATTTTTGTATATATTATTTGTTTTTAATATTTTTTAGCAGCCTCGGACACACAATCTCTCTTACCAAATCAGACCTCCAGACAAGCGGCAAACGGCCGCCTGGCGACGAGGGACACCATGCGAAAAAAACGAGCAGGAAGAGCGGAGGGGGGAGAGGAGGGCAAGAAAGCGGAAGGGGGAATCACCAAGCCAAGCTCCAGTCAGCGAAGGAAAGGAGTGGGTGGAAAGCAAACGGCTGTCTCCAACCAATACTGCGCCATGCAAGCACACTCTGCCGAACGCAATACTCGACAAAAGCTTCGAGGCGAGACTGAAAGTCTTGCACAGAATTGGCCTCAGTAATCGCCTGTGGAAAGATGTAACTCGTAGAGCTTCTCTTAGCGAGTTATTGCTGGAAGCTTACGAGTAACTCGTAGACCTTCCCTTAGCAAGTTGCTGGAAGCTTAAGAGTAATTCCGGGGCGCTGGAGAGCTAGTTGGCAAGAAAAATCTCGACTGACCTTTTGCTGACTTTTGGTCGGTTGAATTTTTTTTCTCGAAATTCAACAATTCGTTAGAGCTCTAGTATTTTTTCTGACCATATTCGATCTTATTCCCGCTCGCCGTCTTAATATCAGCTCGATCGGGTAAATATTTCTGCAAAAAAGCATCGCGGCGGGATCGGCTGTTTCGAGTCACCTTGATACGCTTTGTGACAGTTTTCTGCACTTAACTCGGGCTGTAGGGGGGCTACAGGGCTCGTACTCACAGGAATCGATTCTGAGACATCAGGCGCGTCCGCCTGCCGAATCTAGAGCTCGGAACTCGGTGCGCTGCCCGAGCTAGTTTCGCAAAACTATTCGTATTTGTCGAGTCATCTTGAGAGATGCTGTCCGTTTTCTGCACTCAACTCGAGCTGTAAGGGGGGTGCAGGGCTGGTAATCACTGGAATCGATTCGGAGACATCAGTCGCGTCCATCTGTCGCATTCAGAGCCCTGAACTCGGCCTGCTGCCCGAGCTAGGTCCGCGAAACTATTCGTATTGTTCGAGTCATCTTCAGAGGTGCTGCCGATTTTCTGCACTTAACTCGGGCTGTAAGGGGGTTGCAGGGCTGGTAATCACAGGAATCGATTCGGAGACATCAGGCGCGTCCGCCCGTTGCATTCAGATGTCTCAACTCGGTATGATAGTCGAGCTAGGTTCGCGAAACTATTTGTATTGTTCGAGTGATCTTGAGAGGTGCTGTCGATTCTCGCACGTAACTCAGGCTGTAGGAGAGCTACGGAGCTCGTGCGCACAGAAAAGAATCCAGAAGCATGAGGGGCGTTTGGCTGTTGCATCCAGGTCTGAAATCGCTTAGGCTAAAAACTATTCGTCCTCTGCAATTTTTTCGACATTATATATCCTCAGGAAGCTCTACAAGTCCCCCCGCGGTAAGGAAGGTTGACGGTTTACCGCCGGCGCCCAGTTGGTCCACCCGGCCAGAAAAGAAAATGTGATAACTTTGGGTCGGTTTTGCGAAAATTGAAAGAGATTTAACAATTTATTTTGGGAAAGCAAATTTTTACTCCGAACATTAGTATTTAAACTTCATTCTGCGAGCAGCTCAGCTGTCTAGAGGTAGTTTTAATTTTAAACATTTGGAGGAACCGACATCATGTTGATACCGAAAAATCGGAATTCTGTGTTTTTCTAGAAATGCTCTGAGAAGCTGTCTGCTTTACATCTGAACACTCTTACGCGTCCAAGGAGCTCTACGAGGTTCCCGGCGGTGACCAGGTTGACGGTTCACCGCCGGCGCCAGTTCTGGGGCGCTGGAGAGCTAGTTGGCAAGAAAAATCTCGACGGACATTTTGAGGAATTTTGGTCGGTTGAAAATTTTGTTTTCGGAATTCAATCATTCGTTAGAGCTCTACTATTTTTTCCCGTGATATCTGATCTTATTCCCGCTCGCCATCTTGATCTCAGCTCGATCGGGTACCTTTTACTGCCAAAAAGCACTGCGGCGGGATCGGCCGTTTCGAGTCATCTTGATTCGCGCTGTCGATATACTGAACTTGCCTCGAGATAGCAAACAGCTACAGACCTCGTAAGCATCTTATCGATTCAGAATGATCAGATGCTAGAGGTCTGAACTCAATCTGCTAGCCGAGGTAGGTCCGCAAACCTATTCGTATTATTCGAATCATCTTGACAGGCACTCTCGCTTTTCTGTAGTTAACTCGACCTATTCTATTGGACAGCTACAGGGCTGATACTTACAGAATCCGATTCAGAATCATCAGTCGCGTTTGTCTGTTGAATCCAGAGCTCTGAACTCGGTCTGCTGCCCAATCCAGAATCGCGAAACTGTTCGTATTGTTCGAGTCATCTTCAGAGGTGCTGTCGGTTTTCTGCACTTAACTCGAGATGTATGGGGGGGGCTACAGTGCTGGCGGTGTGGAGACATCAGACGCGTTCACCTGTGGAATCCAGAGCTCGGAACTCCGTCTGCTGCCCGAACTCGGTCGCGAAACTGTTTGTATTCTTCGAGTCATCCTCAAAGATGCTGTCGGCTTTCTGCACTTACCTCGGGCTGTAGAGGGGCTGCAGGGCGGGTAATCACAAGAATCGATTCGGAGACATCAGACGCCTGTCGCATTCAAAGGTCTGAGCTAGGTCTAATACTGGAACTGGGTTTGCCAAACTATCCGTTTTATTCGAGTCATCTTGAGAGGTGCTCTCGATTGACGCACGTAACTCGGGCTGTAGGAGAGCTGCAGAGCTCGTACAGAAGACAATGCAGAAGCATCGCGGGGCGTTCGGCTGTTGCATCGAGAGGTCTGAAATCGCTTGGACTGAACAACTATTCGTTCTCTGCATTTTTTTCGACATTATATGTTGTCAGGAAGCTCTACAAGTCCCCCGAAGGTTGACGGTTTACTGCCGGCGCCCAGGAATTCCGGGGCGCTGGAAAGCTAATTGGCAAAAAAAATCTCGACGGACATTTGCTCACTTTTGGGCGGTTGAAAATTTTGTTCTCGAAATTCAACGATTCGTTTGAGCTCTAATATTTTTTCCCATGATATTCGATCTTATTCCAGCTCGCCATCTCGATCTCAGCTCGATCGGGCACCCTCTACTGCCAAAAAACACACGGGCGGGATCGGCCGTTTCGAGTCATCTTAATACGCGGTAACGGTTTTCTCAAAATAACTCGAGCTTCAAGACAACTACAAAGCTGATAAACACAGCTAATCGATCCATTGAACCCAAGGTCTGAACTCGGTCTGCTAGCCGAACAAGGTCCGTAAACCTATTTTGTATTCGAAATATCTTGACAAACACTCTCCGTTTTCTGTACTTAACTCGAACTGAAAGACAACTACCGACCTGATACGTGCAAAATATGATTCAGAATCATCAATGGCCGTTGTCTGTTGAATCCAGAGCTCCGAACTCTGTCTGCTGCCCAACTAGGTCCGCAAAACTATTCGTGTTGTGCGAGTCATCCTGAGAGGTGCTGTTGGTTTCCTGCACTTAACTCGTTTAGGGGGGGGGCTGCAGGGCTGCTAATCACAAGAATCGATTGAGAGACATCAGACGCGTCACCCTGTCGCATGCAGAATGCACTCGGTCTGATACTCGAACGAAGTTTGCCAAACTATTTTTATTGTTCGAGACATCTTGAGAAGCGCTGTCGATCTACGCGCGTAACTCGCGTTGTAGAAAAAACTACAAAACTCGTACAAAAAAACAATCCAGAAACATCGGGGGCGTTCGGCTATTGCATCCAAGAGGTCTGAAATTGCTCGGGCTGAAAAAATATTTGTTCTGTCTTTTTGTTCGACATTATATGTTGTTAGGAAGCTCTACGAGTCCCTGGCGCTAACAAAAATTGACGGTGTACCGCCAACGCCTAATTTGGATAGCTCCGAGCGGAAATCGTAACACATAACCGGGCGAACGAACATGACAAATGTCACGAAACATGCAGTCACGACGTCTGGCCCGTCTAGACTGGGTGAAGCGAAGGAGGAAGGAAACAGAAGTAAGGGAAAAAACGAACAACCTGAAAACAGAACGATGAAAAACACCAAGAATAACAGTTTCCCTCGCTAATTAAACCGAAAAACCGTGTTTTCGTCAATTACACTTAAAACATGAAAAAAACGATGTTGTACCGGATTTTCTCGATGCAATGCACTGGTAGATGCGCGGCCACTGACCTCTTAAAATCAAGCGAACAAGCTTTGCAACATGCACGGTCAAACTGGCAAAGCACTGCTTTCAAACTCTAACTGGCGAAAAAAAGAGCCGTGCAACTGTCTCGGAGCTCCGACGGGCCGGGCTGAGCAAAAAAAAAAAAAAAAACTCTTCTATTTTGCCGCATCCACTGGCTGAAGGGGCCAGAGTGGAACTCGCAACAAATTTCTGCGCTGTACTGCCTGGTCCGCTGGATGACAGCCCGGGGTTAAAAAACTCGAACAGTCTGGGTTTTACTGTCGGATGGTCTGGAATATGGCGGCTCGAAATATTCGTGCCAATACGAGTCGAAAAAAATGCCTGTCGAAATTCCAGCCTGGCCCCAAACATTCCGATTTGTTGTCTGAAACGACACCAAAAAGGGCACACACTAGTCAGAAAAGGCAATGCAAAGCGCCGTCAATGCTCGTAATGCGAGATTTCCAATCGATTCAAACGCGAAATTAGACATTTTATTATGCGGGCTTTTCTTAGATTTCTTTCCTAACATTAAATCTTAGATTTTGCGGGCTTTAAAATTCGGCTCTAAAAAATGCCGAGGAATCACGGGGGTCTTTACTTGAAGCCAAAGAGAGAGAGAGAAAACAAGCAAGAAAAAAAAAAAAAAAAAAAAAAAAATGAAACTGGGATAATCTAGGCAAGTGCCACCGGAACGACAAGTCCGTATCCGCAACATGTAGACGACACTCAAGCAACCGAAACCCGCGCCTGATGCACCACTGGAACTGTAAACCGCATAAATGTCACCGAAAAGGCCGTTGCAATAACTGCTGGAAGCGAGAGCACTTGTGAAAACGGCGATCAGCTCTAGAATGTCAACAATATTAAATTCAATTCATTAGATATGAATATTAAACGCTTGCTCTCACTGTTTCAACGAGATTGCTTTCCGTTCCAAAACATTGAATTTCTTCTTTCTGTTTTCTGATCAGTTGTTGTTTCATTTCGATTGCGGCCCCGTGCTCTTCGCAATATTTTATCGCCCTCCTTGTTACGGTGAGATTTTCTCGATGCAATCTGTTTTTAACGAGCTTGAAGATTTAATTTCTCAAGCTATAAGAGTCTCCATAGTTGGTGATTTCAACGTTCATCATCCGCCCTGGCATCGACATTCCATTCGTAATGCGCCAGAGGGCACCGAAGCTGCACGCCTACGTTCGTTTCACGTTTTAAAACAGATTGCCCGAGGTCCCACTCGGGAACGATATCTATTAGATCTGATTATCACTGATTTGTGCGCGTTCGCAGATGTAGGTGTTTTACCGAAAGTTGCTGACCATTCTATTATATGTCTCTCTTTCCTCTCCTCCCCTTTAAGCGTGTACTTCTTCTCGCATGTTGGCAGTTTAACTCGTCGAATTTGAGGCACGTGAGTGCTGACATAGACGCTGTCGATTGGAATCCTCTCTCTGGTCATCCCGATCGGGGCGCAGAGCTTCTTACTCCAGTAGTTTTGAACAGCATGCGAATGCATGTCTCGCGAGTTTCAATCCCAGCTCAGTCGTGTCATCCTTGGCTAACTGGCGAATGCATTAAAGCCGTCTCTGCAAAAGCGGAGGCAGCCGGCAGCGATGAATTTCCATTCGCTGTTTGGCATAGCATTGCTGTTTTACTGAATTCTTTCAAGCAGCATTGCGATCGCACTCGTTCGAGGCTTCGTTCTCTGCCTCGTGGCTCGAAAACTTGGCGGCGATTGTCGAGTGAATTATTTGGTAAATTGGTCAAGTCTTCGTCGCCAGCCCTTCGCCGCGCGAATGGCGCTTGGGCGATTCGCGCCGATGAAAAGGCTGCCTTTTTTGCTTCGTCGTCTAAGGATCGCCAGCATGCCCCGACGCTGCAGGACAATAGTTTATCTGCGGTGGTGCAGCGAGCCCCTGTGGAACAGACTTCTTTCTTCGCCGCGCGGGCTAGGCATGCAAGGTTCGTTTAAAATCATGTACAGAATGATTCTGCCACCGGCCCTGACGGCATTCCCGTTCGTGGTTTAAGACATTGTTCGTCTTCTCTCGCCCTTCCCCTTGCTCCACTCGTCCGGTCTATTCTCAGATTCGGAGTCTGGCCATCTCGCTGGCGATTGCATCACATTTGCCCCCTATACAAGAAGGAGGCGATGCATGATCCAAAAAAATACAGAGGAATTCATTGAACTTCACAGCTGTCCAAGTGTGCAGAACGTGTTCTCCTCTCTTTCCCCCTCCCTCGCGTCTCTCGGTCGCTTCTGTTCGGCCCATTTCAATTCGCGTACAATCCAGGCCATGGCGCCCGAGATGCGAGATCTCATGTTCTTCTTACCTGGCTTCTTCTCATCTCAAGCGGCTGCCGCGTAGGTTTGCACTGCTCAGATGTGGCCAGCGCCTTCGACAAAGTGAAATCCGAACGACTTGTCGAAGTTGCGTGCTTTCGGTCTTCCGACCCGCTTGTGCGATGTTTTTGCCAGCTGGCTGGAGGCTCGCCCCGCTCGCGTCACTGTCGCAGGTGCCTGTTCAAGAACCACTGAAATGACAGATATGGTCTTTCAGGGCACTGCGCTCGGCACACCAACTTGGCATTTATTTTTCAGTGACGCTCGGGGGGCCGTCGTCAGAATGTTGTTTCAAGAAATCATTTATGCTGATGATCTGAATGCTTCGTCCCTTTCCTCTCTCCACCTCCGATGCTGATGCGTTTGCGTCGGCGCAGCAGTGTCGGAGCTGCTTGCATGAATGGGGCCGCGCATACGGAGCCGGCCGGCAAGAAGCGATTTCAAAATTTTAGGTGTTGACTTCGACTGTAAACTTCTGTTGACAAATGCGGTGCGAAGCCGTGCGCACGAGTGTGGCTGGAGGCTGCAATCACTAATGCGAACACGGCGTTTTCGCACAGACGCCGAGCTCGTCTTGTTATATAAAGCACATGTTCTATCATTCATCGAGTACGAAACTTGTGCTTTCACGCATGCCTCTAACTCCGTCTTGGCCTCTTTGGATCGCGTTCAAAGCTCAATTCTCCGCAATGTGGGCACTTCTGATTTAGATGCTCTTCACTTGATTCGTCTCCTGTTTCCCTCCGCGCCCCCCACCCCAGGCACTTCCGTCATGTGGTCGATGCCTGCCCTGCTCGGGCTGCAGATTATGTAATTCGTTCCACGTTGGGTGGCGCTCGCATGTACAATCTTCTGTCCGAGAGCGTTGTCAGTGCCCCTGACGTGAAAGAGTTCCAACATCTACTGTCTGAGCTCATGTCAGGTAACGTCTTGGCCTCAGTTTTTTTTCGCGGCGTTTCCCACTCGCTTTCCACGAAAAGCGCCCCGTTCGGAACTGGCGCCCGGCGGCCTGATGGCCTCTGTCCGTGCCCAGGCGGTTTTTCTTGAGATAGCCACGAAAATCTTATGTGTTCTGCGTCTCTTTTTCTTCCTTCCTTTCGTCTTCGTTCTTCCTCGTTCCCCTCCTTGTCTTTTCCCCTTATGTTTCTGATTGTGTTCGCTCGTTCTTCTGTATTGTTATTGTCTTCGTTTTCTTTCCTCTTTTCTTCGCGTCTTGCTTGGGTCGTTGCCTGCTGCTGCCGTCTCTCGTCGTTCTTCTTCCTCCTGCCCCTCCTGCGTGGAGCGCGGCGCGCGCGCTGCGCATTCGCTGTGCACGTGGGCCCGTGCCCTTCTCTCCCCTTCCCCCCTCTCCCCCCGCTCTACATCTTTCTTCGCGTTGCTTCTCGTTGCTGCCCGCTTTCTCGCTCGCCATTCCTTTTCCCTTCTCTTTTCTTGTTATCCCTTTCTTCTCCTGCTGTTTCCCAGCCGGCCTGTCGAGCAGGCTTCGGCGGCTCTGTAGAAGACAGTCTTTCTTCTCCCACCCTGGATGTAACCTGCATATGTTATGCGACTTGGCGAAGATAACAACGCTGCAGAGGTCCGATAGAATATATATATATATATATATGTATATAAGAAGGCTGAGTAGAAACAACTGTTTGTTCCCTGCTTAATTTTGAAATGACGATGGAAACTTCCTTGAGATAACTGGACCTGCAAGTGGAACGAACTGTTTGGCACGACAATCGGCAAGAAATCGTGAGACGCGGTAGTGGAACCAGGAAACTATTCGTACTCTATCATTATTTTCGACAATGACGATGACTTTCTTGATTCTCCTCCTTCTCTCTCCTCACCCTGCTTATCCCTTCCTTCTCGTTCCTTCTTCTCCTCCAGCCCTCTCCATGAAACCGCGTCTCGCAAGCGCGGAACGCGAGATTGCCGCGCATTGCACGAGCAAGCTCCACGAGTTCCCGACGGCATCCAAAATCGCCGTTTACCGCCAGCTCCCAATCGCCGCGCCAACTGTCGCCATAAGAAGCTACTCTGGGGCACGGCGAGGACGCGAATGGTAGAATAAGCAAAGCAACGGGCTCTCAGAAGAAGCGGGCATCCGAGGAAGCAAAATTGAACTAGCGCTGGAATTCGCATTGCATTATTTTCTACGTATCTCGTAACAACAGACGAATCTCATCACATGCTCAAAGAGAAGGCAACACGGCTACGACTGTCAAAAACCAAAAAATGCGGTGTTTTTATTCCCCACATCCAAAGTGGGGTTCTTGTTTTCTCTGCACACCCCCGCGCAGGAGAGAGATCTCACTCACCCCCTCTTCTCCTCGCACTCATTCACACACACATCATCATCACTCGCACTCTCTCACACGCTCACGAACATCATCGTCATCATCGGTATCGGCATCATCCTCATTCAAACATCATCATCGCCACCACCACCCACAATCAATCATCATCCTCTTCACCACTCATCTTCACCACCACTCATCATCCTCATCCTCATCATCGTTGAGTAAAGTGTGAGGAAGTCTCAGGCGGGAGCCCCCTCCCTATGGGGCCCGCAGATCATGTTGGTAATCCGAGCGGGTCATCGGAACCCTGTAACTGTCGTCACTTTTGGGCTCCCCAGGCCTGAAAATGGAGGAAGTCTCAGGCGGGAGCCTCGTCTGTGAGTGAATTGGGAGGAAGTCTCAGGCGGGAGCTCCCTCCCTATGGGGCCCGCAGATTATGTTGGTAATCCGAGCGGGTCATCGGAACCCTGTAACTGTCGTCACTTTTGGGCTCCTCAAGCCTGAATATGGAGGAAGTCTCAGGCGGGAGCCTCGTCTGTGAGTGAATTCTGAGGAAGGCTCAGCGGGAGCCCCCTCCCTATGGGGCCCGCAGATCATGTTGGTAATCCGAGCGGGTCATCGGAACCCTGTAACTGTCGTCACTTTTGGGCTCGTCAAGCCTGAATTTGGAGGAAGTCTCTGGCGGGAGCCTCGTCTTTGAGTGAATTGTGAAGAAGTCTCAGGCGGGAGCCCCCTCCCTATGGGGCCCGCAGATCATGTTGGTAATCCGAGCGGGTCATCGGAACCCTGTAACTGTCGTCACTTTTGGGCTCCTCAAGCCTGAATATGGAGGAAGTCTCAGGCGGGAGCCTCGTCTGTGAGTGAATTGCGAGGAAGTCTCAGGCGGGAGCCCCCTCCCTATGGGGCCCGCAGATCATGTTGGTAATCCGAGCGGGTCATCGGAACCCTGTAACTGTCGTCACTTTTGGGCTCGTCAAGCCTGAATTTGGAGGAAGTCTCTGGCGGGAGCCTCGTCTTTGAGTGAATTGTGAAGAAGTCTCAGGCGGGAGCCCCCTCCCTATGGGGCCCGCAGATCATGTTGGTAATCCGAGCGGGTCATCGGAACCCTGTAACTGTCGTCACTTTTGGGCTCCTCAAGCCTGAATATGGAGGAAGTCTCAGGCGGGAGCCTCGTCTGTGAGTGAACTGCGAGGAAGTCTCAGGCGGGAGCCCCCTCCCTATGGGGCCCGCAGATCATGTTGGTAATCCGAGCAGGTCATCCAAAACCTGTAACTGTCGTCAATGTTGGGTTCTCGCGCTGCCAGAACGCAGTTCCCAGGCCACACTTTGGATGCAACAAGGAAGTTTTTGGGCTCCTCAGGTCGCCGAGGTGCTGCGACAGGGCGCCGAAGGCGCCGACGACGACGGCCAGGCCGAGGCGCGGGCGCGGAGCTTGCTGATGTTCAGGCCCAGCGAAAGGGAGTTCACATGGCAGAGCTCGGGGGCGCACAGCGTGCGCCGCTCGGGGTTCACCCTGACGCACGCGTCCTACCTGACCTCCACGCTGTCGCAGGGCCAGACGCTGCGCAAGGGCGTCACCATCGACTGCGCGAGAGACGAGGACGCTGGCCGCACGGGCATGTCGGACGAGCAGTGGTGGCTGCACCTCTACGTCATGTTCTCCCGCGCCACGTGCATGCGGAACATGCTGATCCTGCGGCCGCCGCCGCGAGAGTTCCTGGAGTGCGGGCCGCCGGCGCCCCTGCGGAAGGCGCTCCTGGAGTTCGACAAGAGAACGGTTTTGTCCAGGGCGGAGGCGAAGCAGCTCGCGGCAGAGCTGGGCTTCGCGCTGCCTTCCGCCTGAGCGCGGCTGCGCCTCGCTCGAAGCCCGCGGGGTTGTCCCAACGGCTTGGTCTTGCGCGCCAACGGCTCGCGGGGTTGTCCCGACAGCCTGGCCCGCGGGGTTGTCCCAACGGCTGCGCGACGTGACCAGTAGAGAACGCGCCTGTGCTGGCCGTGGCGGCGACGGCGCCGAGGAACATCGACATGCGCGCTCATGCAACAGGAAGGGGAGGAGGTGGCGGGGCGCGGAACAAACAGGGGGGCGAGGATGGGGACAACGTAAGGAGTGGAAGGGGGGCCCGCGCCAAGGCGAGAGGAAATATACGCAGAAGAGACAGCCAGGACGCCTCACCAACCACGAGGACGACGGTGATGGCTTTTTCCAGATTCGCCCAGAGGATTCTCATGCGGGGTTCTTCCGTCGGAGTAATTTTTTTCTCACCCAACCAAAAAAATGCAGAAGATATTTTTCAACGCACATCGCAGAGAATGACCAAGCCACACTGAAATCTCACCATAATCTCAACGCACAAGAAAATTACAGCTTAAAGACTTGAGGGGGGGAGAAAGAGGGAGACCAACAAAAACAAGCCTCATCTTCATGCTGTAAACTTCCGGATCGCTCGGAAGCAGCACGGCCGGCCGAACGCCGGTCGGAGAAGCTATCAAAATGCGGCAAAACGCCCAGGAAAAGCGGAAGGGAGGAGGAGGAAGAAGGAGAGGGAGGGGGGGAGGGAGGGAGGGAGGAGGAGCAGCAGCAGACGACAAACGACGAGGAGAGAGAAAGGAAGAGGAGGCGAGCGGGGGGGGCAAGCCCCAAAAAGGCGGCGACGCGCGACGCGCGCACCATGCTCTCCAAGCACGGCGGCCGGAGGGTGGAGGAGAGAAGAGGGCGGAGAGAGGGACACGGCGGACGACAGCGAGAACGACAGTGGCACGCAGGAGGAGAAAGGGAGCAGGAGGAAGGGGGAGGGAAGGGAAGGGACGGAAGAAGAGCGAAAAATAAAGACGGAGATTTTACGGGGGGAAGCCAATCCCTGCAGCCGCGCAAACGGTGATGTGCGAGGGATGCGGCAGCTGAAAAGATGCGCCCAGTCAGGGATGGAATTCGCCACATCGCGCATTAGAGCTTGCAAGCGAGACTAAAATTCGTGAAGTGACGGAGCAGCGACCACGCTGTCCGGGAGGAAATTATAGACGCTGACAAGGCCCAGCACGAAGCGCCTGGCAAAATCTGGGGCACGAAGCTGGAGAGAGCCAGGTGCCGGGCGTGGCGACGAGGGGAACGAGGAGGGAAAGGGGGGGCAGGGCGAAAGAAAGAAGCGAAGTGACCGGGACTGAGACCTAGCACAGAACAGTGGATAACCCAGCATTGCGATGTCTCTTCTTGCACAGAGCGGAGCCAGAGCAATTTGATTGAGGGCACCAAAATAAGAAATGTCCAAACTACGAAGAAAACTGTTTTGGATGGCATCAAAGAAAGCGAGAACAGAAGAAAAAACGTGGAATGCACAGGTCCTATATTCGATAAAAGATCAAACTTGGGCCTTGTATAATAGAAGCAATTCGGCAAAATTAAAAAATCTGCGGCAACGAAGCAGACTCTGGATGTCTCATCTACAATCCAAAACACATGCAAAAATGGCTTCATACATTGGCAACCGTGCGTCGAATACTACCCAAAGCTTGAAAGAATCGCCCAAGGCCGCGAGACAGGACGCGTGCACTCTCCTGCCAAGATCAAAGACGACCCTGTTCGCAGCGCCCCGGCGGTGTGGAGAGGTTTGACATTCAGCCATCATGCGGCGCGCCTGGTTGTCTGTAACATTATTTTCGACGAGCCAATCGCATTCAAAGCGTCCGCATAAATTCCACGGCCCGAACAGCCATGCAAGAATCCGAGAAAAATACATTCCAAAGCACAGCGCCTGGTCAATTATGTTTTCCACACGCGCTGGGGCAAAATGCCGCCCCTGAACAACCCGCGCCGTGCGCTGCTCCAACCAGCTAGCAAGGACACCGAGCACGCCATCTGGAACGGAAAAACCGCGCAGCTTCGCAAGCAAACGCGATCGAAGGCGCCGCTGACTGAGCGAAACAGCAAAACGCGGCGACCAGAGGAGATCGCGCTGATACCACAAAACACAGTACTGCGTCCGGAAGGGGCCCCCGGCCAGGAGCGCATGCGAATTGACGAGCGCCGTACGCCCCGAATCTGTCCTAGAGGGCTAAACAATACATTCGTTCAACTGCCTTAGAAAGCTGTGCGGTTAACTGGATGCCCCGGTAATTATCTTTTTTTATATTATTATTTTTGTATATATTATTTGTTTTTAATATTTTTTATCAGCCTCGGACACACAATCTCTCTTACCAAATCAGACCTCCAGATAAACGGCAAACGGCCGCCTGGCGACGAGGGACACCATGCGAAAAAACGAGCAGGAAGAGCGGAGGGGGAAGAGGAGGGCAAGAAAGCGGAAGGGGGAATCACCAAGCCAAGCTCCAGTCAGCGAAGGAGAGGAGTGGGTAGAAAGCAAACGGCTGTCTCCAACCAATACTGCGCCATGCAAGCACACTCTGCCGAACGCAATGCTCGACAAAAACTTCGAGGCGAGACTGAAAGTCTTGCACAGAATTGGCCTCAATAATCGCCTGTGGAAAGATGTAACTCGTAGAGCTTCTCTTAGCGAGTTATTGCTGGAAGCTTAAGAGTAACTCGTAGCTTAAGAGTAATTCCGGGGCGCTGGAGAGCTAGTTGGCAAGAAAAATCTCGACTGACCTTTTGCTGACTTTTGGTCGGTTGAAATTTTTTTCTCGACATTCAACAATTCGTTAGAGCTCTAGTATTTTTTCTGACCATATTCGATATTATTCCCGCTCGCCGTCTTAATCTCAGCTCGATCCGGTAAATATTTCTGCGAAAAAAACATCGCGGCGGGATCGGCTGTTTCGAGTCATCTTGATACGCGTTGTGAGAGTTTTCTGCACTTAACTCGGGCTGTACGGGGGCTACAGAGCTCGTACTCACAGGAATCGATTCTGAGACATTGCCGAATCTAGAGCTAGGAACTCGGTGCGCTGCCCGAGCTACTTTCGCAAAACTATTCGTATTTGTCGAGTAATCTTGAGAGATGCTGTCCGTTTTCTGCACTCAACTCGTGTAAGCGGGGTGCAGGGCTGGTAATCACTGGAATCGATTCGGAGACATCAGTCGCGTCCATCTGTCGCTGCCTAGGTCCGCGAAATATTCGTATTGTTCGAGTCATCTTTAGAGGTGCTGCCGATTTTCTGCACTTAACTCGGGCTGTAAGGGGGTTGCAGGGCTGGTAATCACGAAAATCGATTCGGAGACATCAGGCGCGTCCGTTTGCTGCATTCAGACGTCTCAACTCGGTATGATAGTCGAGCTAATTTCGCGAAACTATTTCTATTGTTCGAATGATCTTGAGAGGTGCTGTCGATTCTCGCACGCAACTCAGGCTGTAGGAGGTCTACGGAGCTCGTGCGCACAGAAAAGAATCCAGAAGCATGAAGGGCGTTTGGCTGTTGCGAGTCTGAAATCACTCAGGCTAAAAACTATTCGTCCTCTGCAGTTTTTTTCGACATTATATATCCTCAGGAAACTCAAATCCCCCCTAGGTAAGGAAGGTGGACGGTTTACCGCCGGCGCCCAGTTGGTCGACCCGCCAGAAAAAAAAATGTGATAACTGTGGGTCGGGTTTGCGCAAATTTAAAATTATTCTACAATTTATTTTGGGAAAACAAATTTTTACTCCGAACACTAGTATTAAACTTCATTCTGCGAGCAGCTCAAGTTTCTAGAAGAACTTTTAATTTTAAACATTTGGGGGAATCGACATCATGCTGATACCGAAAAATCGGAATTCGGGCTGGAAAACTAGTTGGCAAGAACATCTCGACGGACATTTTCAGAAATTTTGGTTGGTTGAACATTTCTTTTCGGCATTCAATCATTCGTTAGACCTCTAGTAATGTTTCCCGTGATATCTGTCGTCATCTTGATCTCAACTCGATCGGGTACCTTTTACAAAAAACACTGCGGCGGGATCGGCCGTTTCGAGTCATGTTGATTTGCGCTGTCGATTGAACTTGCCTCGAGATAACAAACAACTAAAAACCTCGTAAGCATCATATCGATTCAAATGCTCTGAACTCGTTCTGCTAGCCCGCAAAACTACTCGTATTTATTCGAATTAACTCGAGAAACACTCTCGCTTTACTGTAATTAACTCAACCTATTCTATTGGAAAACTACGTGGCTGATACTTACACAATCCGATTCGGAATCATCAATCGCGTTTGTCTGAATCCAGATCTCTGAACTCGGTCTGCTCCCCGATCGAGAATCGCGAAACTGTTCGTATCGAGTCATCTTCAGAGGTGCTGTCGGTTTTCTGCACTTATCTCAAGATCTGGGGGCTACAATGCTGGTGGTCTGGAGACATCAGACGCGTTCACCTGTGGAATCGAGAACTCCGATCAATCTGTTGCCCAAACTCGGTTGCGAAACTTTTTTTATTATTTTTTTATTTTTTATTTTTTTTATTTTTTTTATTTTTTATTTTTTATTTTTTTTTTTTTTTATATATATATATATATATAATATATATATATATATATATATATATGGCCTCGCGACAGCATGGTTTCTACTCACAAGGTTGAATTATGCACTTCAACATCCGATTAAAAAACTGCACGGCGAAAGAGAAGCACCCCTGAGCAGGGGGGAAAAACGGACAAAACTTCGAGTCTTAAACTTTAGTGTTTTGCCTCTGGAGCACTGCCGGGCAAAAGCTGGCAGCGGACCTCGCTGCTCCTGGGAGAACACACGGAAAAGCGAGGGGGAGAGAGGGGGAGAGGAGGGGGAAGAGAGGCGAGGGGAGACGGACTAGCCGCGCCAGTCGCGACACTCGCGAAGCGGGTGGGAGGCCAAAGGAACACGAGACGAGAACGTCGAGCTCCAATCTTCGCAGCACGTGGCCCGCGCACGGAGGAGGCGCTGAAGCCGCCCTTGAAAACGTGAAACCGACGTTGCGCTGATAACAAAATCTGGCAAAAGGTTGTACACACGTGTAGCTCCGATGGCTGAGTGCAACAAATAATCCGGCGAGTCGAACGCGGGTTCTGCCAAGTGCCGTCGGTGCCGTCTGGGGGCCCGGGGAGGAAGAGGGGAGGGAGCGAGGCGGAAGAAGCGGGAAAAGCAGAGAGGGCCGAGTCCCAACACTGTCCTGTGGATCACGCCGAGAATACTGATATCCCGCCTTGTACATAAAGGAGCCAGATTAAAATACAACAACGCATTAATGGCAGAAATGCCAAGCGAATTCAAGAATCGCGTTTGGAGAGCGTCGAGAGGGGCCAACACCGACGACGACGCGTGGCTCACTGCGCTTGTGCGGTATTCAATGTATGACAGAATGTGCGCCTTAAACAGACCAACAAGTTCGGCATCATTATGAAACCGGCGGGTTCTGAGGAGGCTGTACAGACGCCAGGAAGCTCCGGACACGCATTTGTCTATGGCCTCTGCCATGACAAGTTTCGTGTCGAAGTGAATGCCGAGAAGCTTAAAACCGTCGCCGGCAGGGCGGGAGCGCGACAAAATGTGCAAGCTCTCCTTAGTAGCATCGAACCTGACACGATTGGCCTTGCCCCAATCATGCAATGACGATTGGCAGAGACGCGCAAGGTCAAAGGCTTCGTCGTCTGTAAGAGCCGGATCGACAGCCTTCCAGGCATTAAGATCATCTGCGTAAATGACCTCTTCAAAACCAACTGAGCGCGTGGCAAAATAAGAATCGGAGAAAAACGTGTTCCACATAGGTGGACCGAAATACGTGCCTTGAAATACCATGTCTTGCATGATAAAAGGCGGGGACTCTTGTCCGCCCACCACAACTCGCGCAGACCGGGGGCGGAGCCAGCTTCTCATGAGATCGACAAGTTTTCTCTGGACGCCGAACGACCAGAATTTTTCGCACAATCGACTGCGCTCTACGTGGTCAAAGGCGCCAGATACATCTGAGCAGAAGAGGGCGACCCGGAAGGAGCGGGAGAAGGAGAGGAGCCAAGAGAGGACGAGGAAAAGAAGAGCATCCCGGGCACCGTGCTGCTGGCGGTACGCGAACTGGTGCGGCCCGAAAGCACCAATTCGTTCCAGACGTGGAATGAATAACGTGCCGATAATGCGCTCCACGACTTTAGAAAGTTGCGCAGTGAGATGAATGCCACGATAGTTGTCCGCGTCTGCTGTCGTGTTCTTTTTGTGCAGCGGAAACAACCAATGGCAACACCAAAAAGAAGGCCATCTCGAGTGTGCCACAATCGATCTGGCTAGTAAGCAGACAGGCAAGGCCAGCTCTCGGGAACAAATCTTCAGCACCCTGGCAGGTAAAAGATCAGGACCCGTGCCGCTGTCAGCGCGGAGCGTGGCTAAAGCATCTCTCGCGGTGCGGACCCGAAGACGAAGAAAACCGTCCGGCTCCTCTGGCACAGTGGCAATCGACAGATCTGAGAATTCATTAAAATCTGGGTCTGGCAAACGCCATTTACTAGAGAAGCTACGTGCAAATTCTACTGCTTTGTCTCGGCTCTCGACAGCCCAGGACCCGTCTGATCTCTTCAAAGGGGACGAAGAAGGTTTGACAACGCGGCTCATAATCGAATTAGAAAGCTTCCACCACAATTTACAACCACGACGGACGCTGCGTAGCTGAGCGCGCGTGCGCTCTATAAAATCATTGTGGGCTTCTAACAAACCGGCACTGCAGCGCAAGCACGCTGCAGGAAAGAACTCCGCGCCTGAAGCCACGGATTTTTCTTCCACGAGCTGGAGACACCTGTCGGTGAGCCAAGGGTGGGAAGAGCGGGGGAAGGACGAAGAAGAAGGGATCGACTCAGCCATTAAATCCAAAATCACGTCTGTTAAAAGCTTCGCAGAAATGTCAGGATTATAATTTGAGATCCACTGCCAATCCAGAGAGCGCAACCGGGCTTTCAAAAGAGCCCAATTAGCTCGACTAAACATCCATATCTTTCTCGGAAGGCGCTCGAAGGAGAGAGGCGGGATCGAAAGTCTCAAAGACAAAGCGCAATGATCTGCTATTTCGCTAATTACCTCGACTGTTAAAATATCTGGTAAATCTGTCAACACGAGATCCAAAAGATAAGGTCCCCGAGTGGGGCGGCGCACACGCTGCTTTAACCCATGATCCTGGGCAAATTTCTTCAAATGGATTCCCTCTGGCGTTGTTGAATGGCTGTGACAAAGCCACGGGATATGATGCACATTAAAATCTCCTGTGATAATTGTCCCTACGGTCTGGCGCTGGAGATTTTCCCATTCAGCCTGGAGCACATCGATTGAAGCGATCTCGCCGTAGCGCGGCCGTCGGTACATGCACCCTATCAGGATTGGGCCGGCATTGCAGTGCACCAAAATCCATGCAAGCTCAGCTGCGGAAGAAACAAGGAGGCGAGTGGAGGCAGGAACAACCGAATCAACCACAAAAATGGCTACTCCCCCGGACTGGTGGGAACTGTCGTTACGAGCGATTAATGTGTATCCGTCTAAACTGGGATGCGGCACAGAGTCATTCAGCCAAGTCTCCGTTAAACAAACGACATGAGGCAAGGAAGGGAAAAGACAAAGTCGTGCAGATAATTCGCCGTGGTGCGCATTAAAAGAACGAATGTTGATACAAAAAATTGTGAGGTCGGAAGCATCAACAGATGGTGAAGGTTGGGACTGACCACAACCACCATCTGGAGGTAAGGAATGCGAATTCGGTGGCTCGGAATACCTAAAAAATTCATGCAAAGTGCGCTGGGGGAAAGAAGGTCGAAGAGGCCCGGAACCCCGGGCCAGAGGATCGAGGCTTACCCGGTTTGAAACGTCCGGGGTAAGGCGAATCGGAACCTCAGAGGTAAGGCGGCTCGAAATTTCCGGGGTCGAATCGTCCGGGGTGGTAAGGCGGCTCGAAAAATCCGGGGCAAGGCGGGTCGAAAAACTCGGCTGACCGGAATCACGATTTGACCGCGAATAACAGTCAACAAACCGCCGATGAAACGATGATGCAGAACGAGGGCCTCGTCGTCTCAAACGACGCGGAGGGGGCCGCACACTACTCACAGAGTGAGGGGCGGGGGAACGCGCAGGAGAACAGGAGGAAGAACGAGATTGCGAACAAAATTGCGTGCGACCCCGTGCATTCTACAATGTCAAGTCGCTGAAAGGCGCAAGGAAAGTACCGGCTAAATCGCCAGCATTCTGCTTAAAAGCCAACAAATTATCGACTGAAACTGAACGAGATTTCCAATCCGTCGACACAGAACTGCGAGGGACCCGGTTCTTCAGTTTCTTTTCGGCCTCGCGGAGAGCCCAATCACGCGCTGCGTTAATCTTCGATTTCGCAGGCTTTAAAACTAAAGAAACGCCGCTGGCAGAAGACACACGGGCGTTCTTGCCACCAACTGCACTCAGGAAGTCCTTTGCAGCTTTCTCAGAGGCAAACTGAATGAACGAACCCTTCGAAACTGATTGAGAATTCCGTGGTCCTGTGAAGAAATGGCCGAGTAAAGCTGGCTTCATTGCAGGATTGACGTCTGAGACAATCTTCTGTAAGTCAACAATACGCTTGTCCAAATCGGTAGTGTCGAAGCCAACAACGGCGATCTGGCAATGGCACACGCCCATGGAATTCATCAGCTGCAAGTGGCGGCCTGACACACCGGACGATGCAGGACGACCCTCAAGTGCAGAAAGACGACCCCGGAAGTCCGCCATCTCGTCCTTGAGAGGGTCTACCGCGGCAGCGATCTCGGTTTTCAACTCCGCTCGGAGGGAGCCAATGTCCTGCTTGGTGGCTGTCTCGCTCTTCAACGACATGTTCTGCATGATGAAGTTGAGCTTCTCGTCTGCGGACGCTGTTTCCGGAGGAGGAACAACGTGGGCAGGTGCCTGCGGGGGGACGAGACCCGCGCCCGCAGCCGGGGGGACGAGACCTGCGCCCGGAGCCAGGGGGACGAAACCCGCGCCTGACGCACCACCGGAACTGCCACCCGAAGGGCCGGTTCCGGGAGCCGCATGCACGCCACCCGAAGGGCCTTTGCATGCACCGCCGGAGGCGGGAGCCCTTGCAAAAGCAGTGCTCGGCTCTGCCGCACCGCTCACCACGCCCGGGAAGACGGGAGCTGGTGCAAAATCGCCCGTGCCAACGCCCTGGCTCTGATCCATGAGGGAATCTGCGTCTGCAAGCCGTTTGCTTTCAGGGGAAAGCGCCTGTTGTACAGCAGCACGGCGAGCACTCAAACGCGCCAGGGTGTCTTTGTCACCCTTCTCGAACGCAGGTGTCTGGACGCCTGGAATGCCGGCCATGCTGGACATACTGGTGAGCAAGAAAAAAGGCAGTACAGTGAAGTGTGAAAAACTGTGGCGGCAGACCGCCCCGGCGACACACGATGATAGACTGCCTGGGATCGCCAGAGCAAGCCGCTTGAGCCAAAATGGCTTGAGCCGCTTGAGCCAAACTGTTTGTATTCTTCGAATGATTCTCAAAAATGCTGTAGAAAAACTGCAAGGCGGGTAATCACAAGAATCGATTCGGAAACATCAGACGCCAATGTCGCATTCAAAGGTCTGAACTGAGTCTAATACTGGAACTCGGTTTGCCAAACTATCTGTTTTATTCGAATCATCTTGAGGAGTGCTCTCGATTGACGCATGTAACTCGGGTTGTAGGTGAACTGCGGAGTTCTTACAAAAAACAATCGAGAAGCATCGCGGGGCGTTCGACTATTGCATCGAAAAATCCGGAATCGAAGAACTATGCGTTCTCTGCATTTTTGTTTGACATTATATATTGTCAGGAAGCTCTACAAATCCCCCGAAGGTTCACGGTTCACTACCGGCGCCCAAGAATTCCGTGTAAACCTAACTGGGAAAAAAACTCGAGACGAATCGTTCCTCACTTTTAGACGATTCAAAAAAAAATGCTCTCGAACTTGAACAATTCGTCTGAACTCTAATAATTTTCCCATGGTATTCGATCTATCCAACTCGCCATTTCGATATCAACTCGATCGGGTACCCTCTACTCCCAAAAAAAAACATTCGGGCGGATCGGCTGTTTCGAACCATCATAACACGCGGTCACGATTATCTCAAAAATAACTCGAACTTCAAAACAACTAGGAAGCTCATGAACACAACTAATCGATCCAATCAACCTAAAATCTGAACTCGGTCTGCTCGCCGAACAAGGTCCGTAAACCTATTTTTTTATATTCGAAAAGAAACACTCTTCGTTTTCTGAACTTAACTCGAACTGAAAAACAACTACCGACCTCATACGTACATCTGATTCAAAATCATCAATGACCGTTGCCTGTTGAATCCAGAGCTTCGAACTCTGTCTGCTGCCGGAGTAGGTCCGCAAAACTATTCGTGTTGTGCAAATGATTCTAAAAGGTGCGGTTCGTTCCTGCACTTAACTCAAATGAGGGGCGCTGCAAGGCTGCTAATCACAAAAATCGATTGAGAGACATCGGACGCGTCACCCTGTCGCAGGCATAATGCACTCGGTCTGATACTCGAACGTAATTTGCGAAACCACTGTTATTGTTCGGAACATCTTGAAACATACTGTCCATCTACGCGCGTAACGCTGGCTCAAGTTGCTCAAGTTCTCAAGGTATATTCCAGGCAGTCTATCATCGTGTGTCGCCGGGGCGGTCTGCCGCCAGTCTTTCACACTTCACTGTACTGCCTTTTTTTCTTGCTCACCAGTATGTCCAGCATGGCCGGCATTCCAGGCGTCCAGAAACCTGCGTTCGAGAAGGGTGACAAAGACACCCTGGCGCGTTTGAGCGCTCGCCGTGCTGCTGTACAACAGGCGCTTTCCCCTGAGAGCAAGCGGCTTGCAGACGCAGATTCCCTCATGGATCAGAGCCAGGGCGTTGGCACGGGCGATTTTGCACCAGCTCCCGCCTTCCCGGGCGTGGTGAGCGGTGCGGCAGAGCCGAGCACTGCTTTTGCAAGTGCTCCCGCCTCCGGCGGTGCATGCAAAGGCCCTTCGGGTGGCGTGCATGCGGCTCCCGGAACCAGCCCTTCGGGTGGCAGTTCCGGTGGTGCGTCAGGCGCGGGTTTCGTCCCCCTGGCTCCGGGCGCGGGTCTCGTCCCCCCGGCTGCGGGCGCGGGTCTCGTCCCCCCGCAGGCACCTGCCCACGTTGTTCCTCCTCCGGAAACAGCGTCCGCAGACGAGAAGCTCAACTTCATCATGCTGAACATGTCGTTGAAGAGCGAGACAGCCACCAAGCAGGACATTGGCTCCCTCCGAGCGGAGTTGAAAACCGAGATCGCTGCCGCGGTAGACCCTCTCAAGGACGAGATGGCGGACTTCCGGGGTCGTCTTTCTGCACTTGAGGGTCGTCCTGCATCGTCCGGTGTGTCAGGCCGCCACTTGCAGCTGATGAATTCCATGGACGTGTGCCATTGCCAGATCGCCGTCGTTGGCTTCGACACCACCGATTTGGACAAGCGTATTGTTGACTTACAGAAGATTGTCTCAGACGTCAATCCTGCAATGAAGCCAGCTTTACTCGGCCATTTCTTCACAGGACCACGGAATTCTCAATCAGTTTCGAAGGGTTCGTTCATTCAGTTTGCCTCTGAGAAAGCTGCAAAGGACTTCCTGAGTGCAGTTGGTGGCAAGAACGCCCGTGTGTCTTCTGCCAGCGGCGTTTTTTTAGTTTTAAAGCCTGCGAAATCGAAGATTAACGCAGCGCGTGATTGGGCTCTCCGCGAGGCCGAAAAGAAACTGAAGAACCGGGTCCCTCGCAGTTCTGTGTCGACGGACTGGAAATCTCGTTCGGTTTCAGTCGATAATTTGTTGGCTTTTAAGCAGAATGCTGGCGATTTAGCCGGTACTTTCCTTGCGCCTTTCAGCGACTTGACATTGTAGAATGCACGGGGTCGCACGCAATTTTGTTCGCAATCTCGTTCTTCCTCCTGTTCTCCTGCGCGTTCCCCCGCCCCTCACTCTGTGAGTAGTGTGCGGCCCCCTCCGCGTCGTTTGAGACGACGAGGCCCTCGTTCTGCATCATCGTTTCACCGGCGGTTTGTTGACTGTTATTCGCGGTCAAATCGTGATTCCGGTCAGCCGAGTTTTTCGACCCGCCTTACCCCGGATTTTTCGAGCCGCCTTACCCCGGACGATTCGACCCCGGAAATTTCGAGCCGCCTTACCTCTGAGGTTCCGATTCGTCTTACCCCGGACGTTTCAAACCGGGTAAGCCTCGATCCTCTGGCCCGGGGTTCCGGGCCTCTTCGACCTTCTTTCCCCCAGCGCACTTTGCATGAATTTTTTAGGTATTCCGAGCCACCGAATTCGCATTCCTTACCTCCAGATGGTGGTTGTGGTCAGTCCCAACCTTCACCATCTGTTGATGCTTCCGACCTCACAATTTTTTGCATCAACATTCGTTCTTTTAATGCACACCACGGCGAATTATCTGCACGACTTTGTCTTTTCCCTTCCTTGCCTCATGTCGTTTGTTTAACGGAGACTTGGCTGAATGACTCTGCGCCGCATCCCAGTTTAGACGGATACACATTAATCCCACCAGCCCTCTGGGCGTAGGTGGTCTAGAGCAGATCCTCTTCCACCCCTCCCTCTTCCCCCTTGGGGAGGGGTTTACCCCTCCCCCTACCCCCTCCCCTGGACCTGGACGGGGGGGGCCGCGGGTAGTTAGAGCGTCCCAGATGGCCCAAGACGGCTCCAAGAGCGCCTCAGAGAACCCAAGATGAGCTCCAAGATGGCTCAAGATAGCGCAAGATCGCTCGAGATGGCTCCTAAGATGGTTCCAAGAAGCCCAAAGACGGCCCCAAGATAACTCCAAGTGGCCAAACAGCTCCCCAAGGAGGCCCCGAAGAGGCCAAAATCGTCCCAAAACCTAAGGAAAATCAATGATTTTTGCTTTCTCGCCTTTTCGCTTCCGATGGCCATCCGAGGCCTGGAGATGGTTCCAAGATGGCCCAAGAGGGCCCCAAGAGAGCCCCAAAAGAGCCCCAAGACGGCCCCAAGAGCGCCCAAGAGCACTCCAAGAGCGTTCCAAGAGGGGTCCAAGAGGCGATTTTAGGGGCTTCCGAGGGGGGACGCTAATTAAACCCCCCCTCTTGTTTGATCGATCTCCTCCAAGATGGCCCCAAGAAGCGCCCAGGAAGCCCCAAGAGGTCCCAAGATGGCCCCAAAATGGCCCCAAGAGGCCCCCAAGAGGCCCCCCGGAGGCCCCCAAGAGACCCCCAAGAGGCCCCAAGAGCCCCCCCAGATGCACCCAAGATGCTCCAAGAGGCCTCGGCGAGAATGCCTAATCATTGATTCTACACAGGTTTTAGCCACATGGAGGCCTCTTGGGGGGGGGCACGGATTAAGATGACTCCAAGAGCGTCTGGGAGAGCCCAAAATGACCTCCAAGATGGCTCAAGATATCCCAAGATGTCTCATAATGGCTTCCTCTGTGTGCTGCCCACTTCTCTGATCGAGGCAATTCCTCTGGGCATCGTTTCTGGATGGGCTGGTGGGGATTCGCGAAGCGACAACAATTGCTCGTAACGACAGTTCCCACCAGTCCGGGGGAGTAGCCATTTTTGTGGTTGATTCGCTTGTTCCTGCCTCCACTCGCCTCCTTGTTTCTTCCGCAGCTGAGCTTGCATGGATTTTGGTGCACTGCAATGCCGGCCCAATCCTGATAGGGTGCATGTACCGACGGCCGCGCTACGGCGAGATCGCTTCAATCGATGTGCTCCAGGCTGAATGGGAAAATCTCCAGCGCCAGACCGTAGGGACAAATCACAGGAGATTTTAATGTGCATCATATCCCGTGGCTTTGTCACAGCCATTCAACAACGCCAGAGGGAATCCATTTGAAGAAATTTGCCCAAGATCATGGGTTAAAGCAGCGTGTGCGCCGCCCCACTCGGGGACCTTATCTTTTGGATCTCGTGTTGACAGATTTACCAGATATTTTAACAGTCGAGGTAATTAGCGAAATAGCAGATCATCGCGCTTTGTCTTTGAGACTTTCGATCCCTCCTCTCTCTTTCGAGCGCCTTCCGAGAAAGATATGGATGTTTAGTCAAGCTAATTGGGCTCTTTTGAAAGCCCGGTTGCGCTCTCTGGATTGGCAGTGGATCTCAAATTATAATCCTGACATTTCTGCGAAGCTTTTAACAAACGTGATTTTGGATTTAATGGCTGAGTCGATCCCTTCTTCTTCCTCCTTCCCCCGCTCTTCCCACCCTTGGCTCACCGACAGGTGTCTCCAGCTCGTGGAAAAAAAATCCGTGGCTTCAGGCACGGAGTTCTTTCCTGCAGCGTGCTTGCGCTGCAGTGCCGGTTTGTTAGAAGCCCACAATGATTTTATAGGGCACACGCGCGCTCAGCTACGCAGCGTCCGTCGTGGTTGTAAATTGTGGTGGAAGCTTTCTAATTCGAGCCGCGTTGTCAAACCTTCTTCGTCCCCTTTGAAGAGATCAGACGGGTCCTGGGCTGTCGAGAGCCGAGACAAAGCAGTAGAATATGCACATAGCTTCTCTAGCAAATGGCGTTTGCCAAACCCAGTTGTTAACGAATTCTCAGATCTGTCGATTGCCACTGTGCCAGAGGAGCCGGACGGTTTTCTTTGTCTTCGGGTCCGCACCGCGAGAGATGCTTTAGCCACGCTCCGCGCTGACAGCGGCACGGGTCCTGATCTTTTACTAGCCAGATCGATTGTGGCACACTCGAGATGGCCTTCTTTTTGGTGTTGCCATTGATTGTTTCCGCTGCACAAAAAAAACACGACAGCAGACGCGGACAACTATCGTGGCATTCATCTCACTGCGCAACTTTCAAAAGTCGTGGAGCGCATTATCGGCACGTTATTCATTCCACGTCTGGAACAAATTGGTGCTTTCGGGCCGCACCAGTTCGCGTACCGCCAGCAGCACGGTGCCCGGGATGGTCTTCTTTTCCTCGTCCTCTCTTGGCTCCTCTCCTTCTCCCGCTCCTTCCGGGTCGCCCTCTTCTGCTCAGATGTATCTGGCGCCTTTGACCACGTAGAGCGCAGTCGATTGTGCGAAAAATTCTGGTCGTTCGGCGTCCAGAGAAAACTTGTCGATCTCATGAGAAGCTGGCTCCGCCCCCCGGTCTGCGCGAGTTGTGGTGGGCGGACAAGAGTCCCCGCCTTTTATCATGCAAGACATGGTGTTTCAAGGCACGTATTTCGGTCCACCTATGTGGAACACGTTTTTCTCCGATTCTTATTTTGCCACGCGCTCAGTTGGTTTTGAAGAGGTCATTTACGCAGATGATCTTAATGCCTGGAAGGCTGTCGATCCGGCTCTTACAGACGACGAAGCTTTTGACCTTGCGCGTCTCTGCCAATCGTCATTGCATGATTGGAGCAAGGCCAATCGTGTCAGGTTCGATGCTACTAAGGAGAGCTTGCACATTTTGTCGCGCTCCCGCCCTGCCGGCGACGGTTTTAAGCTTCTCGGCATTCACTTCGACACGAAACTTGTGATGGCAACGGCCATAGACAAATGCGTGTCCGGAGCTTCCTGGCGTCTGTACAACCTCCTCAGAACCCGCCGGTTTCATAATGATGCCGAACTTGTTGGTCTGTTTAAGGCGCACATTCTGTCATACATTGAATACCGCACAAGCGCAGTGAGCCACGCGTCGTCGTCGGTGTTGGCCCCTCTCGACGCTCTCCAAACGCGATTCTTGAATTCGCTTGGCATTTCTGCCATTAATGCGTTGTTGTAATCTGGCTCCTTTATGTACAAGGCGGGATATCAGTATTCTCGGTGTGATCCACAGGACAGTGTTGGGACTCGGCCCTCTCTGCTTTTCCCGCTTCTTCCGCCTCGTTCCCTCCCTTCTCCTCCCCGGGCCCCCAGACGGCACCGACGGCACTTGGTAGAACCTGCGTTCGACTCGCCGGATTATTTGTTCCACTCAGCCATCGGAGCTACACGTGTGTACAACCTTTTGCCAGATTTTGTTATCAGCGCAACGTCGGTTTCACGTTTTCAAGGGCGGCTTCAGCGCCTCCTCCGTGCGCGGGCCACGTGCTGCGAAGATTGGAACTCGACGTTCTCGTCTCGTGTTCCTTTGGCCTCCCACCCGCTTCGCGAGTGTCGCGACTGGCGCGGCTAGTCCGTCTCTCCTCGCCTCTCTTCCCCCTCCTCTCCCCCTCTCTCCCCCTCGCTTTCCGTGTGTTCTCCCAGGAGCAGCGAGGTCCGCTGCCAGCTTTTGCCCGGCAGTGCTCCAGAGGGAAAACACGAAAATTTAAGACTCGAATGTTTGCCCGTTTTTCCTGCTCAGGGGTGCTTCTCTTTCGCCGTGCAGTTTTTAATCGGATGTTGAAGTGCATAATTCAACCTTGTGAGTAGAAACCATGCTGTTGCGAGGCCATAAAAAAAATAACAATCCAACAACTTCAAAAAGTCGACTATTGCATTCAAAAAAATCTGAAATACTTAAACGCTATCTGTTTCTGCTTTTTTTTCGACATTACATGTTGTTAGAAAACTCTACAAGTCCAGGCCAAAATTGTCGGTGTACTGCTCACGCATAATTTGAATAACTCCGAGAGCAAATCGTAACACATAATCGGCAAACAAACATGACAAATGTCACGGAACATAACCATCACGACATCTGGTCCGTCTAAACTAGATGAAACGAAACAAAAAAGAAACGGCGATAAGGGGAATCACGGGCAACCTGAAAACATAACGATAAGAAAACAACAAAAAAAATAGTTTTCATTACTGATTGAACCAAAAAACTGTGTTCTCGTCGGTTAAACTTGAAACATGAAACACAACAAATTATACCACATCTACTTCATGTAATGCACTGGTAAATGCGTGGCTACTGGCTGAGACGCCAGAGTAAAAAAAAAACTCAAACAATCGTGGTTCACTGTCAGATGGTCTGAAATATGGCGGCTCGAAATATTTGTGCTAATACAAATCGGAAAAATGTCTTTTTAAATTCGAATGTGGACCAACTCTGATTTGCTGTCTGAAAAACATTTAAAAAAAACACGTACTAGTCAGAAACCGCAATACAACACACCGTGCATGCTGTAATGTGAAAATTTTATTCGACTGAAACGGAAAACTAAACCTTTAATTATGCAAACGTTTCTTAGATTTTTTTCTAAAATTAAATCTTAGATTTTGCGGGCTTTAAAATTCGGCTCTAAAAACTGCTCACGGAAATTTACTTATGAAAAAAACAAGGAAAACAAACACAACATCAACGATTGAAACAACAAAAACTCAAGAAAATGCCTGCAGAACAAGAAAAATCCGCAACATGTAGACGACACTGAAGCAACCGTAAACCCCGTGCATTATTCACCACTGTAACTATAAAGCGCAAAACTCTCACCGAAAAGGCCGTTACAAGAACTCCAGGGAACGAAAACACTTGTGAAAACGGCGATGAACTCTAGATTCAATAATATTAAATTTAATTCATTAAATATGAATATTAAAAACTTGCTCTCACTGTTTCAACGCGATTGCTTTGCGTTCGAAAACATTAAATTTCTTCTTTCTGTTTTCTGATAAGAATGGCTTTCTACACACAATTGTATATGTATATGCATGTATGTGTAACACATTTGACGTATGTATATGTATAGCACATTTGATGTATATATGTATGTATATGTATGTATTGCGCATTTAACTGTAACAAACCTGCCCTTGTCCACCTTTATGTATATGTAT
>CAUYUJ010018302.1:17500-78490 GCA_963575745.1 Prorocentrum cordatum | reverse complement strand
CATATATATATACATTAATTAATTGAATATATACACGCACACACACATATATATATATATATATATATATATGTATATATATATATACATATATGTGTGTGTGTGTGTATGTGTATATGTGTATGTGTGTATGGGTGTACATGTATCCCGAACGACTCACACCAGGACGAAGAGCCCGAACGACTCACACCACGAAGAGCCCGAACGACTCACACCAGGAAGAAGGGCCCGAACGACTCACACCAGGACGAGAAACCCCAAACGACTCAAACCACGAGGAGCGCTTTCTCTCCCTCCTCCTCCGCCTCGTCCTTCTCCCGCTCCCACCACAAGGAAGATGTACAAGGAGGCGAGAGGAAGGAGGAACAGGGGAGATATGCGGGGGCAGGCGGAAACACGCCTGAAAAACACGACTGTCGGCATGCCTCGCAAGAATTGCTGTTTTGAGATGGGCTGGTGGGGATACGCGAAGCGTGAAGAATTAATTGTATATATATATATGTATATATAGATATGCGTGTGTGTATGTGTATATGTGTATGTGTGTATGGGTGTACATGTATGTATGTATGTATGTAGGTGTGTGTATATATATATATATATATATGTATATGTATATGTATATGTGTATGTATATGTATAGGTATATGTATTTGTATATGTATGTATATATACATACATGTATGTGTGTGTCGTTTACCTGTAATGCTATATGTATGTATGTATATATGTCTATATGTTTGTGTAAATTTATATGTGTGTGTATGTGTGCAAGTGCATGTATGTATGTATGTATGTATATATATATATATATATATATATATATATATATATATATATTGCATATGCATGCGTATATACAGACATCCAATATACATGCATACACATACATACATACACACATACATACATACATACATACATACACATACACATACATACAAACATACATACATACGCACAGACATACATGTGTGTGTATATACACACATTTACATGTACAAATACATCTACAACGACACACACATATTGTTTGCGTCAGTGCCTGGATGTGGGAATTCCTCCGACGGAAAGACCCCGCATGAGAATCCTCTAGGCGAATCTGGAAAAAACCGTCACCGTCGTCCTCGTGGTTGGTGAAGTGTCCTGGCTGTCTCTTCTGCGTATATTTCTTCTCGCCCTGGCCTGGGCCCTCCCCCCGCTCCCTACGTTGCCCCCGACCTCGCCCTCCTGTTTTGGCTCCGGACATTCAGAAAGTGGCCCGGGAGTGGTGTTCTGGGAACACGAAGAACACGAAGTGCCCTACAATTGGCTCCGGGCATTAAAATGTCGCCCGGGAGTGGTTTTCTGGGAGCACGAAGAACACGAAGGGGCCTACAGTTGGCTCCGGGCATTCAAAATGTGGCCTGGGACTGGCGTTCTGGCAGCGCGAGAGTCCCAAAATGGCGACAGCTACAAGAATTTGATGACACGCTCGGAATAGTAACATGATCCGCGGGCCCCATAGGGAGGGGGCTCCCGCTTGAGATTTCCTCGCAATTCACTGACAAATGTGGCCTGGGAGTGGCGTTCTGGCAGCGCGAGAGCCCAAAAGTGGCGACAACTACAGGAATTGGATGACCCGCTCGGATTAATAGCATGATCCGCGGGCCCCATAGGGAGGGGGCTCCCGCTTGAGACTTCCTCGGAATTCACTCACCAATGTGTCCTGGGAGTGGCGTTCTGGCAGCGCGAGAGCCCAAAAGTGGCGACAACCACAGGACTTTGATGACCCGCTCGGATTAGTAACATGATCCGCGGGCCCCATAGGGAAGGGGCTCCCGCTTGAGACTTCCTCGCAATTCACTCACAAACGAGGCCCAAGGCGAGTGAGTGAGTGAGTGAGTTAGTGACTGACTGACTGACTGACTGACTGACTGACTGACTGACTGACTGACTGACTGGTGATGATGACGATGATGATGATGATGATGATGATAAAAATGATGATGATGATGATGATGATGATGATGATGATGATGATGATGATGATGATGATGATGATCAGCACACTCTCTCACGCGCACACTCATCATCATCATATGTAAGTGCTGATGAGTCAGTGAGTGAGTGAGTGAGTGAGTGAATGAGTGAGTGAGTGAATGTGTGATGGATGATGAGTGAGTGAGTGAGTGAGGAATGAGTGATGATGATGGTGGGTTCCTGTTCCTGCGCGGGGTGTCCAGAGAAAACAAGAACCCCACTTTGGATGTGGGGAAACAATTTTACACGATCCGTTTCCAGGTGTACGCGTGTATATATACACATATTATATATGTGTATATATATATATAATATGTGTGTGGATATGTATAAACATGTATATATATGTATTTGTGTGTACATACACACACATATATATATAAAGACATGTTTGATCAACTGTTCAAGCTGGACACTTCACAACACGGGTCGAGAATTCATGCCCGCGCGGGTGAATATTGCATATATTTCTCATAGACATTCCGTTGGAAGTCTATAAAAAACACATTAACAAGTGCAGTGCACCATCGGCCCTCTTGGCTTGAGTGATTCAACGAGTTTGTCTCCTTTCTTTCCAAAGCCCGTACTTCCCCTGCTCGGGGGAGGGGTGCCCCCCCTCCCCTGGGCCTGGGAAGGTGGGGGCGGCGTGAAACACCAGAGCGCCCAAGATCCTTAAAGAGCCGAAGCTGGCCTCCAAGATGGCTCACGCGGGCTCAACATATGCTCCTACATACATCGACGACGGCACGAGATTGTCTCAAATGCCCTCCAGGCCCTCTAAGGAACCCCCGAAGAGGCCAAAATGGTTCCAAAACCTTCTTAAATCAATGATTTTTGGTTCTGGCTTATTCGCTGCTGATGGGCTTGCGAGGCAAGATGGCCCCAAAACGGCCCAAAATACTTCCAAAAGGGGGGCGAACAGGGTCCTAAGATGCCCCCCGAACACCCGAAAAGCGCTCCAACAAGGCGGACAAAAAGGCAATGTTCAAGCATCCGATGGGGTGGACGTGAATTGAGGACCCCTTCCTTTTGGGCTACGGGGGCCAAGACGGCTCCAAGAGACCTCTCAGACCAGCCTAAGGGGCCCAAAGAGGGCCCCAAAATTGCCCCGAAAGGGCATCAAGAGGACCTCCAGAGAGCCTCAAGATGGCTCCAAAAAACCCCCAAGAACCTTTCACAGCAACGCTTCAGCTCGCCTGGCAAACTGTTTCTGAATGGGCTGGTGGGGGTACTTTTTTGAGGGACGGCTCCAAGGAAAAGTCCAGGAAACGGGGCGGACGCGGCTGGGGCACAGGCCGAGATAATTGGTTGCGGCGGCGCCTAGGCCGACGCAACAAATGCACCTGCAAGAGTGGTGGCGGTACGCGAAGCGTCCAAAATACCACCAGTTCTCTGGGCGTATGTGGTCTAGGGAGGCTTCTCTTCCAACCTCCTTCTTCCCCTTCGGGGAAGGGTTTACCCCTCCCCCTTTCCCCCCTCCCCTGGACCTGGACGGGGGGGCGGCGAGGCGTTGGAGCGTCTAAGATGGCCCCGAACGGCTCCAAGAGGGTCTTGGAGCGCCCAAGATGGCCTCCAAGATTGTCCAATCTAGCCCACGATGCGTCAAGATGGCCCCCAAGATGCTCCAAAGGCCTCAAGAACGCTTCAAGAAGGCTCCAAGTGGCCAAAAGGCCTCCCAAGGAGGCCCCGAAGAGGCCCAAATCCGTCCAACATCTGAAGAACATTTTTTTGGGGCCTTCTCGCATTTTCGCTTCGGATGGCCATCCGGGGCCTCAATATGGCCCCGAAATGGCCCAAAAGGGCACCAAAAGAGGCTCAATCGAGCCCCAGGACGGCCCCAAAAGGCCCAACAACGCTCCAAGAGCTGCCCAATAGGCGACTTTTTGGGCCCCTGGGAGGGGGGGGGGGAAACTAATCGAAAATTCATCTTTTTTGCTCGATGTCCTCCAGAATGGCCACCCAAGACGCTCTGGGCTTTCCAAGATGCCCCCAAGACGCTCCAAGAGGTATCCAAGGAGCTTCCAAGACACGTCCGAGGAGACTCCGAATGGCATTTAAGAAACTTCTGGCTCTTCTGTATGCCGTCCTCTTCCTCTTCCTCATCCACCTATTCCTCTTCCTCTCTCCTCCCTCCTCCCCCCTGTCCTTCTCCTCCTCCTCCTTCTCCTCCCTCTCGTTCTCGTCCTACTTCAACTCCTCCTCTTCCTACTCGTCCAGCGACGACAACTCCTTCTCCATCCTCCTTCGCTTGGGGTATACCACGGCTCCCCCCCGCCTTTAGTTCTTCTGCGTGCTCCCCCACTTCACTGATCACCTCAACTCCCTGGGCATCGTTTCTGCATGGGCTGGTGGGGATACTTTTTCGGTCGCGTCCGCTAGCGAAGGCGCTAGCGGAGTCAGGAGCGCTACGGGTCGCGACAACTGGTGGGGATAATTTTTTGGTCGGCGGCTCCGAGGCAACGGACAGGGAGCGGAAGCGGCGTCCGGGTCACGGTACGGGGTTAATTGCAAGACAATTGCCGCCAGCCGGAGTCGGCAGACAGACTCGCAGTTGCACGTGCAAAAAACAAAATGAACTAAATTCCCAGGGCAAACGCAATTAGGCGCCGCAGCCCGAACCACAGTGGGCAGGCCGCCGTGCGCGTTGAACGTGCGGATGCACCGAGGTGAGTCGCAAGGGTGGCGCTAGACTCCGTGGCCGACCTGCACAAGCCGAAAGGCTGAGCGGCCGGAGCCAGAAACAGGGCGCGACAGAGGGAAAACCAAAGGCTGTACAGGCGTTGTAGGCTGAACCACTCAGCGCCCAGTCCTCAGTAATCCGCCTCCCAGTGCCGAAGGGAACCGTGCGGCTGTGCCCAAGGCGCAACTGCGCGGTGCCGTTTCCTGAAGCGAAGAAATCCGCTGGCGTGGGGAGCGCGGCCGTCGGGTGGTGATGGTCGGCGCGCTGGAGGTGGTGACGTCTGCGCTGCCTGCCAAGGGGGTCCTGCTGTGATGAAGCTGAGGTGGACACTCCCCAAAGCCGTGGAAACTGCGGTTGGGGGGGCCAAGAAGGACCATGAGCAGCGCGTGCCACGGCGCGAACAGGGAGGGGGGGGCCACAACCCAAACGCAAATGCCGCGTCGGGCGAGCCTCGGGGCCACGAGTGGGGGGCACCCGCCGAGCCTGGGAGGGGAGAGGCGAGGGGGCGAAACGCCTCGCCCCACGGCCAGGCACCCTGCAGCCGTGGGCCAAGGGCCGCGGCCTGCCACGTGGAACGTCCCGGGGGTCCCAGCTACTCGCCGCGAGACCCGCGTGGAAGAAAGGGGGGGTCGCAGCTAATCGCCGCTAGGATCTCTTTTACATCGTGGGGGTCGCAGCTAATCGCCGCTGAGATCTCTGTTGGATGTGTGCGAACGGGTGATGGCCCACCGAGGCCACAGTCAACTGCGAACGGGTGACGGCCCACCGAGGCCGCAGTCAACGCGGAACGTGGGCCGGCAGCGAGATGCGCCTCCGGGGGTGGGTCCTGGGGAGTCGCAGTTACTCCCCGCTGGAGCTGAAGCTGCCAAAACTGTGGCCTGAAACAACAGGCCGGTAGGCTGGCGCGCAGGGGGGGTTGCTTCTGCCGACGCCCCCCTGTCACCGAAGGGTGGGTGGCTGTCGCCGCTGGACAGCGAAGGGGGGGTGGCGCGCAGGGGGGGTTGCTTCTGCCGACGTCCCCCTGTCACCGGAGGGAGTGGCCGTCGCCGTTGGACAGCAAAGTGGGTGGTCCAGGGGCCGGTCAGCCCAGCGGGCTGGCCCCCTGATGAGCAGGGGGGTGAAGTGTCAGGGATGGGTCCACGTATCCAGTATGGGCTGTCTAGCTATGCTGCGCCTTCGGTGAGATGTGGGGTGACCCCCGCCCCAACGGGTGTTGCCCCAAGGTATTGCGGCCAAGGCCGGGCGCTGCGAGGTGAAACAGGCCCCGACGGGGGGGTGGAAGGTGGCGAGGGTGACGGGGGCCACTGGCCAGGAAGGCCGGGGGTGCGCTGACAGGTTGGCTGGGCCCTGTTAGCCCTAGCCCACCGTCGGGCGCGCTTGTCCGCTCTGGGGGAGTGCCGCTTGCCTTTTCCTTTCCAGTCCGTGTCCGTCCATGGGGCTTTCTGCTGGCCCCAGGAGTTCCACTCCTGCCAGTCCTGCCACTGGCCGGGGGTGCCTGAGCCGATGGCGCTTTCCCATCGGTCATGCGCGGCTGTAGCGGTGGCTGTTCTGCCCTCTGCTGTCCATGCGGGGGGGTCTACTGTTGCTGTCGTGATCGTGTTGAGCGTGCGCTCGGGAGTCGCGGTGCATGAGCTTCATGTGCTTGTCTTTGACAGAAGGCCAGTGGACGCTGAGCCCTAGCTCACTGTCCATCTTGTAGGCGTCGTACCCTGCGACATTCCATGCCTGGAGGAACTCGCTGCACGACTGGACTGTGTTCAGTTTAGGGTCGTGCTTTTGGCTTCCGCTGAGCTCCTGCCTCAGGGCAGCCCTCTTCACCCATGCGGCCCAAATTCCATTGAGCGCTCCCCCCCAGCGTCCTTTGCAGGCGTATTATCTTATCCTGCACGGGTTCCTTCCTCGCAACGTCTGCAGCTGCAGCGGGGCACATGTGCATGCGGGTGCCTCCCATGGGGTCGTAGGGGTCTTCGCGGGGCGCCTGCGTGGTCCTTATGTCCTTCCAGGGCGCCTCGTGGATCTCCACTCGCGCGGGGTCGCCTCTTGGAGATTTGGTGGCGCGGCCTTCTCCGTCCTTGGTGTCCTCCCACACGGGCCGTCGGCGGCCCTTGTCCCCGGTCGCGCGGCTGAGGGCGCGGTCGTCCCTGGCGCCGTTGATGCTCCGGGTTGAGCTGCTTGCTCTTTGTGGGCTGTCTCTCGCCCTCCTGACTTCGCGGATGGCGTCCCGATCTACGATCCGCTTGAATGGGGTCCAGGCATCGGGCCTGCTGGGTGGGTCCTTGAAGAGGTTGAGGGGGTCAATGCCCTCCTCCTCTCCATCGTCCGCCACAGGGGTTGGGCTGACCGCCGGGCTCGAATCCTTGACTGTGTCTGACTCGCTTTTCTTATCTCCGTCCCAGTCGATCCCCTCCGGTTCGCCTTCGTTTCTGCCTGCCTGATTGGGTGGGCCTCTCCCTTCCGTCGGAGGGCCGCCCCCCCCGTCTGCTCCTGTAGCGCGGGGGTTTGCTCTGGGAGCGTAGTTAGTGGTGTCCTCCTGCACAGGTCCGTGGCTGTCTGTTGGGGGGGGGGGTCAACGGCTTCGCCTGCTCTGTTCAGCCAGGTTGCTGCTGGGGATTTGGCCGCCGCTGTGGGGCCTGTGTCTGCCTCGCGCGGGTCTCGGTGGGCCAGTGCGCTGATGGTTCCGTAGGCAAGGGCGGCGCGGATGTCAACAGTGTGCTGATCCGCTGGCGGATGGGGCGCTGTCCTCTCTGCTCGGTCAGGATGGCAGCGTAGCTGCACCGCGTGTCCTCGTACTTCCCGTTGGACTTTGTTAGGTGGTGAACCACTCGTGCCACTGCGGCCCGCTGCCCGTCCCGTGGGATGTTGGGGGGGTGGCAGTTGCTCGGGATCGTTTCCCCGTAGATAATGTCCAGGAAAGGGAGCAGACGTTCAGGGGGCCACGATCCCTCATCGGTCTTGTCCCCCGAGATCCCCTCACCGTGTTGCAGCGCGAAATCGGCCCAACATTTGTAGACGGAGTGGTTCCATTCAAGCAGGCACTTCACCAAGGAGCGTATGGGGCCGTCGGATTCCACCCCGGTGAGCCTGGAGGTGGAGTGGGTTGGTAGAGCGGGGCCCTCTGGCGGGGCGACGTCGGGGAACAAGGATTTGATCTCGCGTGCAGCCTTCTCTGGCTCGCTACTTCCCCCTACTCCGCTGTCGTGCTCCATGCCGCTGGGGGTAAGCTCGTCCCCGGTGGCTGTTTGCCCTGAGTACGTGCCCTTGGCAGCTGCATTGACGCCAGCTGGGGAGAGGTAGACGCTGATATCGTGGCTTTCCGTTTGCACTTCTGCTGCCGCTGCGCGCTTGGCTGGTGCGGTGGGGCATGCGCTGGAAGAGTGCTGGTCCAGGATGCGGTCGAGCGTGCCGGGCGCCGCGTTCCAAATGTGGATGAGGCACCGCCTGCAGGCCCGCCCTACGTTCCACTGCTGCTGGGTCCAGAGCGTGGGCATAGTGTCCCATGGCGGTAGCCCTGTCTCGGTGTTACACGGAGCTCCTGGCTTCGGGTTCCACATGAAGCAGCCAAGGGCGGGGCTGGTTGCCGACCGCGCGAGCAGGGGCGACCCCGCGGGGTAGGTGTCGCACTTGGCGGAGTAGGTGTTCGAGCGGTGCGAGTCTGGCCCGAATCTCCCGTCGGACAGCTTGTGAGCGTGGTTGGGCACCCGTGATTGGTTGCGACCTGGTGGTGGTGGGCATAGGTGGCGAGCGTGCTGATCTGCTTGATAGTGTCCTCCATCTTCCCGTGGAGGGATGAGAGGTCACTCAGGTCGAAGCCCCAGGCGCCCGCGAACTTGATTCTGTACTCTTTGTGGACACTCTGCCAGGGGTAGCAGGTGCCCATGGCTGCTTCGATGATGTCCCCGGTGGCCTCTGGATGCGGGAAGGGCCAAAGCGTCGCTCGCGGCTCGCGCAGTTGGAGCATCATAACCACTAGGAGGACTCTGAGCGTGGGGGTGTCCAGGGGGAGCCCCTCGCTGCTGAGGAGGGAACGCCTTAGCTCCGAGTTGGCTTGTCCTGGGCGGAGGAGGGACTTCAGGTGCTGCATCCCTGGGTGTGCGCGGCGCCGTCTGCATCTCCCAGTCTCTTGGCTCCATGCCTCTGGAAGCTGCTGTAGAACGTCAGGGGGGGTGCAGCGGCTGGCGCCCTTCGGGCGGTGGCTGACGCCCTTCGCATTGGGCCGGGGGGGGGCGACGCATCAAGGACCGCCAAGTGCGAGTTGGCCCAGGGGGTGCCCGGTCCGAGAAACCAGACCAGAGCGGCCCACGTTAGGTTGTAGACAAGATTGCTTGCGTCAGTGCCCAGTTCGACGTCGCAGCAGAACCCTGGATGGCTCCATGCCTTGCGGTCGAGCAGGCCGGGCTGCCTTGGTGTGTCGGCTATGGGGTACTGGTGGGGGTGAAGCCCTGAGACGGTGTATAGTACAACCCCCATGGCGGGGTCCTCGACAAGCCTCTGCAGGCTGCTGCGGATGGCGTCACCGAGGCTGCTCCATGAGAGCTCCAGATCGAGTGGTGCTGCTATCCTATCTTCGAAGTTCTTTTCCATGGAGGCACGAGCTTTCAAGATCGCATTGTCGAGCCCTTGGGTGACCTCGTCTCCTGTGTGTGAGGGCGACTCGGGGATCCATGTGGTGAGGTCCCGGATGGGGTCGAATCTTTCGTCGACCGTGAGTGTCCACCAGCCGTCCATGTCTCCCGCTTATGAGAAACGTACCCACAGTTTGGCGAATCTTCCATGCCCAGAGAGCCCCCGGAGGCGCGACCCTGTGGCGGCGCCGAACATCCTCCCGTCACCGATGATGACCACGTTGCGGGTGGCGCGGGTGATTGCCACGTTTACTGTGTTGGAATTGTCCATGAAGCCCCAGTCGTGCCAACAGTTGGACCTGGTTGTCAGGAAGATGACCAGGTCGGCTTAGCTGCCCTAGCTGGAGTCAGTGGTTGAGACGGTGAGCTTGCCGCTCGCAAGTTGCTCTTCAGCGATGCGCCGCAAGCCAGGGAACCTCAGGGAGATGTCGGTGAGCTCTGGGCTCCGCTGCACGAAGACGCTGGCGTGGTCGCTGGTGTCGGTGGAGCGCTCTGGGGGGTGGGTTGTGGGGTCCTTGCCCGGGGCTGTTCCGTCTTTCCCTTTCCCTTTGCCTTTGGTCTTGGACTGCCTGAGGGTGCCGCTGACGCTGCGTACGCTTTGGGGCTATCCGTTCTCCAGGATGGCGCACTGCAGCTGGTGGCCGACGACTGCCCGCACTGTGGTCCCCTTTTGCATGGCAGGGAAGAAGGCCCGTACGATGTCCACCGTCTGCGCTGCCTCCGGTAGGTTGGCGTATCCTGCGTGTAGTCTCGATGTGGCCTCAAAAGAGGGGTTGTCCACCAGTAGGAAGCGGTGCCGCTCCTCTTTGTGCTGGTTTCCTGGTTCGAGGCAGCGCAACATCTGCTCCATGTCGTCGCTGGTGGTGCCCGCTGCCCTTGCTAGGTCTACGACTCTGGTGTCGCTCCAGGGCTGGAAGTCTCGCCATGGAAGCCCCTCGATCAGAGATCTCTGCGACAAAGGGTCGGTTAGGCTGGAGTGCATTGTGTTATTGTAGAAGACCCAGTTCGGCCAGGCCAGCAGCAGGGGGTGCATACGGTAGCAGAGGCTGAGCTGTACCACGGCGGACTGGTCCTCCCCCAAGGCCTGGTGGAAACGGTCGAAGATGGAGAGGCATAGCCCTTGATCCGCTGCCTTCCTGGAGATGACTGTGGGGGGGAGCTGCTTGGGGTCGCCCACCAACACTGGGTGTCCCCCGGAGCGGATGACGCTGTCCAGGGACATGGCGGCCATTAGCTCGTGCGCCTGCCCTGCCTCATCTATGATGAGCAGGGCGACCGGGGCGGCCTTCTTTAGTGCTTCCGCAGATTCATGTGTGGCGATGACTGTCTTCGCATCCTTGAGCAGCTGGCTCCTGAATGCGGAAAATCTTTGGAGGGTGATCCGCCTCCGTATGGGAACCTGCCGTGGGCTGTGTGGTAGTGTCCTCTGGGGGTAAGCCCTGCCAACACCTTGGCTACTTTGAAGTCTTTGGCGGGACGCACGCACCTGGCCGGGAACCCTGAGAGGGGGCCCAACTTGTTGGCATTGTGCGCACCGATTAAAGCAAGTGCCGGCTGATCTGCGGCCGTGTTGGAGCCTGCTGCCACGGCGACTGACAGCCCAGGGGAAAGCGCGTTAGAGAGCGCGTTAGACCATGTGTCCATGGTGGCAGCCGAGAAGATTGTTTTGCCAGTGCCGGGGGGTCCGTGTACGATTGTTACGTGGTGTAGGGTGGAGGCAGTGAAGGCCCTTGTGGCGTCGCGGTTGAGGCAGTGTCGCTTGGCGCCTTCCTCGAAGGCCGTCTGCGATGGTAGGTCCCTGGCACGCTGAACAACCTGTCCAATGGCTTCGTCCACCTCTGGCTGGTGGGGATACGCGAAGCGTTAACAACTGTTTGGCGTTGTTAATGCGGTTGTGTGACTTGCAGGTTCATAAGCTATTCAATAATGTGATTCGCTTTTCTTGCAATGCTTAAGTTTGTTATGATTGGCAGTGTATTCTCTTTGTTTCCATTTTTTTGGAAAGCGTTCCTCATTGATCTCATCGGCGACAAGAGCACATCATGACGGTTCAAAACGAACGATTGTAACTCATACTGGTAAATGCGTCTTCGTTCAATACAAGAACAAACAAAGAACGGGGTAAATAACTCGCGTGTATTTCAGAATTCAACGTTGCGAAGAGAAGAGATGGCGGGGAAGGGGCAAAGCGTGGGTGGCAAGAGAAAGGCGGGGAGAGAGAGTTGCCCCTGCTCGGGGGTGGACAGACCTCCTAACAGTGACACGTCGGTTCGTGAATTGTCCGTTTTCGGTTCTCGAGAGGGCGCCGCGGCCGTTATTTTCCAGGCTTGCGCCCGCCAGGTTTGGGCCCGAGGTCGTTTTCACTAAAGCACGTCTTACTAAAGGGAGGTCTGTCCATCCCCGACCTGCATTTAACGAACCGCAAGATCACGACCGAGCTGTTGCAGCCTAGATGGAAGCAGAGGCACGTCGTCGGAAGAGATAACATATCAGACAGAAGGTTATACACGAACGGTCCCAACTGCATAACGCAATGAAAAGCCACTCCGGCGCAGTGATCGGGACCTCAACACAGCTTTATCTGTTTTTTTTGAAACTCGCAACTGGCGGCGGCGCCATGAAGAAATGTCAGGAGCACGAGGGCCAAATCCAAAAACGGTCATGTTAATTCGATGTTCCGACGGGTGCAGAATGAAGCAATCTTGTAACGACAGATGTTGTGCGAAAGTCTTTTGCGGAACGCCGAAAATTGAGAAGTTTCAATACATAGGAAGAGTAGTACAAAAAGAAGCGTGGTACGTTGCAGAAATCCAGGTGTTCGATGTGGTACAACACATGCTTTCAATAAAACAAGCAGCGTCGCGTCATATCAATGAGCGGATATACATGAAACGCTTGGTTTTAAAAGGTATACATATCGAATGAGATATCTCACACTTGTCACCGACTGATTGCGCAAGATTTTTTTCCGTCCCGGCGTCGTGTTGCGCTGTGTTCGCGCAATCTCCCATGAGAAGGGACCTTGGCATCGATGTGAACAAGAGAAGGCCATCTCATTCGTGAATTTTGCAGGGGCGGATTTCCGAACATTCAAACCGCTAGCGTGCGTTATTTCGGGACATCGTCCACGCGCGTGTCGAAAATTGTGCGGCGCCGCCATGCGGACGCTGCCACTGGGGCGTCTGATGGAGCTTTTCATGCGAACTCGAAGCGTGTCAGAGGCATGCCGAAATGGGCACGGTGCCGCAATGCGGACCCTGCCGCTGGGGCGTTTGGTAGAGCTCCGTATGGGGCTACGAAGCGTGTGGGCAATGTGCCGGCATGATGTGGCACCGCCATGCAGACCCTGCCGCTAAGGCTTTCGGTGGAGCTCCCTAGGGGTGGTGGCATGAAGCGCGTGGTGGAAATGCGTGCGTGCTTGCGTGCGTGTGTGTGTGTGTGTGTGTGTCACTCCTGAGTGGGCCCGGCTTCCTCTCTTCCCGCCTGAGCCGGGCTTCCTTCCTCTTCGCTCGTGCACTGCGGCACAATTGCATGTTGTGCGCCCCACTAATGCCATATCGCCGGAGCAGTAATCTCTGCCCAGCCCCCGACACAGAAAGTGTGTGAACGCGCGCGTGTGTATGTGTGTGTGTGTGTGTGTGTGTGTGCCGTGCGCGCGCGCGATTGCTGTCCAGACTTTTTCCGCCCTGCGCGCAAGGCCGCGACGCTCAAACATGAGTGTGTGTGTATCTTTGTGTGTGTGTGTGTGGCGCGAGAGGCGTGCTTCAGGCTTGGGGCAACGCGGAGTTCCCTGCCCAAGACGCTGCGACACCGCGCAAGGTCTTTCTTTGGCGCAACCGGTCGCCGCCGGGCGGGGGCGACGCGCGCTTGGGCGCCAAAGACGCGAGGGGCTTCCACGGCGCCGCGGAGGGCGCTCGGCAAGCCGCTTCTGCCAATGTTGGCGCGCCCGCGGCCGTCCGCGGGGCCGGGCCGGCCGCCCCCCCCCCTGGGCCACATCCGCCGACAATGGCGGTCGCAGAGCCGCCCCTGCCAGCAGTCGCAGCTCCGGGCTCCGAGGCGCTCGGTCCGGCTCCGAAATCTCCATCGGCCTCTCGGGCGGCCTCCGCTGGCCGCGGCGCCCGCGGGACGGCTCTGGATTCCCGGTCGTCTACGCCCCCCGAATCTGCCCCGGGGCCAGTGGCGGCGGGGCGCGCCTGGTTCGCCGTGGATGCCCAGGCTGTGCCGGCAGGCGCACTCCCAAGGAGCCCGGGCCCCGCCCGTCTCTTGCACCTCCCGTCGACGCGCTCACGGGCGAGGCCGAGTGCGAGTCTGACGACGACGCCCCGGCCTCCAAGGAAGCCTCTGGTGCGGGCAACCCCCAGAATGAGGCAGCCTCGGAGGTCCCATTCCACCCCTCGAGCGGGCCGAGGTCGGAGTCTCGAGCGGCGAACTCCAAAGGCCGCGTCAGTGTCGTCGGCCGACCCTGCCGGCCAAGCTCGCCCGCAAACCTCTGGCAATGAACTTGCCGCTTCCGGGCGCCGCGCCAAGGCCGACAACGCCGACGCCGACGACGCCGCCCCGCCACAGCCTGCCCCATTCGCCGACTTTGCGCAGACGCGCGTCAAATTAATGCCAACATCGTGCACGCCTCCGTTCAACTCGGCTTTCAGCAAGCCGGTTTCTGGTGCGACTACCTCCAAGCGCTGACGATCCCACGCGCAGATCGTCGCGCTGCACTTGCGACCAGCTCGTTTTCCTGAGGCAGGCCTACGGCTGCGGGACAAATGTCACCCGCCACCCGCGTTCGCTGTCCCCGCTGAAGGGCAACCCCAGGGGTACGAACCCCGTGCTGCCTCCCTAGTGAAGACGTGCCTGAGCGTTTACGCACCGCGGGACGCGGGACGACCCAGTCTGTGGCAGTTCCTCGGGTAGGTAGCCGCCAGGGGCACCCCCTTCCAGCGCAGAGACCCCTGGCCCCTCGATCCCAAGCTGGCACGCGCAGTGGTCGCGGGATGGGAGTCTGGGCGCCTCGCGAACTGGCGGTCTGCTGCCCATCGAGGAGCGAACCGACCTCGCCCAGTCTCTCGCCAACGAATGGCCGACAGGCAATCCGCGTCGATCTGCGTGGGGTGCGCGCCGCTCCCCTGGTCTCTGCCCCCTGGGCGTCGCGGCCCCCAGCCGCAGCGGGTCCCGCGCCAGCGAATCCCTGCCTCCCATGGGTGCGGGCCCCTTCTCTTCCTCCTCCTCCTCCTCCTCTTCTGCTTCCTCCTCCTCCTCCTCCTCTTTCTCTTCTTCCTCCTCCTCCTCCTCCTCCTCCTCTTCCTCCTTCTCCTTCTCCTCCTCCTCCTCCTCCTCCTCCTCCTCCTCCTCCTCCTCCTCCTCCCGTCGCTCCAGAAAGCTCCCAGGTCCGTCGGACCCGGCCCTGAGACCAGGGGGCGCCCGCGGGAGGCAACCGGCCAAAGGGACTGGCGCTGCGAGCCTCTCGCAGCCCTCCGGCATCCCCACGCCGCGCGCGCAAATGGGCGCTATCCCGTCCGCTGCGGCTTCGAGCGCCCAGGCCCAGCCACGGTCTGACAGTGCTCCCGGCCCCGCTGGCGCTCAAGCAGAGAGCTGTCAATAGCGCTGCGCCTGGGGCGGCAGTCTCGTCAAATTCGACAGCCGCTCACTCCGCGCTGGTCAATCGCGTGGCCGTCTGCCTTGCTTGATGAATCCTGCCCAGTAATCCATTTCGTGCCCGCGCACTGGCACGAACGGGTCATCCGGAACGCTGCCAGCTCTGCGGATGGTGCTAGAAAGGTTTCTACATCTTTGGGCCCCCATGCCCTCTGTGCCAATCAGCTTAGCCTCTCATGTGCCCTCTTCCCTTTCATCAAACTCAACAGACGTGCAGGGTTCTATGCTTACAGTTCGGAGATGGCACTACGAATCATGCTATAAAGCATGGTGCCATTTAGAAGAACATGCGGAATACCATGCGGGAGAGGCAGTATGACAAAAACGACATGTCATGCGGGATATCATGCGGAAGACTATGTGAGAGACCATTCGGGAAAACATGCGGAAAACATTTAAAACAAACGGAGGATTGCGCAGTGCTTTGACCGTTTCAATGCGGTGACTGGGAGGAATAGCGATGGCGCCCACGGTTACCGGGACTACTCGAGCTGAGTAGAACGCGCGGGGAGGCTGCGCGACGCCCGAGGCTGGACACGACGGGCATCTAGGATACAACCCGCTGCGGGAGAACCACCTCCAGCACCGCCTGAACATCCATTCGCACCCAGCGAACGGACGCGCGGATAACAATTCCACGCGTCGGACCCATTGGAGCAACGCGTGCACGCGCACCTATGACAAAACTTAGGACGCGGACCAGCAGCCAGGAGTAATGCCGCAACCGTGGGAGAAGCACGGATCTGCTTTGAAATAGGGCCCTATCATAATGGATAGTTAACCATCTGTCCTACCACTGCAACCTTCTGTTACGATGAGAAGCAATTCTCATGTGCTACTCATCGTCAACATGGCAATCTACGATAACTACGAACCACCACGGCATACTTAATGGTCGGCTTTCGGCCTTGGTGGTAGCGTGGAGGCAGGTGTTCACAGAAACTGGCGGTCTGATACCAGACAGACATGTCGGGCGTACGTTGGCCCATGCGCATGTGCCAACGCCTGCGCTCGATTTACGATGGCTGGAATATTCGTGACATGACTTCATGCGGAAGCAAAGACTCCTGCATTTTCGTGACGTTACCATCGTATCTCCTATTACTGGAAACTCTGTGCGCAGGGTTTATTTCATCTCCACGAAGGTCAAGTGTCAAACGCAGTGCGCCGTAAGCACGAGGAGAGGGGGCTCGAGCCCCGTGATCCGGCGCTGGGTGGCTCCCATGCGGCGCAGCGTTGGCATCTGGGCTGGATCAGACGGAGACGGCGTCTCCAAAGGGCCGAACGTCCACCTCGCACGGTGGCTCAACCGGCGGGGGAACAGACCACTGGCCACTCGCGCCTTCTGGTGCTTGCATGCCGAAGCGGCCCTGCCACCCTTGCGCGGCTGCAGACGGTCGCGGGCCGCGCCCAGGGCGAAGGCTCTACGAGAGGTGCAGCAGCACAGCCTTGGCGCAACCAGGCGAGGCCGCCAGCCGCGCCAAAGACGCGTGCCACGCGAACTTCATGCGCGAACAGCTGCACTAGCAGGGCGAGCTTGCTAGCCATGGGTGATTGCGCCTGCAGCGATAAAGCCGATCGGGTGAGAGCAGGCAGCCGCGGAGCAGGAGGCGAGGCGGCGCAGCCCCGCTGGGCCGCCCGCTCAGGGGGCCCATCTGCATCGCGTCACTCACGCTCCGCCACAAGCGCACCTAAGGTCCCCGCCCATCGAACGAAGTCCCCCCCCAAAAGCGCCAGGCCCGCCAAGTCCTTGGCGGCTTCGCTGGCGTCGGGATGCAGGGCGGCCCCCCGTTTGGCCAGGGTGTCCGCCACCGAAGTGGCCTTGTGCTCCCAAGCCATGGTGCGCCTGGAATGCAAATTGGCCACCGTCGTGTGGGCCTTCGTCTTATGAACGGGTACACTGTCCTCGAAGGCAGCGAAAAAGCGGCCCCAAAGATGGGTCTGCCGAGTTCGAGCCCAAGTGGTCTACAAGTGGCACAACCACGCGTTGCAGAGCAGTCGGGCCACGCCTCAAAGGGGCCTATCGCTACGTGGGGCAACGTGGCGAAGGCAAATTCTTCGTCGTCCTTCGCCTGTGATAACTGGGCAACCTCCCACGGGACAGGCTTGAAACAGGCCGCTAACATGCGACCTCCGTCGTCCGCCATCGCCAGGAGAGGGTCGTAAGGGAAGATGGCCCAGCCGTCAGTGAATAGCCCGCCCGAGAAGCGGCCCCTGACCGGGCGTCCCACCCGCGTGGCTTGGCACTCAGCGGGGCGCAACGCAGGGAGGGCAGACGCTATCGGGCACGGGGGAGTGCCCGCAGCAAAAGCATCTGAGGCCCGCGCGCAGCTCTGGAGAGAAGAATTGTCGCCTGTCACTTTGCCGAGCAAGGCCACCGAACCTGCGATGGAAAAGCGCGCCGGGTCCTCTGCTGCGAAGCATGCGTTCGCTGGACGCCGAGTACTCCTTATGGCAGGAGAGCCGTTGCCGGGTCCAGAGGGTCCCCGAAGCCGAAGCCCTCGGGGAGCTGGCGTGGCTCTTGGACCAGACCTCCGAGGGCCAAGCGCACATCTTCGGGGGCGGCTTCCAGCAGACGGGGCGGGACCCCCCCGCGCCCCCGAGGGCCCAGTCCTCGTCCCGAGCTCCCCAACGGCAGACATGTCCCTGGCCGCCTCCTCTGCCGGGCGGCTGACCGTCGATGGGGTATGTCCGGAGCACGGAGGGCGCCTCCCGAGACGGCAGCGCAATGTCTCGTGCTTAAGTGGCCGTCCAGCCTCCCCCTCCTCCTCCTCCTCCTCCTCCTCCGCCCTCCGTCCTCCTCCTCCGTCCTCCTCCTCCTCCGTCCTCCTCCTCCGTCCTCCTCCTCCGCCCTCCTCCTCCTCCTCCTCTTCCTCCGCCTTCCTCCGCCCTCCCCCTCCCCCTCCACCTCCTCCTCCTCCTCCTCCTCCTCCTCCTCCTCCTCCTCCTCCTCCTCCTCCTCCTCCTCCTCCCCCTCCTCCTCCCCCTCCTCCTCGTGGCGCTTCCGAGAAGCACCCTGCCTGTAAGGTGGCTCTAATCCACGGCCTGGAAGTGGCGGCCAGCGACCGAACCGCACCCCCGAGACCTGCCTGGACAATGCACAAGTTGGGCGCAGGGTCCCCGACGGTCCTGGCCCAGTCGAAGATCCCCGACCCGCAATGCACCGGAACAGGATCGATTCGAACGGAACATCTGCAGCTTCAAGCCGGTGGCCGCGCCGCGGCGGCGAGGGCGCAGAGAATGCAGCGCCTGAGCCCTGATCCCCCCCCCCAGTCCCGCCGCGCACTGCCCCTCGCCCCGCCCCGCCCCGCGCCCCGGCCGCCCGCGGCCCGGCGCGCCGCGCGCAGCCACTGCAGGCACCAGCTCGGCGCAGGGCCCGCGGCGAGCCGGCCGGCGGAGGCGCGCGGGCGGGCGCCGCCCGCCGAGCGGGGCGGTGCCGAGGCTGAGAGCCACAGCTCTGCGAGTGAGCGTCGGGCGGCGAGGCCGCCCGCCACCGCGACGGAGGACGGGGCCGAGAGCTGCGTCCTGCGGGCCGAGACTGCGAGCCAGAATCTCGGAAGCCAGCCGTCAGCTCCGCTCCCGCCTGCCCGAGCTGCCGCGCCACGTATGGCGACGTGCCCGGGGCCTGCCCGCCGACGCCGTCGGCGACGCTCGGCAGCCCGACGGACGGGCGGCCCGCGGCGACGCGAGCCAGGAGGCGGTGCAGCAGCGCCCGCGCGAAAGAAAGCCAGCGAACAGCCTGCGAGGATGGCGCCCCGTGCCGCGAACGGGGGCGAGACCGCCCCTTGAAGGGGCAACAATCGCGGCCCCGAGTACAGCCCGCATGCCGCCGCCGAAAGCCCAAGCGGAAACTCGGTGGCCTCCGCCTCCGACATCCAGATCTCGTGCTCCACTCGCTCGTGAAACTCGCCGAAGTCCGCGCCGAACGTCGCGCTCTGGAGCCCCTTGGCACGGGCGAAATGCTCCAGAGCTTGGTGAACCCAGGCGGCGCGATCGCACTCCTTGTCGCGCTCTCCCCAGAAGACCTCCGAGGCGTGCGAGCGCTCCCACTCGCGCGCCAGTTCGCGGCGCGCCTTGGCCCAAACTCGGAGGACCGAGCAGATGAGCGCGGTCGGCCGCGCGCCCGAGCCATCGGGCTTCGGCAAGAATGCCATCAGCGTGGGCCACTTCTCCGAACGCTGCGGGTCCTGCTCTCGCAATTGGAGAACGTCAGTCAGGCGCTCCACAAGCATGTCGGGCAACAACTCCCAGGACCGCGGGTTGACGCAGTCGACTCCGAACCCAAGTGCGTGCTTGGAAGACCTGAAAGCCAGCCTGACGCGCTCAACAGTTGGGCGCTGGAGCGGCGTCATCTTAGACCTGGCCCGCTGGATCACCGTGATCGAAGCCTTGGCGTTGTCCCAATATTGGCTCCAATCTTCCCGCATGGCCTGCACCGCAGCGCTGCCCTGCAATAACGTCTGGCGGGCCCGCGAGGACCAGCCTCTCCAAGGCTGACTCCTTGCAGCAGCGGTGGTCGCGTTTCGCCATCCTCCTCCTCCTGCTCTTGCTTTTCCTCCTCACCGTCTTCCTCCCTCCTACCTCTTTCTCCTTCTCCTCCCTCCTCCCGTTCCTCCTTCTCCACTTTCTCCTACGTATCCTTCTCCTCCTACTCTCCTTGTTCGACGTCAAGCTGAACCATGCCAATCCTGGGTATGATCAGGCGCATTCCGAGCTTGGGCTTGACGGCTGACTCGCCTATCTGTTCCACTGGATGCTCCTACATTACCCTGATCAAGACACATCGCAAGGCGGTCATTTCTGGATGGGCTGGTGGACATACTTTTTTGGTCGCGGCCACCAGCGAAGAGCGCGGGCGGCGAACAGGGTGTCCGGGCCGGCGGGCAAACCTAATTAGCTACTGGGCGCAGCACAAGGCTGGTGGAAATACGCGGAGTCTCGAGAGTCGGTCACTGCGGGTGAACGTTCGGTCCCAGGGAAAACATCACAACACTTTTTTCCTGAAGCGATTCCATAATAAACTTAGTGAATATACATTCACGATCTGTTTTGCGAAGACTGGTCGTGTACACATCTGTAAGCGTTTTGTGGGCACACTACTTCCGTTGCCAAATCCCGACCTTTGCGGGTCAACCGTTCGCGGGTTTCTTCACGAATGCGCATCGGACAACTGGCGCATGTCCTGTCGAACGTCTGTTGTCTACCAAACACAAATGCGGTGTATCTCCATTCTGCAATCACAATAACCAAACGGAAACATACTGCAAACTTGCAGAACCATGTTCGTGAGACAACGAATATGACCAACCACTGCATTTGAATCTCGAAATAATGCCACATTCATCATTCCGCGTACACCTTCAGTGTGGGTGCCTCGCTTACGGACCAAGTTCTGGTGTGAAAAAATAGCTTATCTGAATGAATGGATACAATGCGCCAATTCAACCGCTCATCATCGTCGTCATTGGGGAAATAATGCCAACGGCACCGTGAAACGCACCCTGCCTCTTAGCACGAAGCTATGTGCTACCTGGCGCGAAAAAATGCCACGTAAAACTGAAAAGGTGCAAATGCCACGCGAACAAATGCGTGCGCACAACAGAATCTGCATCATCCAAGCATGACCTGGGGGGCGGAATTGAAGCGCCTCTGCTCTAGGAACAGGACCCCCCTGGACAAATTGATCATCTTGCGTAATACGCTCACGAAGAGGACAGACCAGAACCAACCACACTACTTACTGTACGGATTACTGGCTATGTAAGCGAGTGCTCGAACGAACTATTTTTCGATAGCTGGCTGTGCACCCATCCGTGGGCGCATTTCTTAATGACAATACCTTTCGTTGTCAAGCTCCGAACGTTGCCCATCAACGACGCGTGGGTTTCGGTACGAATAGCCAATCGAACAGTTGGTGAAGATCTTGGAACATATCTTGCTTGTCGTCCCAAGATCTTGGAAACATTCCTCAGCTGTGCCGTTGCAAAAATCCAAACGCGCGAAGACACCACTGCCTCAACGGAAAATGATGCGACAATCCATATATAACTACTATGGTACGGGCGGGATGGCCGGCAATTGTTTAGCTTTTTGCCGTGTAGCGGGAAACCCTGCGTCCCGCACACGCATTCAATGTGCTGACAGGTGCCTGTCCTCTAAGCCAGATTCCAATGTCAAAACACAGCTTCGCCACAACCAATCGACACGGCCGAATGAACCGACACAACGTACCAGTGCAATTCAGCCACGCGGCAACATGGCAAGTCTAACAAGATGCCCGTGCGACTTGGAGCATGCGCGAAGGAGTAAAACTGCGAACCCTGACTGATAGCATGTAAGCGACATTGGTTGCACAAGAAGGAAAGCGCAACGTCCAACTGAAAGGTGCTTTGGGCAGTATCCAAATCAATGCCCACATCATAAAGCCAATGCCCATAATGGCACATGAGCCCACCAGCAATGGCAACCTGGCAAGATCCCAGCCCGAGTGAAGTCAATACCAACAAGTATACAACCATAGGCGTGGATAGCGCGCGTCGCCCGAACCTTTCAATACACACGCGGCACATGAAATTGTCGTGCATCGCAACAAACGGGCTGGGGTAGTGATCTGTTCCTTCGCAACTGCGGCCATGCAACAATCGCCATCTAACAACATGCATGGGACAAACACGGTGCAACATTACATTTGCACGTGGCTTCAATGTTGGTCTCACACGTCACCGTGCCGACTTGACTGTCAGAGGTACTCTATCGTATGCAGTATGCTGCTTTGGGTTGCAAACAATGATGACACCATGCATGGATCCACCTTCCGCAATAGTCAACGAATGCGGTACTAAACAAAATAGCTGCCATCTTGAAGGTGCACATCACAAACATACCCCATTGTGCCATCGCCTGTGCATGCAAGCTAGAGGGTTCTCGACGACCGCGCGAAGATTTTAACATACGTGTACATATATATATATATATATATATATAGAGAGAGAGAGAGAGAGAGAGAGAGAGAGAGAGAGAGAGAGAGCGACAAAGAGAGAGAGAGAGGGAGAGAAAGCGAGAGAGAAAGTGACACATACGTATGTAGAGACATAGTGGTCTCTGGGGGAACTGGGAGCGGCAACGTATTGGAACCGAACTTGTCCACTACTTGCTCCTGAACGGACATGGTTCGGCTGCCCGCCGCCTTGGGAACCAGCTCTCATACTGGGTGACATTACCTCACCGAATTCATCATTGCATGCCTCGATCGCGCAATGGTCGCTACACATACCTGTCGTGGCGCCCCCTTGCAATCGCGACAGGTTGTACGTAGTAGAGACAACGGTTCATTTCGCTCACACGTGCGATCGAACGAATCAAACATGCACGTGTGTTTCAACCAACATTGCGAACTTGATCCAATAACCACAGCAACGAACACACACGCGCGCATCACATCATGACACAGTGTTCTCTGCTGGGTCGTTCAATACTTAACATTTTCTTGTTTCGGAAAGTCAACCGTGAACGCCCACGTCCAGACTGCCGCCGCGCCAGAAGGCACGCATCTACCGCACACAAATCTGCATCCACATCTTCTGCTGCCCGACACCGTTTGCAAACCGGCAGCCGTTTGCAACTCGGCAACCAGGTCACGCCAAGGGGATACACTTTTGTACACACGAGCGGCGCGCAAACCGACGTCTGCTCGACCCCGGGACGAATCATGCCGACAGCGATGGCAATGGTTGCCCCGAAACGCGGTCATATCGGACATGCAAAATGCGTACTCGTGACTCGGTCGGCAAAACATGTTGTGTGCCGTGGCGCGAGGGGCCGTGTGTGTGCATCTGGTCCTTTCTCGCTGCTGTCTCCTCGAGGCGTCAATTAGAAGAAGACTGCTGCTTGCGCTTCAAACTACCCGCGTCGAGCTTGTGCTCCTCGGGCTTTTTGGCCGCTGCATCTTGGCATTGCAGCGCCTCTCGTTCTTAACCACATAACTGCATGGCCGTGACTGAGCTCGTTCATCATGGCGCGTTCGACTAAGTTCGTTCGCAACTGGCACCTCCAGCTGCCGACCGCGTCTGAGGTCCCCCTGGAACGCCGACTTAACTTAGCCTGGCGAAAGACCCAACCAAATGCAGTTGTACCGCAAATTGAATCTGCTCTTCGGTGGCGCTCCCTATGGGGCCACGAACCCTTTGAGGGGTGTGCCGAAATTGGTGCGGCGGACGTATGTGGACGCTGGCACTGGGGCCTTCGGTGGAGCTCCCTATGGGGCCACGAAGCGTGTGAGGAGTGTGTCGAAATGGGTGTTGGGGACACATGCGGGCGGTGGCACTGCAGCCTTCGGTGGAGTTCACTAGGGGGTGGCGAAACGTGTGAGGGGTGTGCCGAAGTGGGTGTGGAGGACGCATGTGGGCGGTGGCACTGGGGCCTTCGGTGGAGCTCCCTTCTGGGGCCACGACACGTGTGAGGAGTGTGCCGAAATGGGTGAGGGGACCGCATGCGGGCAACCCCACTAGGGCCTTTGGTGAAGCTCCCTATGGGGCCACGAAACGTGGGAGGGGTGTGCCGAAATGGGTATGGGGACCGCATGCGAGCGCCCCCCCACTAAGGCCTTCGGTGGAATTCACTGTGGGGTGGCGAAACGAGTGAAGGGTGTGCCGAAATGGGTGTGAGGACCGCATGCGGGCACCTCCGCTAGGGCCTTCGTTAGAGCTCCCTATGGGGCCACGAAGCGTATGAGAGGTGTGCCGAAATTTGTGTGGGGACCGCATGCGGGCATCCCCACTAGGGCCTTCGGCGGAGCCCCCTATGGGGCCACGAAACGTGTGAGGGGTGTGCCGAAATGGGTGTGATGCGGGCCCCCCCGCTGGGGCTTCCGGTGGAGATCCCTATGGGGCCACGAAACGTGTGAGGGGTGTGCCGAAATGGGTGCGGGGACCGCATGCGGGCAACGAGGGCCTTCGGTGGAGCTCCCTACGGGGCCACGAATCGTGTGAGGAGGGGGTGTGCCGAAATGGGTGAGGGGGGGTGACGGGATGAGGGAGGAGGGGGGAAGGATGAGTAGAGGAGAAGAGGAACACGCGGGGACCTTCTCTCTTCAAAACGAGTACCCAACACCACATAATGGCTTGGGAAAACAATCTGCTGGAAACGTCAATCCGTGATTCGGTTGGCCGCGCGTACCGCGGTGCCGTGCCGTGGTGCGGTGACGAAAAAGGTCAATCGTGCGTGCAATGCCGTGCCGTGGTACCGTGCCGCGCCGCGGTGCCGTGCGGTGTCGTGGCGCTTAACCGTGCCGTGTCTTTGGGGCTGGCAAGCGGCAACTTGCGACAATTCTGTCAACTCGTGATTCGGTCGGCCGCACGTGCCGTGGCGTGCCGTGGTACTGTGACGCGCGTGCGATGCATGGTGTACGGCACCACCGCGTGGCACCTCCCAACCACCACATCGAGATGCGGGAGACTCAAGGCCGCGGCACGACACAGCACGTCTCAACCGCCACGTCGTTGCCCGGGGCCTCCATGGATCGCGGCACGGCCACTTTCGGCACGGCGCTTCTCCACAGTCAGAGCGCCCCTTGGCGCCCTCCACTGCACCACGGCAAGGCCCCTCACGGCACGGCACCTCGCAGCCACCACGTCGCTCTGGGGGGGGCGCCTCGGGGCACGGCGGCACCGCGCAACAAGCGCATGGCAGAGCGCCGCAGCGGGGCACGGCACGGCGCCGCCCCACCAGCTCGCGATCTGGGGTCCTGGTCTTCCGAAGCCGCGATCTGGCGGCTTGGAAGGGCCATGTGGCGGTGCACCAACAAAAATCCCTCGACCCTGTCGGCGTGCGTGATGCTTTTCCGTTAAAGTCCTCGTCGTCGTCGTCGCTGTCGCCACTCCCCCCTTTCCCTGGGCGTTCCTCCTCAAACGATCCAGCCAGGCAGCAGTCCAACAACGTCGTAGTTGAGTCGAAGGGAAGCCCTTTCTTTTGAATCCTTTCCCCACCGGAGGGAGGTGTCCCTGGGGGGGGGGGGGGGCGGGGTTCGCCTGGGGGGTCACCCTCGGGGTCGGACCCCCCCCCCTGTGGGTGGTCCCTGCTGTTGACAGGAGGTACTTAAGGCCCCTCTCCTCCCGCTGCCCCCCCCCCCCCGCGGTCTCCCCCGTGGACAGGGGGGGGCATGGGTGGTCTCCCCTGTGGACAAGGAGAACTCGATGATCCCCCCCTACCGTCCCAGGTCCCCCTGTGGACAGGTGGGGCAGGGGGGGGTCCCCCTGTGGACAAGAGTAACTCAAGACCCCTCCCCCCCGCCTCCCCTCTGTGAACAAGGCCCCCTCCCCCTCCTTCCCAACCCACCACCCCCCGGAGGCAACTTCCTCACTCTTACCTGCTGTTGCGGAGTGCTGCGTGTTTCCTTACATCCCTTCAAGAGGGCTCAGATCCGCTCCGAGGCGGCTCCAAGTGACCACGGAGCTTCCCAAGAAGTTCCCCAAAATGCCCCCCAACAGAGCCCAAGCGGCTCTCAAGAGAGCCACAAGAAAGGCTCCAGAGCGTCAGCGTCGTCGTCGCCGCCACCGCCGTCGCCGCCATCGTTCTTTGTTAGGGTCGGTGGCACCGGCAGTAAGACCCTCGCATTCCATGGCGCCGGGAAATATGACATGCAAAGCATCGTCCTTACAGCTCCAGGAAAATCAAATCTTACGATTGCAGGGGGGGGTCGGCTAAATCAATGGAATAATGGGGAGCGCAAGGACATGCTGGCCAGCGGTGGCAGGACTCGCGGACACAATAAAAGAGAACACGCAAGCAACAAGGCGTGATGTGCCTTTCCATACCGCTCCTCCAAAATCAATGTACCAAACACACCAGGAATAATGACGCCCGTGGCCATGTGGAAGAAGGCCATGCCTTGTGCACGTAGCACAGGGAGCCGCATCTCAAAGGGAATACGGGGAGAGGGCAGTGTACGTGTGCCAGGCAGAAGTCAACATGATGAGGACTGTCAACCCGACTCGATGAAGGTGTCTGTCGTGTCAGTGGCGCGCCAGGAAGCCCAGATGGTAGAAGCACGCGCAAGTCTTTTAATCACATGCGTGCTCATTAGGTGAACATCGCCCTTGGACGCGCGACTGTTTTTGCGCGACTGAGAAACAAACGATCGGCCCCCTCCGAAACCTCTCCGCAGTCCTTCCAGACAAGCCCTCCGAAGCGGTGACACACGCAACGAATTAGACGCAAGGTGAACGACACATAATAAACATGAGACTACTACTACTAGTACTAGTAGTAGTAGTAGTAGTAGTAGTAGTAGTAGTAGTAGTACTACTACTACTACTACTACTACTACTACTACTACTACTACTACTACTACTACTACTACTACTACTACTACTACTACTACTACTACTACTACTACTACTACTACTACTACTACTACGACTACTACTACGACTACTACTACTACTACTACTACTACTACTACTGCTACTAATGCTACTACTACTACTACTACTACTACTACTTCTACTACTACTGCTACTACTACTACGACTACTACTACGACTACTACTACGACTACTATTGCTACTACTGCTGCTGCTACTACTACTATTACTACGATGACAACTACGACTACGACTACGACTACGACTACGACTACGACTACGACTACGCCTGCTTCTACGCCTACGCCTACGACTACGACTACGACTACGACTACGACTACGACTACGACTACGACGACTACGACTACTTCTACTACTACTACCACTACTACTACTACCACTACTACTACTGATACTACTACTATTACTACTATGTCTACTACTACTACTATTACTACTACTACTACCACCACTACTACCACTACTACTACTACTGCAGCTACTTCTTCTACTACTACTACTATTACTCCTACTACTACTACAACAACAACTAGTACTACTACTACTACTACTACTACTACTACTACTACTACTACTACTACTACTACTACTACTACTAGTACTAGTACTAGTACTAACTACTAGTACTAGTACTACTAGTACTACTACTACTAGTACTAGTACTAGTACTAGTACTAGTACTAGTACTAGTACTACTACTACTACTACTACTACTACTACTACTACTACTACTACTACTACTACTACTTGTACTTCTACTACTACAACTACGACTACGACGACAACGACTAGGACTACGACTACGACTACGACTACGACTACGAGTACGACTACGACCACGACTACTACTACTACTATTACTACTACTACTACCACTACTACTACTACTACTACTACTACTACTACTACTACTACTACTACTACTACTACTACTCCGACTACTACTCCGACTACTACTACTAACAAGCGAATCGTACCAAGCCTGAGCAATGTAAGAAGCAGTGGTAAAGCCTGGGGCCACGCTGCCAGGTCGAAACCCTTTCGCGCAATAAATCTGGTGCCGAGATCCTGCGTGGTCGTCCGGCACACAAGCACTCCGGAAAGCCCCGGAGGCCACAAAGCTTGAACAACCGATTACTTTTCTGTGATTTCGAGCTTTCAAAACTTTCGGGCGAAGACGGTGTTCGCAACACGTAGGATACCCCAAACTTTCCTCGATGTTGCCCAATACGACCGCAAGATAGCGCGAAGACGCCCCGAGCACCATCCCCTCTTTCATAGCCTACGACTTTCCCAATACAGCAAAACATTGGCCCAAGACCTCTCCATGAGGCGCCACGCCTCCTGGTGCCACTGTTCTGCGCAAACTTTTGGGGTCGGAGGCGAGATGAACCCGAGACTGATATGGGAGAAAGTCGGTAATGAAAGGGGCGCGCATACCATGCCAAGTGCGCGGGCCCTGCGTCTCCTGCGTCTCCTGCGATGTTCAAGGCCGCATCTCCGCAGCAGCGGGGACAGCCACAGCGTCGGAGCCAAGCAGGGCAGGAGCCGCCATGGCTGGAGCGCTTGGGCGGAGGGCCGCGTCACGAGAGGCCAGCCGCCGAAATCATCGCCGTGGGGGCCTGCGGGCCAGGCGCGTGTCTGGAGGCAGCCCTGGGGGAGGAGGCCTGCGGAACGCCAACAGCAGGGTGGTGGTGATGAGAGTGCCCGGCGGTCCAGCGGGGGACGGGCCTCCGCGGAGCTCCTGGCCTGCGTGGGCGGCAGAGGCCGCCGGGAAGTCGCGGTGGCAAAGCACATCGTTTGGTCGCGGCGGTGGCGTACGTCCCACTTCAACTCAGCACCGGAGGGGGCAGGGGCGAGGAGAGAACGGCCGCGGTGGCAAGCCACACACGAGCGGGACTCGTGCACCTGGCGGGGCCGCTGGCTTGTTCGGAGGCAGGTGCTGGCGCAGCGGAGAAGGTCTGCGCGACAAGGTGCACTCAGTGGGTGACAATGGCGGAGAGGCGTCGCAGGGCCGCGGGGCCTGAAGGGCGATGCGCACGCTCCCGCGCATTTTGCAACGCCAAGCGTAATGCTGGTGGTCGTGCAGGCGCTGGGAGGGTGCGCTGAGCGTGTTGCACGAGAAAAACGGCGTCGTCCAGGAGGATGAGCAGGACAATAAGGAGAGTAGCGGAAGGAGATGAGGAGAGACGCAGCGCGACGCAAGTGAAAGGGACTGGTCCTGTGGGTCCAGCATGCATAAAGCTCGCGCGACCTTCGGCAGATCCTCCCCAACCCTTCACTGCCAAGCAATCCTTTCGCCATGCTGCCTATCTGTCCAGCAACACGTTTTTGCTGATACCCGTATCGAACTTGTCATTTGTAAGCGTTTCTCAAATACTGGGAATCAACACATATTGACAGCGACTTGTCATCCTGACCACGAAACCGATCATGCCCAACAAAAGCACACTGCAGGCCGAAACACATCGTTTTCAACCCTGCTCTGCACTGTTCATTCTGCAGTCGTCAACGGATCACTGATGTCCTCGCTCGTTTATGCTCTGGCATCTTTGTCTGGGTTTCCGCCTCACCACACCGTGCCTCGCCTCCTTACCTTCCCATCTTCGCGGTCTGCAAGTGCTACGTCAAGTATCGAAAACAACCCGCATCGGTGATTCTAGCCGAACAATTGAGCTCGAGCTCGGTCATCCAGCGGACAAAAGAAATACGTGGACACAGACTACTTTTTTCTCTGCCTCATCCTCTTCATCTTGCTGGCATCCACGATTTCTTGTACCAATCCTCACCGACTGTATCGACAGCCATGTACATACAAGGGGAGGAGACGATAGGAGGGAACGATCGCTGCGGGGTTTGAGGGGGCGGGAATATACAGATGTGTGTGTATATATATATATATATATCGAGAGAGAGAGAGAGAGAGAGAGAGAGAGAGAGAGAAAAGAGAGAGAGAGAGAGAGAGAGAGACAGAGAGAAAAAGGAATACACATACATACATATATATATATATATATATAAGAGAAAGAAAGAACGAGAGAGAAATTGAGAGAGGAGAACGGACGGAAACGAGGAGAGGGGAGGCAAAAGGGGGGAGATGATGTGAGGGAGGGAGGGAGAGAGGACAACAAAGGGAAATGGAGGAGGGACACCGGAAAGAGATGCAGAGCAGGAGGTGCCAAGAAGAGGGGGTCGGAATTCGTGCAGGCGTGGCAGACCGATGTGGGAAAGGGAAGCGAGGCGGAGGGATGGGGAAAGCAGGGTGTTGGATCGGGATTAGGTCATCAGAACTATCACCCGTGTCGTCTTGGCAAGAGCGCGTGCCCCCCCGAGAGGCACGCGCGCGTCGGGCATGGCAAAGGCGCGGCACTGAGATCCCGAGAGGCCTCCTGAAGGTTGAAGTATTGCCCTGAAGCCGATGCGTTAGGTCGGGCATGTCCCCCTACAGGCGGATTCTCGACGAAAAATAAAAAAGATTCAGGACTTTTCAGAAATAGCAGAAAATACGCGAAAAACCGTCCACAAACTATTTTTTGACTATTTTGGAGTATTCTGCCTGTAGAGGGACATGCCCGACTTAACCGATGCGGCACAATGACTGGTAGAACATCTGCCACGCCCCAGCCGGCCTCCGCGCTGGAGAATTCAGCGGCGCCCTCGTACTCGCCGAGACCACGAACCACGTCCTGACATTGAGCAATGCTGGGCCGACCCAAGCCTTCCCACTTCGATGTTCCCCACCGCATCCGGATTCCTCGCAGACAAACGACCAACGCCAAGCCACCAGAAACTTTGTAATGAGATAATCACATGTCCAGCGGAATCTTCAAGCAAATCTTGCTGCGGGAACTGCAGATATGACTTTCCAACGAAACCTGCGAAACGTCTTCCCATTCGACCAGGCGCTAATACCACATCTCAAGCAACACACCCAGCGAGATCTTGCGCTGGAAGCCCCTCGCGAACTCTCCAAGCATACTTTTTCCCGACGTGAGCGAAGTCCAGAATTCCGCCGAATGTTTTGCCAATGAATTAGACTTTCTGGGACGGAGCTCGCCACATCCGAATCTGAAACAAACGCACAACGAACCGGGCCGAACCGGGCGGCAAACTTCACAGCGACGAGCCGAACCGAACCGGAAGGGCTCCGACACCGAACCGAACCGAACCGAACCGGAGGCACTTCGGAACCGAACCGAACCGAACCGAACCGGGCATCCCTGATATTGGCGAGGGATTTTCCTGCGGCCAACCTCTGTTGAGACGTGCGAGCGTGCCGCATGACGTTGTACGGCCGGATCTTCCCAGGGCCGCGGCCGTTCCAGCGGTCGAGCGCCGCCGGCTGGCAAGATATTCGGCCCCTTTTCCGGTGGGGGAATGTTCACAACATTCCTCCTCCTCCTCCTCCTCCTCCTCGTCCCCCTCCTCCTCCTCCTCCTCCTCCTCCTCCCCTCCTCCTCTGCCCCTCCTCCCCCTCCTCCCCCTCCTGCTCCTCCTCCTCCTCCTCCTGCCCCTCCTCCCCCTCCTCCCCCTCCTCCACCTCCTCCTCCTCCTCCTCCTCCCTCCTCCTCCCGCTCCTCAATTCTCCTTTGTTTGGACCACATATGTTGCCGGACGTCACGCTGGAGAATCTACCACACAGTCTTGGACTGGAGTTGTGGCTGGATTCTGGTAGGGCGAGAGTGCCAGAGCAGATTTCGCCAACTCCCACCTGCCCTTTGGGGCGTGAGTGGCTCAGGGCGCTTCCTGTTCCAACCCCCGCCTTCCCCTTCGGTGAGGGGCTTGCCCCTCCCCCTACCCCCTCCCCCTGGACGGGCGTCCAAGATGGCCTCGGCGAGAGGGCACAAATCATTGATTCTACTAGGGTATTGGGCCACTTTCGGCCTCTTGGGGGTGGGTGGGTGGGGTGGGGGGGGGGCATAATTGACACCCCCTTCTTTGATCGAGTTCCTCCAGGATGGCCCCAGGATCGCCCCCAAGGCTCGCAGGAGTGCCCCAAGATTTTGCCCCGACGTGTTGCCCCATGCTGGTGCAGGTTCGCCCGCACCGGACCACCGTGGCCTCGTCCCGCCGCCGACGCTGTCGGCCTCATGGCCAGCAAGTCTGACCATGGACCCACGCGAGACGCCGCGTGACGTGTGCGCGCCCACCTTCAGAATAGGGGCCGGAGGTGGGAAGCCAACGATGACGAGCCGCTCCGCTTCCGCAGTGAACATTGCTGTGCCTTGCACGGTACGGCTGCCCAGCTGCTCGTCCCGCTCGCAGAGGCGGACCACTGCTTGGGCGACAGCACGTGTACGGCTCAGAGCAGGTGGCAAGGGCGCGCCGCCTCGGCGCCTTCCTGCTGGCTTCTCTGCAGCCCAGGAATCTGGCGGAGGCCAGGGAGGATCGGATCATCCACGTGTCCGTCTTAGCGGTGGCGTGCCGCGGGGGGCTGGGCGACGACCGCTGGAGCTGCGCCGCGCTTCGCGCCGACAGCCGCCGAGGATCTCGCGCGGCGGTTCCCCTGCGGTCGCTGGGTGGGCGGGAGCGACCGCCTGGGAAGACCACGCGCGGCTGGGCGGCGGTGCCGCTGGCAGATCCCGTCACGCTGCCGGCGCGCAGCCTCTCTGGGGCAGCACTCCTCGTGGCACTCGGCCTGCCCAGGGCCGTGCTGGAGTGAGGCCCAGGCACTGCCGTCAGAGGGGCCGCCGCCTGGCAGGACGAGTTTCGAGCGCGCTTCGGTCGAGGCCCCCCGAGGGGAGGGGGTGCCGAGACCTGCCGCAGCGAAGTGGTGAACCTGGCCCCGACCACCGCCGTTCTTGATGGCCGCCGGGGCGATGCGTGACCTCTCTTCCCCTGTTCCCCTTCCCCCTTCTCCCCCCCTCCTTCGCTTCCACTCCGCTCACTCCGTCCCCGCCCTGCCCCCGACTTCCCTCATGGGTACGTGCGAGCACGAGTGCGAAGATAGAATCAGCAGAGAGTAGCGATGTCCTGGACCTCTGCCGGATTTGAAAGCAAGCTCTGCAAACACAAGGTGGCCTCCTCCGTGTAGCCCCGCGCCGCGAGCCAGCGTGGCGTCTCTGGCAGGAACTGACGGGACGCGTTGCAGCAGGGAGGGGACGGATGAGAAAGTTGAAGAGGACGGGGAAGACCAGTAAGACGATGTGGCAACCTGCAATGTATAGTGGGTGGAATGCGCGAGATGTCATCGAGGTGCGGGTCGGAAACTTAGGGGGGAGGGGGCGTATATGCATATGTCTCAACATATATATATATATGTACACATGGTTATGCAGATGTATATGCAAATGTCGATGTAGACGTACATGTAGATGCATCTGTACATGCATCTGTCTTTATATGCATGTGCGTATGTAGTTGTACATGCACATGCATACGCACATGTTCATCTATTCACACAGGCCTATGCGTTAGTATGTGTGTATGTACATGGATCTGTACACGCACAGGTATATGCATGTACGCACATAGTCACATAGTTATATATACACAGATATAAAGATGTACAAATGAGCAGGTATAGGTGAACACTTATACACATATGTCTATGCATATGTGTGCGTATGTGTATGAGTGTATGTATATGCACACGTACACATGGCCATATTTACACGTGCATGCATCTTGGACTGCGGCCCATGTGGGCGCATCATTTTGCGTGCGCGTACGCGTGAACTACTACGTACCTGCACGTATCTGTATATGCATTCATAGTGCGTAGCTCAGCTGAATGTGCATGCGCGCCGCAATGTCGCTGTACATTCACGCATCCATAACTTGGTGCACACGTATGCGCATGCCTATACGTATGTGCGTGGGGAGTCATAAGGACATACACATACTCCGAGTTTCTGAATAAGGTCGGGGGGGCGTCACCCCCGCCGACAACCCCACATCGACCCCCGTCGCGGGTAGCCACCGCGCGCCGAAGGCGCTTCGACCCCCGTCGCGGCGCGACGACGAGGCGAGGTTGACCCCCGTCGGGGGGGTACCCCCACGCTTAATAAGAAACCCAGAGTATGTGCGTGGAGAGACATAAGGACATATGCACGCGTGTACAGCTTGTACATCGGCACGGAGGGGCTCGGCGAAAGCGAGAGGGCAGACAACGCGCGCAGGACGGAGGCACCGAGCGGCGAGCGGGCCACAGAGCGAGCGACGAAGGGAGGGCGGGAAGGAGGCAGAAGGTCTAGGCAGGGTCCGGCGGACAAGAGCGCGAGGGAGCGGCCTGAGAGCGAGAGGAGGAGGAGGAGGAGGAGGAGGAGGAGGAGAGGAGGAGGAGGAGGAGGAGGAGGAGGAGGAGGAGGAGGAGGAGGAGGAGGAGGAGGAGGAGGAGGAGGAGGAGGAGGAGGAGGAGGAGGAGGAGGAGGAGGAGGAGGAGGAGGAGGAGGAGGAGGAGGAGGAGGAGGAGGAGGAGGAGGAGGAGGAGGAGGAGGAGGAGCCTGACTACACTTTCCTGGCGCGCACCTGCGGACTCCCGAGCGAGGAAGCGCGGGCTCTGGACCGGGCGCTGGCCGCAGAGTACGAGCACGCCCTGGGCGAGGCGCTGGGCGACACCACTTGCCGGAAACTCTTCCTCGCTGGCGCGGCCGGGGGCGAAGGGCTGCAGAGCGCGGAGCTCACGGCCCCCGCGGCGCACGCCGCCTCTTGGCACCTCTGCTTGCCGCACTGCCTGCGGCGGCTGGGCCTGGAGAGCGCCAGCGCCTTGACCGCGGTGAGCCCCTGGGCGCGCCGCAGCCTGCCGGCGGCCACAGCGACGCTCCGGGCCGCTCTGGGAGACGACACCGCCCACGTGGGCGACGAGGCACTGGCAGCAACGCAGCACACTCTGGCTACGGCCCCCCTCGCTGCGGCTGCCCGCCTCGCTGCCGACGAAGCGGCCGCGGACCCCCTGGCGGCGGCCGCCCTGCGCTCCGCTGGGGGCCCCGGGGCGGGCGCGCTCCTGCAGGTGCCGACGCTGCCCTGCCACCGACTGACCAACGCGCAGTTCGACATTGCGCTGCGGCACCGGCTGCACCTCGACCTGCCGGGCTGCACAGGCCCCCCGCTGGAGGCGGGCGCAGCGGGGCCGCGACAGCCGAGGCTCTGCCAGCACCGGCACCCGCACGGCGGGATCTGCGGCGAGCCGCTGGACCCCAAGGGGCGGCACGCGCGCGGCTGCGCCGTGGGCGGGTGGCTGGTCCGCCGCCACGACGCGGGCTGCGCGGCTCTCGCGGAGTGGTGCGAGGAGCAGGGGTGCACCGTGCACCGCGAAGTCCTGCTCCCCCACGCTGCGCCCGCGAGCCCCGAGGCGCGGATGGACCTCGTCGTCCACGCCCCGCGCCTTGCTGAGCCGCTCATGGTCGACCTGACCGTGGTGAGCGCGCTCACGCAGGACGCGCTCGGGCTCGGCTCTGCGCGGCGGGACGGCGCGGCGGCGGCGGCTGCGGCGCGGCGCAAGCGGGCCCGCTACCCCGGGGTGGCCGTGGTGCCCTTCGTGGTCGAGGACCACGGCCGCCTGGGCGAGGAGGCGCTGGCCCTGACGCGGCTGCTGGCGCCCGCGCAAGACACGGAGCGCTCGGCGGCCATCCGGCGACTGCACCAGTCGCTCGGGTGCGTCCTCCAGCGCAACGCCGCCGACGCGGTGCTGGCGGCGACGCAAGCGCAGGGCTGGGCCGCCGGCGCCCGGCGCGGGAACCCCGGAGGGGGCTGAGCTGCCTGCTGACGGACCTGCGCTACGGGCGCCCCGCTGCCGCTGGGCAGGCCGCTGACGCCGTGGGCCACGCCCGAGCCGCGCGCGCGCAGGCGCCGAGCTGACGGCGCCGCCCGCCGGGCGTGCGGCGGCGCCGCGCTGGACCGACGGCGGGGCGCGGGCAGGGCGGCGCTGCGGCGGCCGCGCGGAGCTGAGCGCTCGACTGGCAGGGGCGCTGGCGGGCGCGGCGCTGCTGCCGCTGCTGCCCCCGCGGGGGGCGGCGCTGGGGAGACGCGCCGCCGCGGCTGGGGCGGACAGAGCTGGGTGCGCAGCGGCCGCGGGGCCCAAGGCGCCGAACCACCAGGGCCCGACGGCGGCCGGGGGGCGCAGAGCTGCGGACGGCGCCGGGGGCGGGCGACCGGCGCTCGCGCTCGGCCACGCCATGCTGTCCGTCGGCGCCAAGCTCCCGTGTAAGCGAGGTATAGGCCCCGGTCGGCGCACCCCCTCGGCTCTGAGGCTTGCATGCCGCTGAGCGGTGTGCTTGTCCTGGGGTTGGGGGGCTGCGCCGGCTCCCGACCACAGTGCTTCCGGCGCGCGGCAGACCCGCGTCCGCCGGTGGAGGAGGAGGAGGAGGAGGAGGAGGGGGAGGGAGGAGGAGGAGGAAGAGGAGGAGGAGGAGGAGGAGGAGGAGGAGGAGGAGGAGGAGAGGAGGAGAGGAGGAGGAGGAGGAGGAGGAGGAGGAGGAGGAGGAGGAGGAGGAGGAGGAAGGAGAGGAGAGGAGAGGAGGAGGAGGAGGAGGAGGAAGAGGAGGAGGAAGAGGGAGGCTGAGAGCGAGCGGGCAGGCGGCCTGCACCAGCGCCAGCTGGACCGCCGACAGGAGCACGCCAACGCGGGCGGCCCAGCGCCAGTCCGCGTCCGCCGCCGCCCCAGGGCCCTGCGAGAGCATGTACGCCCCAGCCAGGACCAACAAGATGCCTCGCCAGGGCAGGCTTCGCAGCGGCCCAGGGGGGGGGGGGAGGGTGATGGGGCGGCATGCCTCGCGCGCGCAGCGGGCCGATAGCGGCGCACCGCGCGACGATGTCGGCCGCGGTGGGCGCACTTCCCCCTCGCCTGGCTCTGATGGCCGCCCGCCCTAAAACGGGTCTGGTGCCAGGAGCGAGGGTGAAACGATGGAGGGGGGAGGAAGCGGAGAGGTTGAATGAGGGGAGGGTGGCGAGGGGTAGGAGGACAGGAGGCGGAAGAGGAGAAAGACAACATTGATTTGAAATGGGCACGGCGAGGGGGGAGAGGGAATGTCACAACGTTCTGCCCAACGATACGGCCCTAGACTCCGCGGGCTCTACCTGTGGCCGGTTTGGAGGACGGAAGCGGAGGGAACGCGAGGAAGGAACAGGGGTGGGAGGGGATATGAAGTGGGAGGAGAAATTGCCTAGGATGGATGCGAAAGGAGGATGAGGGAGACATTGACGGGAGGATAGGGAAGGTGTTCGAAATGCGAAAAGGCGAGCCGAGGGTGAGTGAGAGGGGGGAGGTTCTCAAAGAGCACGGGAAATGTATACACCACAATGTTCCAAAAGCTGCCATCCCGATGCATCATGCATGGCTGATTGGGCGACTGAGCAGAAGAGCGTTAAGGTTACCTTTGGGGAGCGGGCACCACGTGCCGCGAACATTCCAGCAAAGGCCCGAGGGGCAACCAAGCACACAAGGTGCGATTACACCAGGAGTCGACTGACATGCCATCGCCACCGCAATTGCGGAAAAGAGTGAGGGGACGGGGGGGTGGTCGTCGACAGTCGGCGGGGCTCAAAAGGAAATGTGAAGAAGCCCGCCGCGGGCGCCGATCTGTACATATTGTGCGACGAGCCCGCCGCAAGCGTGGATTTTTTGTCAAAACAACGTGGGTGGGTCGCGGGTGGGTCGCAAGTGCGTGGCGGGTGGGTCGCGGGTGGGTCATGGGGCGGGTCGCGGGTGGGACGACGACAACACAACACCAACCCTAACATGACACAACAACAACTAGCATCCGCACCGCGGATCCCAACTTCAGCCAAGCACCGGTGGACAGTGTAAGACCGTTCGGCCCCTCTCCTTGTGATCTTTGCCCGACGTCTCTCCTACCCCCCGCCTCACCCCTATCTTGCCCTGGTCCTCTCACGCTGCCGCCGTCATTGTACTTCTTTCCCACCCCTCATGCCTCGTTTTGCCTCCCTTTCTTCCTCCTTCCTCCTCACTTCGTCCCTCGTGTCTTCTCCCTTACTCTCTCTCTCTCTCGCAGTTTTTCCCCTCTCCTTTTCTCTTCCTCTTCCACTCCCACTCCCTCCCTCCCTCCCTCCCCCTCTCTTCCCCTCTCTATCTCTCTCTATATCTCCCCCTCTCTCTCTCTCTCTCTTCTCTCGCTCGTTCTCTCTCATATATATACATATATATATATATATATATATATAGATATATATGTGTCGGAGGTTGGGGGGTGAGTCCGACGTGAAACGGAGACCCCCACTACCGGGAAATCGATTTCGGTTTCGGGTTCTTGTCGTGCGTGCCGTGCGTGCGTGCGGGCGAGGCGAAGCTGTGCAGGCGGGCGAGAGGACATCCTCCTGTGGCTGGGCCGCGGCTGGATCAAGTGTAACTCCTCCGGCGGCCGGTGCCGCGCGGTGTCCCGCCGGTGTCCCGCTGGTGTCCCGAAATCCTCCTGTGGCTGGGCCGCGGCCGGACCAAATGTTTCTCCTCCGGCGGCCGGTGCCGCGCGGTGTCCCGCCGTTGTCCCGTGGTGTCCCGTGGTGTCCCGTGGAGTGAGATCGATCGTGAGATCGATAGTGAGACCGACAGGTGTCCCGTGGTGTCCCGTTGAGTGGGATCGATAATGAGATCGATCGTGAGATCGATAGTGAGATCGATGTGGTGTCCCGAGGTGTCCCGTGGTGTCCTATGGTGTCCCGCTGAGTGAGATCGATAGTGAGATCGATAGTGAGACCGATAGTGAGATCGAGAGGTGTCCCGCCGTGTCCCGTGGTGTCCCGTGGTGGCCCGTTGAGTGAGATCGGTAGTGAGATCGACGAGTGTACCGTGGTGTCCCGTGGTGTCCCGTTGAGTGAGATCGATAGTGAGATCGATTGAGTCAGATGTTGGTTCCCCCCCCCTCTCCCCCCCTACAACCTCCTTATCACCCGAAGGGTGGTCGTATAGGTATATATGTGTATATATATAGAATCCTCTCTTTCTCTCTTATGCCCCCTCTCTCTCTATCTGCCTCTCTCTCTCTCTCCTCCTCTCTCTCTGTCTGTTTATCTTTTTCTGCCTCCTCTCTCTCCTCTCGCGCGTTCGCTCGCTCGCTCGCTCGCTCGCTCTCTCTCTCTCTCTCTCCCGTTCTCTCCCATTCCCTCCCTATCCATCTCTGTCAGTCAATCAGTCAGTCAGTCAGTCGAGTCTCTCTCTCTTTCTCTGTCTCTCTCCCTATCTCTGTCTCGCTTCTTCATCTCCCTTAACATATGTAATGCCACACCCTTCTCAAACCAAGCAATCTCCACTTTTTTCCGCCCAACTTTCTCCCTTCCTTCCCTCTCTGCACCCCGTCTCCCCTCCAGTCGCTTGGGCATTCGGACCCTTCCTGTCCCTTCCGCTGGCCCAAGCTGAATCGTCGCCAATGCACGAGAGCTCCTGATGAAACGGTTTGGATGCGAGGGGTAGCATCCAGTTCTACCAGAAACAGGTCGATTAGACATTCCCAAACAATTGTCGATCTGAGTTTCCCAATGGAGGATGTGCGGGATTTGTGGTCCCCGTGGATCTGCCCAACCACCCACCCATCCCCTGCAAGTCCTCAGACTAGCGGCACCAATCGTTTTTGACGCCATTGCGCGTCCCCTTCGCCAGCCCCCCAACCAGAACCCAGTAGAGCCCTGATTGCCATTATCGATGACTCTAGCCCCTGCGAGACTGCAGTAGACCCCGATAGCCCCGATCGCCGCCAAAGCTAACTCTCGACATCCGCCTCTACTGCTTACACTAGTGCTGACTGCCATCATCTCTGGTGCTCGGCACCAACCCCCGCTGGCCCCCACCAGCCTCGCCAGACCCGATTGCTGCCAACGCTGGCTCCGGCACTACCAACTCCACTGGCCTCAGCAACTCTGATTACCGACAAAGTTGGCTTTCAACTCTCGACGTCAGCCCATGTGTCCCTTACTGGCGCTACCTGCCCAGATTGCCGCCCCCGCTGCTTCCTCACATGAGCCCCTACTGGGCAAGGCTTTCGTAATGCCATCTCTGACTAGTCCATCCTGAACACGAGCTCGACCAATGCCGATTTTGGACATAATCTGGAAGCATTGAAAGGGCGTGCACGCCGTACCGTTTCTGGCTCCGGGCGAGAAGAGAAACACAGCTGAGGGCCCAAGTTAAGCATCAACCCGAATAGCGGGAGGCGAGTAACATGTGTATTATCGCGCCGACCGCTTGCGCTCCTTCTTGTCGTTGCACTTGGGCGCACGCGCGTCGCTTACCAGTGCCCGCGCTGGAGCAAATCTGCAACCTCGATTGCACCGCCTCATGCCGAACTCCACTCGTGCTTTCCATGTCGGACCTGGCGCAGAGATGGACGTGCCATCTCGTTATGATGGGGGTCCCCCCTCCCCCCCGCGGCGCCACCACGACCATGGAAGAGAAAGAAAGAACCCATCGTCTCGACGATCTCCCGAAAAAGGGCGTCCGAAGCCGATCGGTTCCCCGGAGGGGTACGCAAGGACCACGACTCCCTCCCTCACGGCTGGAACGAATCGGGGACCCGCCGCCCGCGCTCACCGAGGCACCCCCTTGAGATGCCTCCTGCCGCCAAGGACTCGGGCCACAACTCTGGGCACGGTTTTTTTCTGAATCCGCAGCGCCGGCGAACGCAGCTGCGGGGGTCGGTACCAGCGGGGGCGCGCCGGGCACGGGGCGTGAGGGCGACTGGGATAGCAGAGGGCGGCCGCGGGGGGCGAACGGGACAGGGCCCGACCGCCGAGCGTCGGCGGGTGAGGGGGTCGCAAGCGGCCTCGGGCACCGAGCGCGGCAGAGCACGGGAGAACAGTCTGGGTGCCGGGGAGTCGGAGCCGCCGTCCGGGAGCTCCTGCCGAGCTCCAGCTGCAGAGAAGAGGCGCGCGCCCTCCCTGGAGCTACCGCGGTGGGCCAAGCGCCTCTGCTTCCCTTTCTCCTCCTCCTCCCCTGCCCTTCTTCCTCCCGCCGCCCCCTCCCCCTCCTCCTCCTCCTCCTCTTCCTCCTCCTCGTCCTCGTCCTCCTCCCCCTTCTCCTTCTCCTCCTCGTCCTCCTCCTCCTCCTCCTCCTCCTCCTCCCCGTCCTCGTCCTCCTCCCCTTCTCCTCCTCCTCCTCCTCCTTCTCCTCCTCCTCCTCCTCCTCCTCCTCCTCCTCCTCCTCCTCCTCCATTCCTTTCCCTTATAATTAATATCTCCCTGTCGCACCCCGAAGCCAATTTTGAGGGCGGGCCGGGCGTTTCGCTTGAGACTTCGTCACCATTTATGACCCTGACGCTTAAACATTGGTAACCGTTTCACAGATGGAGGGGGGGTCGTTTTCAACATGTGGCTCTCGCCTTAGCGCCGCGAACATTCGCTTTAAACATTTGCAAGAGTTTCGTGTATTGATAGCGAATCGTTTTCAAAATGTGGTTTTCGCCTTAGCGCCGCGCGCATTCGTTTTACACATTTGCAAACGTTTCACGGAATCCCATGATCAGCGTGTCAGAAATTATATTGTGGAAAGACTCAGGATTACGGGGGTGCAACAATTTCATTGCATCGCGGTGTTGAAGTCCCAAGAACGGCTTTCTGGGACGATTCAAAAACTTCAAGACGCAACAATCATGTTGATCCGTGGCGTTGAAGTCCCGAGAACACAATGTTTTGGCATGCTTCAGGGTCTTCAAACGGCTGTCTTCCAACGGGGCAGTTCCCTCAGAGGAAATCAAGCGTTGCAGGGGCCTATGAAGAGGGAGCTTGGAGGGAGGGTTTATTCCAACATCGTTGATGACTCTTGGGTTTACACTGGTCCTCCTCCTCCTCCTGCTCCTGCGCCTTCCCCCCCTCCACAATTACACATTCTGAATATTTCTCTCTGCTCTCCCCTGATGACGTCTGGAAGATATCCAACCCACCGCTCCGTGTAATTTTTCTACACGCAGGACATTCCCGTATTTCTTGTTTCACAATGTTGCTCCAACTAAAGCGCTGGCTTCGTTTTCGCGCTTCCGCTTGTTCCAAATCGTGCTCCCGCTGCAGCGCTGGCCTCATTTCCGCGCTTCCGCTCGTGCTGGACCGTCTCCCGCTGCAGCGCTGGCCTCATTTCCGCGCTTCCGCTCGTCCCGAATCGTGCTCCCGCTGCAGCGCTGGCGTCATTATTTCCAGCGCCATGCCATGACATGGTTTTCGGTCCTTCCAAATCGGTCCCAACATCAAAAAAATGGTCCCCCGACAAAAACCATTGGAAATGATAACGCATTCGGTGGCGATCCGCTGATTTCTTGGGCCGCAGACGCCCCCCCCCCCCACTTTGGGGCGTCGCCACGCCATGCTGTGTCATGCTACGCGTTAATCCTCAACACCATGCCGTGCGATGTAATGCTATGCCATGCTGCGACATCCGACTGTGCGAATAGACAGGAGATCCACGCCATGGGGAGGGATGGGAGGGAGGGGTAGGACATCAGATATGACGCGAGCGCGCCTAGCTTGCCCCTCCCCCTCCCCCTTCCACAACCACACTTACACTACATGAATACTCCTCTCCTCTCTCCCCCGATGACGTCTGGGAAATGGCTGGCCCTCTCCGCATACTGTTTTTTCGTTCCGAATCGTGCTCCCGCTGCAGCGCTGGCCTCATTTCCGAGCTTCCGCTCGTGCCGAATCGTGCTCCCGCTGCAGCGCTGGCGTCATCATTTCCAGCGCCATGCCACGGCATGGTTTTCGGTCCTTCCAAATCGGCCCAACACTATAACAAATAGTCACTCCCCGAAACAACCATGGGAAGTGCTAACGCATTCGGTGTCGATTCGCTGATTTTTTGGACCGCCGAGGCCGCTCCCCCAACTTTGGGGCGTCGCCACGCCATGCCATGTCAGGATACGCGTCCTCCGAATCGTGCTCCCGCTGCAGCGCTGGCCTCATTTCCGCGCTTCCGCTCGTTCCGAGCTCCCGCTGCAGCGCTGGCGTCATCATTTCCAGCGCCATGCCACGGCATGGTTTCGGTCCTTCCAGATGGGCCCAAAAATGTAAAAAATGGTCCCCGCCCGAAACAACCATCGGAAGTGATTACGCACTCGGTATCGGTTCACTGATTTTTTGGACCGCCGAAGCCCCCCCACTTTGGGGCGTCGCCACGCCATGCTATGTCAGAATACGCGTTGATATTCAACACCATGTTATACCATGTAATGCTATGCTCTGCTACGACATTCGACTGTGCCCCCCGCCCCTTCCCCCTCCCCCTCCCCCTCCCACCCCCCCTCCTCCTCCTCCTGCTGCTGCTGCTCCTGCAGCTGCTGCTGCTGCTGCTGCTGCTGCTGCTCCTCCTCCTCCTCCTCCTCCTCCTCCTCCTCCTCCTCCTCCTCCTCTTTCTCCCTCCCCCTCCTCCTCCTGCTCCTCCTGCTCCTCCTGCTCCTCGTGCTCCTCCTGCTCCTCCTCCCCCTCCTGCCCCTCCTGCTCCTCCTGCTGCTGCTCTCTGCTCCTCCTTCTCCTCTTTCTCCTGCTCCTCTGCCCCTTGTCCTCCTTCTCCTCCTTCTCTCCCTCTCCTCCTTCTCCTCCTCCTCCTCCGCCTCCTTTTCCTCCTTCTCCTCCCTCCCTTCTCCTCCTCATCCTCTCTCGCCCTCCCACTTCACCTCCACCTCCTCCGCCTCCTCCACCTCCTCTCCTCCTCCTCCCTCCTGCTCCTCTCCTCCTCCTCCTCCTCCTCCTCCTCCTCCTCCTCCTCCTCCTCCTCCTCCTCCTCCTCCTCCTCCTCCTCCTCCTCCTCCTCCTCCTCCTCCTCCTCCTCCTCCTCTCCTCCTCCTCCTCCTCTCCTCCTCTCCTCCCTCCTCCTCCTCCTCCTCCTCCTCCTCCTCCTCCTCCTCCTCCTCCTCCTCCTCCTCCTCCTCCTCCTGCTCTCCTCCTGCTCCCTGGGCCGCCCGCGAGCGTCGCGGGCGCCGGCTTCCCTCCCCTCCCTCCTGCGTTGATGGCGACTTCGGTGACGGTGCCGACTGCGCCTCGCCACCGGCTCGGGGAGACCTGCTGCCGCGCGCCTCGCGCTCGCTCCCTCGCCTGCGTGTTCGTCCATGGACCGCTTGTTACCCTTTGCTCCTGGGCCGTCTTCGGCGGTCTTCGGGCGGTCTTCGGCGATCTTCGGCGGTCTTCGGCGGTCTTCTGAGGATCTTCGGCGGCTTCTGGCGGTCTTTTGCGGTTTCCAGCGCTCTTCGGCGCGACAGCTGGACGCTTACGCTCAACAAAGGGGTCCATTATCGAACGCCCAGCCTCGCGACGCCAAGACCTTCTCCGCGCGATCTGCGGCAGAAGAACCACGACGGAGGCCCCGACGCGCGCTCGCTCCCCCCCCAGCCACCCAGACCGCCTCGCGCTGCGACAAACAGGACGACGGAGGCCTTTGGGCCGTTTTCGGCCTTGGGGGGCCCCCGCCCGCGCTCGCTCCCCTGGACATTGGCGGCGCGCGCAAGGAGGTAGGGGGAGGGGGGAAGGCTTCTTAGGATGCTGCTTCTGAGAAGCCTTCCCCCCTCTCCCTGCCCCCCTGCGCGTGGCCCTGGACCGCCCAGACCTCCTCGCGCGGCGATGCAGAAATCAGGTCGGAGGGCTTCGGGCGGTCTTCGGCCTCAAGGGGCCCCCACTGGGCCATGACACGTGCGAGATGTTTGCCGACGTGGGTGCGGTGCCGCCATGCTGCGTCGCTGCGCATTCGCACCAGACACTCTTACGCCGAAGACAGCGGCCGGCGAGAGGCTCGTCGGTGCGCCGAGCAGAGAGCTTGCCCCGACCATGCTGAAACATGCAACTGCCATATTTGGTGATGTTCAAACAACATCAGCTACCGCTCAGTCACGCGCTGCGCAGTCACATTCTCACAGCTGAGCTTTGGAGAACCTTTTTAGCATGAGCCGCTCTTGTCGCTCACGGCTCCTGCCCTGTCCACGCACCAGCTGGTGTACGGCTCGCTTGCTCCCCTGCTCGCTTGCCGCCCGCCGTGCTGGCCCTGCCGCTGGAGTCTTCGGCGGAACTCCCCACGATGGCCCGAAGCTGAAGTCGGGCGTGTCCCCCTATAGGGGGATTTTGAACGAAAAACAAAACATACTCAAAACATACCCTCCTAATATATCCAACAAATAATCAAAACATCGTCCCCAGACTATTTTTTTGACTAGTCTTGAGTATCCCCCCTGGAGAGGGACGCGCCCGACTTCACCCGAAGCGTGTGCGGTGTGGGCCGACGTGGGTGCGGCGCCGCCATGCGGACCCTGCCGGTGGGGCCTCCGGCGGGGCTCCCCGCGTGGGGCTCCCGACGGCGGCCCACGGAACGGCTCGGGCCGGGCGGGCCCTCCCGGGAGGCCCAGACGCCCGTCGCGGAATGGGCCCGGCGGCGGGGCCGAAACCAGCTGCATGCAGCAGATTTCGTACCCCCGCCTTTCCCTATCCCCCCCCCCTTCGTTCGGCCCGAGAGAGGGTAAGGAACAGCGAAGGGTACAGTCGGGGATCTTCTGACCTGGGTCAATCCAGACCCGGGTCAGCAGGACACCAAAAAACTGCAACGCAGGAAAAAAAACTGCAACGCGGGTCTTCGCAAAACCGGGTCAGCCAATCTGCGCGGCTGCCTCGCGGCCAGGAGCGGCTCGCTAGCCCGGGTCAGCCAGAAGGGGTCTTCGCAGGATCCTGCAGGATCAGGTGCCCTGGCTGACCCCCGTTTGCACTGACCCCCGTCTCTTAGGCCCCGAGTCCGGATGCCCACGTCGAGAGAGGAGCACGTCGCCGGAGCTCTGCCGGTTGTTTCTAAGTGTGCCCCTGGCACACCAAGATGCCCCAAGGTTTTCGTTCGATTTTGGACCCCTCGGGGCCCTCTGGACCTCGCGAGGGGTGCTCCGGAGGCCGTGGGGGCCTCCTTGGGGATCCTGGGGGCACCTTGGGCCAGGTGCACTTTTAGCAACACCCGACTCTAGGTCCTCTGGATCAAACCGATGCCGCCCCCCATGTGATCGATATTGGCCCCTCCGGCAGGGGGGCGCCGACCACACACCAGCACCCATCCTGGCTAAGGCCATCCTTGGCGTGGGGCGTGGCGTGTATTTGGCGTGCCTCGGTGAAGGGCGCACGATGGATATCCGCTTCCATGCTCATTGTTATTCATTCCTCCTCTTCCTCATTTTTTCCATCGTGCCCCCCTGCTCGTCCTGTTCCTCCTCATGCTCCCCCTCCTCCTTATTTTTATGTTGCCTCCTTTGTCTGCTGGAATTCGCGGCTTACATGGCTCCAGCAAAAGTTTCCTCGGAAACTCGCAAGCGGCAGAAGATCTATGTATACCCGTCAGCAAGATGAAGAGTCGCGCGCGCGCGTGCTCAGCGCTCCCACGCACGCGATCCCAAGACGCCCCATGGCCACCACATGCTTCCAGGAGGGCCTCAGGCCACGGACGATAACGTCCAGACGACCCCAGGATGATGCCACCCCAACACGATCCCGCCATGGATTCTGGACCGTCTCAGGCCGACTCGCAGATGACGAAACACATGAGCAACGTGTGACGCCGAGATGGCCCGATGGCAACAAGATGGGTCCAAGCGCGCCCAAAAAAACCCCAGAATGACCGTGCGACGACTGCGTGATCTAAACGCGACCGGGAGATGATCTCAAAATGACCGCAAGATGGCCCCAACACGGCAAAGATACTGCAACTTATGACCCCCACTTTACTTCGAGCCGATCCCAGCATGGCGGGATCCGTGAACGACCCAGGATTTTACTCTACACCATTTTTAATGGGTGGGACTTTAATCGTCCTGAACTAAACTTATGATATTAAGGCGGAATAAGCCAGGCGGGATCCCGCCCGGCCCACGGAAGAAGACTACGTTGCTAGGCTTCTACGGGGGTAAGGGGGTTCGGAAGGGGCGTCGTTCACTTCCGCTGACACCCGCAAACCTTCCGACGGCCTTCCCCCGTCTTCCGCCTCGTTTTACTTCCGTCGACTTCCGCCTGCCAGCGTCGTCATGAAAATTCAAGGAACTTTCATTGAGCCGATGCATGTCGTGATTTTCGTTCGGGGAGATTGTACTGCGACTATCGAATGAGCTGCCGCTGCCAGCAGGGCCACAATGCCCTGAGCGACCTCCAATACAGGGCGCTGGGGGAACGAGGCAAAAACAATTGAGGAACAAGACGAGGAGGGACGGAAGGACGAAGGAGTGAACCAGAGAACGAGATAAGAAGGAACAAGAGGAGGGAATGAAGCAACGCGTCATACAGTGTGAGATGAAAACTATCTGGGCGGGTGCCTCTCCATGTCTTGACCCCAAAAGGGCCAACTCTTGCCTGCATATTTGCGTTGCTCCCCTTGACTGCATTGGGGACGATGCCGTCCTTGATTCTGCCCCTCACCCTTGCTGTTGCTGCGCGGCTCGCCCCTGCACCTGTTTTAGTGCAGCTTGGAGGCGCAACTCACGCCGCGAACAATGGTGCCCCAACATGCCTCTAATACCGCCCCATAGGGCCGCAATGTGGTCTCCAGCGGCCCCAAGACGCCACCCACATCGCCCGATATGACTCCCAAGGCCCTGGAGGCCCCAAGCTCGCCCCAGTATCGCGTAAGATAGGCCCAAAGGTGGCCCCCCCCGAGGTCCCAAGATGCCCCTGATAGGCTCCTGGAAAGCCCAACGAAGCCTCAATTCCGAAGATGGCTCCACCTGGGGGGACTGGAGAAGAGAGAGTGGCGCCCACCCGATATTCTCCTTCACCTCCAGCTCGACATCCACGTGTCACCCTCTGGAATGTCACTGCTTCCCACTCGCTCATTCATGCTATCACAGGCCATCCCCGCGATCGACGCACATCCCTGCGTCAGAACACATGCCCCCCTGCACGCAGACCGCCCGCCTCTGCAGTGTACAAGCACGTAGAGACCATCGCAGCGCCGATGGATAGTCCATGCAAAATGCGGCCGATCATGAGTGCCTCAAGGAGGCCCCGTGCTGGCGTTCGGGGAGCTTCAGCGCAGAATCGTGATACTACGAATAATAATACTAATAATGAGAACGAACAACTTTCAAACATGCAAGGTCAAAGCCTGGTGTGACCCCAATGACGCTTTGCCAGATGGCCCATAGTAAGCTGAACCTGATATTCAAAGCAAGCTGCAATCAGGCTGAAGCTCGAAACAAACTGAAACCACGCTGAGCACAAGACAGAAATACGCTTTCACGTGTTAGGTCGTTGAGTTGCTCAGATTCGCATGTGGGCCCCAAGGGGAGAGCACTTTCGCATGTCATGGCCTTCCCTGGAGAAGGCGACTGTCATATCCGGGAGCTTTTCCCATACAAATCTGCAGCAGATGCGGTCTCCCTCGCCAATGCGAAGGAAACTGTCACATGTGTCTGCGTGCTCTGATCAATGGAAAAGAGGTGCCACACCTTCTTCAACTTCATCGGCCGAGGAGAAGGAGCCATGTTACGGTAGGCCAGGCTGTCCCATGAGTAGGGATCTGATATCTTGTGATCTTCAATCTCTTGTCATGATGCGCTGTGCTATGCCGTGCTACGCCATGCCGTGCGATGCAATGCGATGCTGTCTTTATGAAGACGCGCTCTGGGGTGCCATACCCTGCCATCCAACGATCAAAACACATCACTCTTTCTCACACATGGGCATTGCGGCAAGAAATCCGGAACGAGGCCCCGCTTTATCGTAAGTGATGCAGGGATGTAAATCCACTCGGCGTGGAAATGTCAGCAAATCGTCGCACCATTCTTTGACGAGCGTCCGAACGAAACACGCGGTCTCGCTCCAACGCAGGACCGCCTGCAAATAATACCTTTGCAAGAGGTCGTGCCATGCGACAGCTACGCAACAGAATTGAGCATCACCAAGACTCATGGAAGAACATACGTCGCCAGGCAACGGGACTACGAAAGGAGATCATGCAACACTCAGATCGAACACGCCAGGGTGTGTACCAGTCTTCGGTGTCGAAGCGCCTTCGTTTGTCTGGCCTGGCGTGCCAGATCCGTGCGCGGGCCCGCGGAGCTCCGCACTGGCCATCCGACCACGAGCACGGCACATCGACTCCCCTCCAGGCACGCTCGCACGCCCTGACCTCGACGAGCACGCGCGAGACCACACGAGCCATGTCTGGGCAGCAGCAAGCCGTGGCACCCGCGCAGGGGTCCTTGTAGGTGAAGGCGACGGCCAGGACGCCAGAGCCGCAGAGGGCAAGGAGAACAGAGGCGGCAGCAAGAGGCCTGAGGAGCCGCTTTGCAGTCCTCCTCCTCCTCCTCCTCCTCCTCCTCCTCCTCCTCCTCCTCCTCCCTCCCTCTCCTCCTCCTCCTCCTCCTCCTCCTCTCCTCCTCCCCCTCCTCCCTCCTCCTCCCCTCCTCCTCCCCTCCCTCCTCCTCCTCCTCCTCCTCCTCCTCCTCCTCTCCTCCTCCTCCTCCCTCCTCCTCCTCCCCCTCCTCCTCCTCCTCCTCCTCCTCCTCCTCCTCCTCCTCCTCCCTCCTCCTCCTCCTCCCTCCTCCTCCTCCTCCTCCTCCTCCTGCCGCTTTGCTGCTGTTGGGGAGGGCGACGCGGGACAGGCCGTGGCAACGCAGGGCCACTCGGAGGGAGAAACCGTCGACCCAACTCTGCCTCGTCTGCTCCGCTGCGGGCGAGGAGGATCTCGGAGGCAGAGCCGGAGGAGCGCAGAGGATCCGTGCACGAGACGAGTCGAACAGGAACAAAACTGACCGATGGCAGAAGACGAGACTACCAGAAGTCGGAGATCGAACCCGAGCTCTCGCTGCCAATCCACTCTGCATGTCGTGCCGCCAGCTGTCGATCCCGCGCTGCCTTGAGTCTCCTGGTGCTTCGCCAATTCCCGCTCAACCTCTTCATCGCGGCGCTGGAGCGATGGTGAGCTACGAACTCGCCTCGTGGAAGGCGCCCCTGTCAGCGAGACGGGGTGCAGATTCTGTAAGGTTTATCGGCGAACCGCCCACCAAAAGCAAATTCCCTGTGGAGCCCCCTGGGAGGATGGAGGATAGCAATGAAGAGGAAGGAGGGATGAAGGAATGGGCCATTCTGGCCCAGTGCCTCCTACAATCCATCCTTTCCCGCCTGGGGATTCTCAGTGGTGTGCAAAATCGCTAGCAGACACCAGGGCGACGTCCAGAGAGGGCCCTGGAAGACTACTCCCCCTCCACTTCATCCTCCGTCGCCTCTTCATTTTTCTTCTTCTATCCCTCCCCTCCATCTCCTTCTCAACCCACTTCTCTCATCTATCATAGTCATCGACGCAACACCCGGGAACAACTCCGAAATTTAGGGGTTGCATCTGCGCTGCCCCCCCCCTCTCTCTGCAGAGCCTCTCCGGTTACCTCCGTGGCGTTTACGCCTTCGCATGCTTGCCTCGCCGAAGCCTCCCCAAGCATCCCTTTACATTCTCGACGCTTCTTGAAGTACTCGCCCCTGCCCTTCCCTCATCTTCTACACTCTTCCCCAACCAGCCTCCCTTCTATACTTTTACGTCTGGCGCCGCTTTCTCCGTTTAGTTCATCTCCCCTAACGTCTGCACTCTTCATATATCTTGCCTTCAGAGCGGTCCAGGAGCGCCCCAACGGGGTCTCCAAGAGAGCACGCCAGCGGCCCTGGGGCTGGGATCAATGGGTGGCAGGCCCCGACGTGACCCAAGGACAGCCCCAATATGCTTAACTATAGCCCCACGCTGGTCCAAGGCAGTCCCACGAGGGCCCCCCCAAACTTGCTGACCACCATTGATTTTCCTCAGGTTCCTGCCGGATTTTGGCTTCCCGCCTTTTCGATCTTCTGACAGCCCAAGGCGGCCGAAGAGGCTTCCAAGGTCGTCCAAAGACAACTCAAGTGGGTCCCAGGAGAGGCCCAGAGAGGTCTAAGACGGCCCAAGAGGCCCCCGTAAGAGGGCCCAAGAAGCTCCCCGAACACGCCCCAAGACGGGGAACCCGAACTGACATTTTGAGCCCTTCTCCTAAAGATGGCTTTCGAGACCGCCATCAGGCCCCCGAGAGGCCCCCCAGAGGCCACGAAGACTAGGCCCCCCAAGAGAACCCCCGGACGTCTCCAAAGAGACTCCCATAAGCCTCCCAGAAACTTGTCCGCGACCCAATCACGGTGGCGGGTCAATCTTCTCGTCCTGTCTGCTGGTGAACTTCTGATGGGGCTGTGTACCCTCCAACGTTCTCTTCCACCTACTCTTCCTTCTGAATTTTGCTCTGTCCCCTCCCCTCCGTGTCCCTCCTCATTCCCCCCCTCATCCTTCTCCGTATCCTGCGCATCACGAGCTCTTTCATCTATTGTTCGAGGGTAGCCTCGCATTTATGTAAAGGAGAGCGCATATTTTCACCAGCATCTATCCTACTCAAAGCAGTCTAGAGACCCCCAGAGACCCCTCCAAGATGCTTCGAGACCCTACGAAGGGGCTCAGCGTAACATCAGCGTCCGTCGTGCTGCACAAGTATTGTCTTCTTGTGCTTTAGGGTTTCGATTGTCAAACTTTGGTGAGGGTATATTATGTTGAGTGTAGCCCTCAATCTTCCCAGCGTCTGCTTCTCCCCCACGGGAGCTTTCAGCAAATTATCTGGGCAACTGTCACCGCCCATCAACTTCTCGCCCGTCACGAACACACGAGCAAATGGCAATGGTAATGCAACATGGGCCAACAGACTGCACGAACAAGTTGAATGAATCTCTCTACCGTCTGCACTCATCACGTACCTTGTTCAAGCGAGTCCTTACCTGTGTTCGTCATTCTCCTGACCTCTTGCAAGAAAAAGTTTGTGACATACAGGGTGTTTCTATCCTGCGCTAGTGTAGACACTGGTACCATCAATTTCCTGCACCAGTTGTGCCGCCTCTGCTGCTCTAGACAAGAATTTGCGACCCCATGAGACAAGCTATTCTTGACATTCTGAAGACGACGTCGAAGGACAGGCAAGGAGGTCCAGGGGAGGGCAGGGGGACGACAACGAGGTGGGTGGGGGAGCAGAGGGCCATGGGAAGGAAGAGGAGCGCGGGGGGGGGAGTAGAAGTGCGAAGAAGGGAAAGCCTGGAGGTTGTACGGGGGAGTTGGGGGCAGGAGGAAAAAGCCTACGAGGGAAAAAATAAAAGCCTCGAGGCCCCCGGCCCCCCCACCCGCCCCCCCTCCCCCCCCAGGGGGAACAAAAAAGCCCCCCAGACCCCCCTTGAGCCCCCCCCGGGGGAAAAACAAAAAGCCTCGGGGGGGAAAAAAAAGCCAAGCCCGGAGGAGAAGGAGGAGGAAGAGAAGGAGGAGGAAGGATGAGCAGGCACAAGATGAGGCAGGGAGGAAGAGGCGGCTGGCCTGCGGCCAAACCGGTCCGCAAAGACGCCGGCCCCGAGGCTCGCGACGGCGGTGAAGAGCGGCCCGATGCCAGCAAACAGGCCGACCTGCGGCGAGCGTGCTGACCGCTACGCCTCTCTCGTCCCTCCCCCTTCCCCAGACCTCCAAGGACTCGAGAGTATAGTTTGCACTTGGTCTGTCGGGAACTTTCGGCCTCCGGGAGCGTTTCGAGCCCAGGAGCGTCCGAGAACGACCCTGGGAGGGGGTCGAGAAGCCTCAGGGCCCCGAGGCTCGGAAAATATCGAGTCGTCGGAGGCCGTGGTCTCCCTTTCCCCATTTTTTGCTTTTGTTTTCTTGATACCATTTCTTCGGGCCGACCTCGGAGCTCTGCTGCTCTCTCTGTGCACGGAAAAGTCAGGACCGTTCAACCTTCATGTTTCAAATCAATGAGGAAACATCGCAAGCCCAGTAATTCTCAGGATCGTGTGTGGGAGCACTGGAATCTTGGCATGCTGAGTTGCTGCGCACTTGGTGGAACTACTATGGAATCAAGGTCTGACCTGCCACGCCGTCACCTTGTGCATCTCGGTCAAGGAGACCACCTGTAGGGGAGAGGCCAATTATGCTCCTTCTCGGCGGACACCTACAAAAGTGGAGGCCTGTTGGGGATGGGGTGAAGGGTGAAGGAGGGAGGGCTAGAGGAAGGAATTATAATACATACATACACACATACATACATACATACATACATACAAACATACATACATACATACACACACATACATACATACATACATACATACATACATACATACGCACATACTTACAGACAACCATACACAGATACAACCATGCATACATCCACACATACATCCACCCGTACGCAACACATACATACGTACATCCAAACATCCGCGCATGCAAGCATACATACATACATACATACATACATACATACATACATACATACATACAAACAAACATACATACATACATACATACAAACATAATCAGTCACAAAGACATACACATACACGTATACATACACATGCACATGCATATACAAGCATACAAGCAAGCACACATACATACACAGTCACAAACACACACACACACGTACACATACACATGCACATACATACATGCACACGTACGTACATACATGCCACACATTATTACATGTACGTAGACATGTACACATGTACACACACGGATGCTTGCATGTATGATATATGTACAGAGGCATTCACATTTAAATACATTATATATAGACATCAGTACGTGTTTCGTGTACGTTTTATCTTTGAACAAGTCCCTGGACACGTCGGACCCAGCTCCCCCCCTAAACACTTGAAGCGCCTGGAGGAACCCCCCGACCCCCCAGACACCAGCCTCTCTGACAGAGGTGGTGTGGCTGCCTTCGAATGGGGGAGGGGTTCGAACCGCCCCCCCTCCGCCTAAGGGGGGGGTTCGAATCGACCCGCCCCCCTCCCCCTAGTAGAACCGTATAAATGCCCGACCAAGCTCGGATAGAAACTTACAATCAGTGGATCTAACTTTCAGAGTCCCAGCCAGATCCAGCCGGATTCAATTGGAGCAGGATCAAGGTTTCAAAGCATTCGTCGCATCGTATTGTATCTGAATCCAGCTCCACTTGGATCCTACTAAGGCCCAATCCAGCTCTAATAGAATATAGCTATATCGCGCTCTTATAGAATCTTACTAGGGCTCGATCCAGCTCTAATAGAATCTACTTAGGTCTCGATCCAGCCTTAATAGCATCCTACTTAGGCTCGATCATCGTCGTCGTCATCGTCGTCGTCGTCGCTGTCCGACGGCGCCGGCGCCGGCGCTGGCGCTCGCCGTCGTCGGATGCCAGTAGGGAGGGAGGGGGGAGGGCCGTTCGAACCCCCCCATTGCCATTTAAGGGGGGGGCACCCCCCCTGTTCGAATCCCCCCCCTGAAGGCCCCACACCTGTTCGAACACCCCCACCCCTCCAAGCGTGCACATAACGCGCTCTATCGCATACGTGTGTATGTATATGTATATGTACATGTGCAGACGTATGTATATGTGTAGGTCGCTGTATCTGCGTGTATGTGTATACACACGTTTCTATATGTAAGTATGTACATATCATGTGTATATGTGTATACGTGTGTTTGTGTGTGTGTGTAAACATTTGTGCACATACATAGCCGCCACCGTGCCGCTGGGCACGGAATGGTCGTGTCCTCAGGTCCTTTGCCCAATCCCCTGAGCCTCAGTCCTCACACCTGAGGAGTCTCGTGGGGGCTCGGAAAATTTTTCAATTTTCTGGAGCTTCAAGGCCGTCGTAAGAGGGCCCCAAGAGGCCCAAATCATTGATTTTCAATGGGTTTTTCAAAGATTTTGGCGTTCTCGCCTTTTCGGTTTCCCGAAGCTCCCAGACGGCCATAGAGGCCCCCGATATCGCCCCCAAAGAAGGAACACGAACCGAAAATCCGAGCCCCCCGCCCCAAGAGGCCCCCAGGAGGCCCCAGAGGCGCCCAGGAGGTTAGGCCCCAAAGAGGCTCCAAGAGGTCCCCAATAGGTCCAAAAGCGGCCGCAAGAGGCTGCCAAACGGCCCCCACGAGGCGTCCAAGCTGCCTCCAAGAGGCCCCCGAGAAGCCTCCCACGAGACCCCAACGAACATCCATTAGGCTTCACCCCCGCAACCCAGGCACGGTGGCGGCATGGGCCGAAGGCCAGTCATTGTTTGTTTGTTTGTTTGTTTGTTTGTTTGTTTGTGTGTTTGTGTGCATGTATGTTTGTACGCATCCATGCACGTCTAGGTGTATGCATGTCTGTATGCATATGTGTATACATGCATGTATATATGTATGCATGTGCGCATGCATACGCGTATACATATGTGTATAGCTGTATGTGTTTGTGCTTGCATGCGTCCATGCATACGCGCATGCGTGTTAGTATCCACTCATAGTTGCATGCATGCATCTATGTATGTACACAACATGGATGTGTGCATGTATGCATGCATGCGTGTATACGCTGGAGGTTTCACAGACGCCCCCGACCCACGAGGGACAACGTCGAGACGGTACCACCACGCCCCTCTAGTCGTTTCCTCTTTCTCCTCGTCCATGTCCTCCTCCGCCCTCTCTACCTCCTGCTCGTAATCGCCCTCCTCCCGACCTTTTCGTTCTCAAAAACTTTAAACGGCCAACCTGTATGCACGCAGCGTGAGTGGGCACGACAAGCTGCACGACAACATATACTAATAAGGCACATCAATCCACTGCCATGTCCCTTCTTGACCTGCCTCCCTCTAGCTGTTCAACCAACTTCCTCGCCATCTCATTTCTACACCTCTCCGTCCTCTTCTTTCTCTCCTATGCCCTGGGAGTGAGCGGCCAGTGACTGGTCGACATGCCCGCCGCACAAGTACAACTATGATATCTGAGAACCCAGAACTGTGGTGCCTCAAGAGGGTGGTGCTAGTGCAGCGCTTGGAATTATCCCAGCGGCGGCAACACCGACACTCACACGACGACCGACTCCACCGATTCTGGTCTCCGCAGCTAGAGGAAGCGAGGAGGGGGAGGAGGAGGAGGAGGAGGAGGAGGAGGAGGAGGAGGAGGAGGAGGATGAGGAGGAGGAGGAGGAGGAAGATGAGGAGATGGAGGACAACGTCTAGAGGACCCTCCAACCGTCAGGAACCAGGAACCAGGAGGAGGAGGAGGAGGAGAGGAGGAGGAGGAGGAGGAGGAGGAGGAGGAGGAGAGGAGTAGCAGAGGATGAGGATGAGGATGCGAGTATGAGACGATGAGGAGGATGATGAGGAGGAGGAAGAGGCGGAGGAGGAGGAGGAGAAGGAGGAGGGAGGAGGAGGAGGAGGAGGAGGAGGAGGAGGAGGAGGAGGAGCAGGAGGCACAGGCAGGGTAGGAAGATAGGGCTGACGGCCAGTAAGGAATGCAGCAATCCTCTCGAGGACAGCCGCCAATGAAACAGGCCCCCTGGGGTCTGTTCACGCGGGTGGTGCCGCCCCGTCCTTTGACTGGCCCGTGGCGCAAGCGCTCCCCTCACCTCTTGCCCCATGGCCGCCCCGCCTCCCCTCCACCGCCCCTCCCCGCGTCTCCTCCTCCTCCGCCTTCGCCTCCGCCTCCTCCTCCTCCTGTTCCTCCGCCTCCGTATCCGCCTCCTCCCTCTCCTCCTGCTCCTGCTCCTCCGCCTCCTGCTCCTGCTCCTCCGCCTCCTCCTCCTCCTCCGCCTCCTCCTCCTCTTTCTCCTCCTTTTCCTCTTTATCCTCTTCCTCCTTTTCCTTTTCCCCTACCTCCTCCTCCTCCTCCTCCTCCTCCTCCTCCTCCTCCCCTCCCCCGCCCGTCCCAAGGGCGCCAGGGTGGTGGTGCCGCCGCTCGCGCCTTGCTGCTTGGTCGCCTGCTCTTCGTGCTGCTGTCGTAGCGCCGCCCCCAAGGACCTTGGAGGCACGCTCCTGCACTTCCCGCAGTCGGACCAAAAACCCTTCCCCCCGCTTCTCTCCACCGCTCCCGCTTCCCCGTCTCCGTCACCACCAGCCACCATGGGGTTCGGAAGGCCGAGGTGCAAGCCCACGAGGAGGGTGCTCATGAACATGTAGGCGAGGCAGATGCACAGCACTGGCCTGGGGGCGATACGACGCTTGCTCCTCCCAGACGTGCTCTTGCCACGGCACCCCTCAGGCTCTCTGCTCCTGCCTGTCCCTTTCCTTTCTCAGTGGCGCACCTTCTCTTCGCCGCCCTCGCCAACCCCTGCGACAATATCGGGCTCCTTTCTCCCGACCTTTCCATCATCCGCTCTCGTTCTCCTCCCTTCCTCCCTCTGGCCTTTGTGTCATACTATTTTCATGCTGGCGCGTCCTCTCCATCCCTCATACATTCAAAATGGTCTGGTGGTCCGTTCCCAACACTCTTTGGCTTCTCACTGCAGCATGGAGTTTCGTGCTTCTGATCATCAAGCCTGCCTGGAGCACATCGCTGCAGACGCAATATGCTGGGTACTAACAACTCTGCAACGACTGCTTGGGTGGGTCCGACCGGCAAGGTGTAATTGTTTTTGAAAGAATTCCGACTGATCGATCACATGATGCTTGTATGTCTTTACTCCGTCACACTCCCCGTTTCACAGATGACTCGGGTCCCCGCCCGAGTCACCGCTCACTTACTAGCCCGTCCCTTTATCTTCTAGGACACGGATCACTTTCAAGTGCAGGGGCGCCTCAACCCTTACCCGAGGCATATCCAATCCTGGCTCAACGCGTGCCCGCTAAACGCGTGACCGCTCACTACAACCTAACACACTAAACTACCTGCGACACTCGTGAACGCTTCGCCAAACACCATCAGACCATGTCAACTCTCCACGGAAGCGACGACGGTTGCGTATTTGGACCCCCCAGGGCGTCGCCGAAGTCTCGACTGGATGTGCGTGTCTCTCCGCTCCGCTGCACCTCCCAGAAGCCCACGCATGCGACGACACCTGCACCGTTGGCAGCACCCCAGGGAGCCACGAGGTATCGACTGGGTGCCCGCGGCCCCCACTCAGCTAGGCCATCCAGGAGCCCACGAGCGTGCTGGAAGTTGCGCAGTTGGCAACACCTCTGGGGGCCGCGAGGTCGTGCCCCTGGATCCCCGCTCTGCTGGACCCCCCAGCCGCCCGCGCAAGTGACGACGGCTGCGTCGTTAGAAGCCCCCCCCCAGAGAGCCGCGAGGTCTCGACTGGGTGCCCGTGGCCCCCCGCTCTGCCGGGCTCTCCAGGAACCCACGAGCGTTCTGGAAGTTGCGCCCTTGGCAGCCCCCCAAAGAGCCGCGAAGTCTCGACCGAGTGCCCGTGGCCCCCCGCTCCGCTGGGGCCTTCCAGAAGCCCACGGGCGTGCTGGAAGCTGTGCAATCGGCAGCCCCCCCAAGGAGCCGCGAGGTGCCGACTAGGTGCCCGTGGCACCCCGCTCCGCTGTGCCTCGCAAGAGCCCGCGAAAGTCGTGACGGTTGCGCAGTTGGCATGCCAGGAGGTCGAGTCTGGGTGGTAGGAGAGGCGCAGGTCGGAGGTATGAAGCAGGAGAGAGAGGAGGCGGGAAGAGGAACGATACCCGCGAGCAGTGCTCTATGCAAAGCGAGAACACAACGCAAGAGGGTTGGGAATACACCATCCAACTGATGTCCGCTCAACATCGACTCCAAAACATTTTTGAGACGCCACCCCCACCAACCTTTCTCGAGCCAGGCGACGCCGCGGCAACGAGGGCCTCCCCCAGCGGCCAAGCCACGATCATTTCGTCAAGCCACCAGAGTATCGTCAGCGCGCAGACAACATGTGCGCGTAAGGGAGAGGAGCCGCAAAGCGAAGGGGTGCGTGTGTGATGAGTCAAGGCGCTCACCTCCTTCAGATGGGTTTCGGCGGCGCCTCGGGGCATGCCACGTCGCGTTGTCTGCTCTGAGCAAGGACGTGGACTCGCCAATCCCCTCCGGCATGGAGTGCCTCCGTCGTGCAACAACACGAATATGATCACACGTAACATCAACAGCAACGGCAACACCAACATACCATGACACACAACGATAAGAACTCACAAACTGTGTCGGGATGCCTTCCGACATCTCGCCGCCCGCCACCCCGGGGAACTCTGCCGACATGTACATGAGACGTCGCAACTCCGTAGTCACATTTCGACAGCACCTGTAACGACCAGCGCTGGGTATCACAACGGCAATGATGACATGTAGGTCCTGTCGTATTCAGTGTCGGTGGCTGCAAGCGTATTGTCGCGGCTACCTGTTCAGAAACAACGAGGCGTGGTCGCCGTGGACATATTTAGCTAGTGCGCTTTGTACAACAGGTCCAGGCGAGGCGAGTGTTCTGAAGACGTCTTCAGCACGACACGAGCGCCTCAAACTGTCCGCAGGCAGTGCCGCAAGCCAGGGGTTCTGTTTCCAGAGTGCCCAGCGGACACGGGCGCCGCAAGACGGTGCCCAACTGTGGACTCGAACGATCTGCGCTCTCGCCTGCTGATCCCCCCCAGCTCCCAGGAGGAGGAGGCGGAGGAGGAGGAGGAGGAGGAGGACGGGGGAGGAGGAGGAGGAGGAGGAGGAGGAGGAGGAGGAGGAGGAGGAGGAGGAGGAGGAGGAGGAGGAGGAGGAGGAGAGGAGGAGGAAGTAGGAGGAGGAGGAGGAGGAGGCGGAGGAGGAGGCGGCGGAGGAGAAGGCGCGACTGGAGGGCGCGGACGCTGGGAGAGGGCAAACGTGCGTGCCGCGGTGCGCACTGGATGAGAACGCACCGTGGAGGCTGCGGGCGCCTCCCTTCCGCCACGGGGCTCGGCGCCGCTCTGGGCGCAGCGACCACCACGAGCATGCCGAGGGCCACGATCGCCAGCGTCAGCGCGAACGTAAACATCGTGGGGTCGGCCTGGGAAGAGCGGCTCTCGCGAGTTCGCTTCCGGAACGGTTTACAACGGTTTACCGGTTGCATGACAAGCACCTGCGAGCGAACACGCCAGACACCTCTCTCCGAATCCGTCCTGGCTGAACCCGCTGTCAGTGGCAGTATGGGGCGGGGACCAACTCGTGGGAGCAACGTATTGGCTCTTGGTACCGCTCAATTCCCTCGGAAGATGAAGGAGATGATGGAACCGAGGAGCACGACGAATCTATGCGTTGGAGCATGACATACTATATCGAATCAGTTGCGTGAAGAAAAAAGGATGGATTGTGCGGTGGTGTGTTGATGGGCGTGGAGCGTCAAGTGGCGGTGTGTGTGTGTGTTTGTGTATGTTTGTGTATGTGTGCGCTCCGCGGGATGCTTGGCCGCTGCACCTCCCTGGCGTCGAGCTACGCTCCGCGGGATGCCTGACCGCTGCACTTTTGCACTGCAGCGCCCCATCTTTCCACCGCTTGCGCTTGCCAGCACGGCCGTGGCTGCCCCTTTCATCACGGCGCGTTCGACTGACTTCGTCCGCAATCGGCACTTCCATCTGCCGTCCGCGCCGGAGGTTCCTCTGCGCCGCCGACTTAAAACATGTGTGTGTGTGTGTGTGTGTGTGCGGTGCCCCCCTGCTGGCCCCGGATTCCTCACGCTGCCCCGGCTCTCCATCCTGCTCGGCTGCCGTTGCCGCCCTCCTGCTGCGCCTCGCGTGCTACCTCGGCGCGTCACTGTCGCAATGCTTCTTCCCGTCCTCGTTCCCTCTTCCCCCCTTTCCCCGTCTTCTCCCGCTCCCTTCTCCCCTCTCCCCTCGCGACTGCCCCCTCGCGAGTGCTGCTGCCGATCCCTCGAGGGTAGATCCAGCTTCTCCACGCTGCGTGGGGAGGCACGGCCCGCGCGCTCCCGCCTCACTTGACCTGCACCGCGCCGCCGCGCGCGTGGCCGCGACGCCAGAAACGCGTATGTGTCTGCGTATGTCCGTCTCGTGCGCGCGCTCGCTGCATCACGACTTTCTCCGCCCTGTCGCCGCGAGCAGGGCCGCGACGCCAAAAAGTGTGTGCCCGTCTCATCCCTGCCTCTGTTCTTCCCATGACTCTCGTTTGCCTACCTCCTCGTCTCGCCCCGCCCCTGCGGGTCGTCACTGCGCCTCATCCTTCTTGCCTGCACTGCGCACTGCTCCAGCCTTCGTCTCCCCGCTCTCCCCGCCTCCCCCCCCAGCTCCCCTCGCGTCTGCCCCCGCTCCCCTCCCCCCCTCGCGAGTGATGCTGTCGACCCCACTTTTGGTGTATCCACTATCTCCACTGTGCGTCATCCGGGCCAGCCGCGCGCGTCTCTTCGCCCGACTTCCTACGCCACGCCGCTGCGCACGTGGCCGCGCGCCAGAAAATGTGTGTGCGTGCGTGCGTGCGTGCGTGCGTGCGTGCGTGCGTGCGTGCGTGCGTGCGGCGTGCGTGCGTGTGTGCGTGTGTTGTGTGTGTGTGTGTGTGTGTGTGTGTGTGTGTTGTGTGTGTGTGTGTGTGTGCGTGTGTGTGTGTGTGTGTGTGTGTGTGTGTGTGTGTGTGTGTGTGTGTGTGTGTGTCTGTGTGTGTGTCTGTGTGTGTCTGTGTGTGTGTGTGTGTTTCTGTGTGTGCGTGTGTGCGTGTGTGTGTGTGTGTGTGTGTGTGTGTGTGTGTGTTTGTGTGTGTGTGTGTGTGTGTGTGTGTGTGTGTGTGTGTGTGTGCGTGCGGGCGTGCGTGCGTGCGTGCGTGCGTGCGTGCGTGCGTGTGCGTCGTGCGTGCGTGCGTGCGTGTGTGTGTGTGTGTGTGTGTGTGTGTGTGTGTGTGTGTGTGTGTGTGTGTGTGTGCGTGCGTGCGTGCGTGTGTGTGTGTGTGTGTGTGTGTGTGTGTGTCGCCACCTCCTTGCTGGTGGCGCTCTTTGGTTTACGCTGTGTCACCCCTGCCTCTTGTCCTGCTTTCAGGATCCTCATCCTGCCTCTTGCCTCGCCCCCG
>CAUYUJ010018302.1:0-12500 GCA_963575745.1 Prorocentrum cordatum | reverse complement strand
CCGTGGCGGGGGCCACGCTGCGGCCTCGGCCGCCCTCTCGGGGGCTTCAACCCCGAGGGCCCAGGAGGCCCCAGGAGGCCCCAACAGGCGCCCCAGAGGCCTCCACGAGGCCCCCAGGAGACCCCCCAAAGGCCCCAAGAAGCTCTCCGAGGCACCCAAGACGCTGTAAGAGGCGCTCGGGACCGCCAAGAGGCACCCAAAACGCTCCAAGAGGCCTCCACTGGGGGAGCCTTCCTCTGTGTGCTGCCCACTTCCATGATCGTGGCACTTCCTCTGGGCATCGTTTCTGGATGGGCTGGTGGGGTTACTTTTTTTTGATCTGCGGCCCAAAGGACGGCTCCAGAGGGCGGGTCAATCAGGTCGTCTGGGGCACAGAGCGAGATAATTTGCGAATCCAGCCGTCACTGTCGACAGCCGACCGCGCCTGCAAGCATGCTCGCAGTTGCACATGCACAGAACAAAATGAACTAAATTCAAGGAGACGCATCTTAGCGTCGACTGGTGGGTGAAGAGTGCGAGGAGTCGCCGAAACGGCGCCAGCTCAACACGACGAGGGGGAGGAGGAGAGAACGAAAAGAGCAGGAGGCGACGAGGGGAGGGGAAAGGACGGACGCCTCACTCACAGAGCACCTGAAGCGCTCGAAAACGGTGCGTCGGACCATGACTGGCGTTGGCGGCCTAGTCGTGCAAGACCGCTGGTGGGGTTACGCGAAGCGTCTACAATTTCAAAACGAATGTGCGCGGCGCTACGGCGAGAACCACATTTTGAAAACGCCCCGCCCTCAATCCGTGAAGCTCTTGCAACATTTTAAAACGAATGTGCGCGGCGCCAAGGCTAGAACCACATTTTGAAAACGACCCGCCCTCAATCCGTGAACCTGTCAATTTTTAAAGCTCATGTGAGCGGCGCAGGCGAGAGCCACATTTTGAAAACCGCCCGCCCTCAATCCGTGAAGCTCCTACACATTTTTAAAACGAATGTGCGCGGCGCTCAGGCGAGAGCCACATTTTGAAAACCACCCGCCCTCCATCTGTGAAGCTGTTGTCGCTTTCTAAGCTTCAGAATCGTAATTGGTGGGGAAGTCTCAAGCGAAACGCCCGGCCCGCCCTAAAAACTGGCCTCGGAGTGCGACAGGGAGGAGTTATCTACAAGGAAAAAAATATTGGAGGACGAGGAGGGTTCAGAAGGCCTCCTGCCAACTAGCTAGCAGTCTGTGCTTAAAGAGGGCCCCGCTCGGGAAGACGTAGCCACCGGATCGCAGAGTGAAGATAAGCATCGTGACCCTTCTCCGTCGGACCCCTTTCGTGCTGTGCGGCACGTGAGGGATCTCGAAGACAGGCGCATCATCATTGATTCGTGCAGTCTTTGTTGTGCACTTTCCCAGGAGAAGGGACTTCTCAAACCTTCTGAGGGCTTCTCAGCAGGCCAGAGGGCTTCTGAGAGGCCCCGCCGCCTTCTGAGAGGGCCCTCCCTCTCTCACTTCCCCCCTGGGCGCGCCGCCGAGAAATGGACCCTGGGGGGACCCCCTCTCGGGGCCCGAGTACAGCGGGTCGGATGATCGCGCCGCATCGCGGATGCATCGGCGATGTCGGCGATGCATCGGCGACGTAGGTGAAGCAAAACGGGCCGCGCATCGAGCCGCATCGCCGACTCATCGGCGATGCGGCGCGATCCCCCGACCTCATCTACAGCCGAGGATATCGTCAAGAAGCGAATCTCTTCACAAGAAACCCAACCCTGTGACCCCATGGCGTCCATTGAACGTCGGCGTGGGAACGACACGTTCTCCATTGCAACACCATCGAAACCCAAGAAACCCAGGGCACCCTGTAGGCAAGCAAGGTGTTTCTTGGCATGGGTCTCCACCGTAAGAAGCCTGGGTCAGCTTTCGACCAACATCTTGAACAACCGCTGGGGCCAGCCTCGCGCGCGCGCTGCCCCGTGAAGCTGCGGGGGGCTGAGAAATGGGGCCAGGCTGCAGTAGGGGCTCGACCGCAAAAAGGCTTCCACAAGAGACGCGACCCTGAGACCCCAGGATGTCCGTCGATTTTTGGTGCGGGGGCGTCACGATTTCCATCGCAAAGCCATCGAAGCCCAAGAAGCCCAGGGCACCCTGGAGGCAAGCAGGGCGTTTCTTGGCATGGGCCCCCACTGTAAGCGAGGCCGCCGGAGAGCTGCTGGGCCAGGGCGAATCGGTGGCAGGCTTCTCGAGGATCGGCGCAGCTGCAGTCGGATCCCACTTGGGAGACCCAGGGTGAAGGGGCCCAGGGACCCACAACTAAATACATACAAATCCCAGGGTTCCCAATCTTTTCCCATATTTTCTGGAGCGTCGTCTTCCCCCCCACTTCGCATGTTTTCCCATATCTTCCTTGGAGGCACCGATTAATTGTGTCTGTGTGTGTTCCCCTCTTGATAGAGGGGAGGGGGGATGAGGGGGACCCTGGGGAGGAGCGAAGGAGACCGTCGTCGTCGTCTTCGATCGCTGTCGATCGTCGATCCCCATCATTGGCGGCGCTCGCAAGGGGGGATGGGGTCTTAGAAGGACCCTGCTTCTTAGAAGGCGCCGGCCCTACGTCTGCAGACACGGCCCGCGCTCTCTAAGAAGCAGGGGCGCTTCTAAGCAGCCTTCCCCCCTTACCCCCACCCCAGCGTGCGGGGCGCCCTGACTCTTCCAAGGCGCGGGCCCCCGAAGCCCCGACCCTCTCCCCGGGCCGGCCCCTCGTGCCGAACCGTCTTCGGACGGTCCCGGGGCCCGCGGAGGGCCCTCCGAGGCCGCAAGAACGACGAGAGCCTCCCCGTCATGACTTTTTTCTCGCGGCGAGAGCACGTCAGGGAGGAGGAGGAGGACGAGGGGGAGGAGGAGGAGGAGGAGGGGGAGGAGGGAGGGGAAGGAGGAGGAGGAGGAGAGGAGGAGGAAAGAGGAGGAGGAGGAGGAGGAGGAGGCGGAGGAGGAGGAGAGGAGGAGGAGGAGGAGGAGGAGGAGGAGGGAGGAGGAGGAGGAGGAGGAGGAGGAGGAGAGGAGAGGAGGAAGGAGGAGGAGGAGGCAGGAGGAGGAGGAGGATGAGGATGAGATGAGGATGAGGAGGATGAGGAGGAGGAGGAGGAAGGAGGAAGAAAAGGAGGAGGAGGAGGCGGAGGAGGAAGAGGACGACGACGACGAGGACGACATGGAGGTTGACGCGCACGACAAGGACGAGGCCCTTCCCCCCCCGCCGTCTGCGTGCGGCCGACGTCGCCTTTCCGCCCGCGCGCAGCGCCCCACGCCCGCGTGTCCCTGCAGGCGGAGCGCGGGTGGCGCTCGGCCGGGCCGCGCGGGGGCGGTCCCTCGCGCAGGGCGCGCGGCCGCGGGGGGGGGGGCCTCGCCCGCGGCGGGGCGGGCGCCCCGCCGCGGCCTACCGGCTGCTCGACCGGAAGGACGCCGACGCGGGCCGCTCGGCCGAGGAGCGCCCGCGCGAGCGCAGAGGGCCAGCTGTCGCGCCTCCGGGACCGGGGGGGTGGTGGAAAGGGAGGTGGGGGCGGGGGGCGGGGGGGCTCGGAGAGGGCGTGTGGGGGTGGGGGTGGGCAGTTATGCGAAGCAGGAGGAGCTCAGCCATTGTGGGCCCCGGGCGGTGTGTTCTCGCATACGATGTGTGGGGGAGACAGGGAAGTGTGTGGGGGGAGAGGGGGCTCGGAGAGGATGTGGATAAGAATTCGCCGGCCCAACGGGCCAGAGGCGTGCGAAGATCTCCGGTAATAGATTAACAGTATTTCCAGTTCGCGCGCGCGGGGCCGCCTCTGGGAGTCCCCGGACGAAAAGTACCCCAGCAGGTCCCCGGGGGTCGGATCAGAGATGGTTTTCCTCCTGGGCGCGGCTTTCAGAATCCGCAGGGCGCTCCAAGTCAAGACGGTCCAAGAGGGCTCCGAGTCGTCGAGCGATCCGTCCGAGACACCCACCATGGGTTTTTGATGAATCTTGGCGTTCTCGCCTTCTCAGCTTCCCGACGCTCTAAGACGGTCCAAGAGGCCCCCAAGACCGCCCGAGAGGCCCCCAAGAGGGCCCCAAGACGGTCCAAGGGGGCCCCAAAACGGCACCAGTGGCGCCCAAGATCGCCCCCCAAAACCCTTGAGACGGCCCCTAGAAGGGCCCAAGAGAGGAAACGCGAACCACCAATTCGAGCCTTCTGCGCCAAGAGGCCCCCAGGAAGCCCCAAGAGGCCCCCTAAGAGAGTCCACGAGGCCCCTAAGAGGCCCAAAAAGAGGCTTCAAGAGGACCCCAAACATTCCCAAGAGTCCACGAACGCGCAGGCAAACGCCTGCGATGGCACAATACGGGCCGGCGGAATGAACGAAGCGATTAAAGAAGAGGAATGCGATCAATAATAAAAACGAGAACAACAAGATAATGTCAAACATACTCACAATAATATGAGTAATGCCAAGAAGGAGGGCGAGAACGAGGAGGGGTCGGAGGCGGGGGGAGCTGGGCAGGAGGCACGGGATGTGGAGCAACAGCAAGAGGGTGAGGAACAAGAGGATCAGGACTGGCAGCAGCACGAGAAACGGGACGAGGAGGGCAGAGAAGGATGTTGGGAGGGAGAGACGCTGATGGTAAGTGAGGTAGAAGATGGCAGAGGAGCGACCGTACCCATGTCATGCACGGAGCAAAAACCAAGCGGACTGGATGGGAACTGGGCTCTGGTGAGGATGCCGACGCCGAAACCTGAACCACACGCGCCACCGAAACTAGTAAGATCGACAAGCAGAGTCCCCCAACGCACGGATGCCACCGACTTGGCCCCCCCCACACCCGAAGTGGCCGCTCAGTTTTGGGGTGGGGACCCAGCCCTGTCTCACCTGCTCCACATGTGTGGCCCCCCCCCAGGCAGCATATGTCACTCGTGAGGCTCCTTCAATCCAAACAAGGGGGTAGGATGAGAGCGAGGTTGGGGAGGAGGAGTGGCAGGAGGAGAGGAGAAGGAGGAGGAGGAGAAGGAGGAGGAGGAGGATGAGGAGGAGGAGGAAGAGGAGGAGGAGGATGAGGAGGAGGAGGATGAGGAAGAAGAGGGCCCAGCGTAGAGGAGCCTAGCATGATCAAACCTCAACTACCTCGACGAGGATGCATGCGACACAGGGGGTCAGACGAAAGGACGAAGAGATGACGATGATGATGATGATGGTGATGATGGTGGTGATGATGATGTTCATGCTGATGCTGATGATGAGGAGAAGATGAGCATGATGCTGATAACGACGATAATGAGGATCACGATGCTGCTGATGATCATGATGATACGGATGGTGCTGATGATGACGATGACGACGATGATGATGATGACGACGATGATGATACTGATGATGATAGTGACGCTAATGATGATGATGATGATGCTGATGATGATGATGATGATGATGATGATGATGACGGCGACGAGAAGATGATGGTGACGCTAATGATGATGGTGATGATGATAATCAGGATGAGGACGATGAGGACGACGACGACGATGATAATGATGATACTGATGAGGATGCTGCTGCGGCTGATGATGATGAGGATGCTGATCATGATGACGATACTGATGATGCTTATGATGATGCTGTTGCTGCTGCTGATGATGATGCAGACTACGATTTTGACAATGATGAGACTGGTGATGATGCCAATGGTGATGCTGCTGCTGATGATGGTGATGAGGATGACGATGATGATGATACCGATGATGCTGAGGAGAAGGGTACTGACTGTGCTGACATTTATGATGCAGATGATGATGCTGCTGATGATGCTGATGCTGACAGTGATGATGCTGATGATGATGACGATGATGATGCTGAGGGTGCTGATGATGATTATGATGCTGCTGTTGTTGAGGATGGTGATGCTGATGCTGATGATGCTGACGTTGATGATACAGTTGATGCTGATGCTGATTATGCTGATGTTGATGCTGATGACGATAGTGGTGGTGATGATGAGCATGCTGATGCTGATGCTGGTGCTGTTGTTGAGGATGGTGGTGATGATACTGCTGATGCTGATCATGATGCTGCTGATACTGCTGCTGCTGATGATGCTGATGATGATGATGGTGATCATGATTATGATCAGGGTCATGATCGTGATGATGATGATGATGCTGATGATAACGCTGCTGCTGCTGCTGATGCTGCTTCTGATGATGATGCTGCTGCTGCTGCTGATGATGATGATGATGATGATGATGATGATGATGATGATGATGATGATGATGATGGCCGGGCGGAGGAGGAGGAGGAGGAGGAGGAGGAGGACGAGGAGGAAGACGAGGAGGAGGAGGAGGAGGCGGAAGAGGAGGCGGACGACGAGGAGGAGGTGGAGGAGGAGGAGGAGGACGAGGAGGAGAAGCAGGAGGGAGAGACGACGGAGGAGGAGGTGGAGGAGGAGGAGCAAGAGGAAGGCGGACCAGAGCAACCCGAGATGTGCAAACGATGCTGCAAAGCACACTCGCGTCCCAATGTCCCTCCTCACTCTTCACTCCACGGAGCCCCCCCCTGAAGGAGGGAGGAGGGAGGACCAGGAGATCCGACGCAACGAAACAAGGCAACGTCGCGCGAAATCGCTGCCAGAGCCCTGGACCTTATCTTTCTGCGGCAATTGTCGAGCCTGGTCGATCTGTGATGGCTTCGGGGCTCGGAGCTGGGCTATCACTTTTTTTATTCGGCGGCGCTGGCGGACGCGGGCGCCAGGAGCCAGGCGCGAAGCGCAAGGAAACTAGGCCAACACGCCTGGTGTGGAAACATGGCAGCGCACGGATCTCAGGGGAGGAGGGAGGCAGGAGGAAGAGGAGAGAGGAGGAAGGAGAGGAGGGGAGGAGAGAGGGGAGAGGGGAGGAAGAGGAGAGAGGAGGAAGGAGAGGAGAGGAGAGAAAAGGAGAGAGGAGAGAGGACAGAGGAGGAGAGAGGAAGAGGAGTGAGGAGGCACAGGAGATAGGAGTAGGGGGATGGAGGGAGGAGAGGAGGAAGGAAGGAGGGGGGGGGGCAGAACTCGACTGGCGGGGGCAGCGGTGGCCCCCCCACGCTCAAGAGCCCGCGCAAGACGTACGCGCCCAGCCGTGTACACGAACGCGGCCTCACTGTCCGCGAGGCCAGCCTCGTGCCGCGACCACTCGGCCAGTGCGTGCTCTCGGAGCCCACGGCAATGAATGCACACGTACGTCTTTTTCCTTAAGCTCCCGACGATGATGATGCTGATGATGACGATGGTGATGGTGATGGTGATGGTGATGATGATGATGCTGGTGATGATGATGATGATGATGATGATGATGATGCTGATGATGAGGATGAGGATGAGGATGATGCTGCTGCTGATGATGTTTATGATGATGATGATGATGATGATGATGATGATGATGATGATGATGATGATGATGATGATGATGATGATGATGATGATGATGATGATAATGATGATGATGACGAGGAGGAGGAGGAGGAGGAGGAGGGAGTGAAGGAGCGAGGAGGAGGAGGAGGAGGAGGAGGAGGAGGAGGATGGAGGGAGAGGAAGAGGAGAGGAGGGAGGAGAGAGGAGGAGGAAGGAGGAGGGAGGAAAGGAGGAGGAGGAGGGGAGGAGGAAGGGGGAAAGGAGGGAAGGAGGGGGGGGAGGGGAGGGGAGGGGCGAGAGGGAGGGAGGGGAAGGGAGAGAGGGGAGGAGGGCGCGGAGCTCGACGGGTGGCGCGGCGGCCGCGGCCGCCTGGCTGCTGTTCGCCGCCGCCGCCGCGCGCTGCCTCTCGCCGCCCCAGCGCCCGCGGGCAGCCCGTCGTCCCATCTTGAGGCGGACCAGGGCCTGGGAGGGCGCCGCGAGGGCAGCCCCCCCAGCCTCGTCCCGGCCTCCCCAGTTCGTCCCTCGGGGAGCGCCCCCCTGGGAGGCGCTTTCCGCCCTCCCCCCTCCTCCCTTTCCTCCTCATCCTTCTCCCCTCTGCTCCCCTCCTCCTCCGACCGCCTCCTCCCCTCTCCTCCCCCCTGCTCCCCTCCTCCTCCTCCGCCTCCTCCTCCTCCCTCCCTCCACCTCCCTCTTCCTCCTTCCTCCTCCTCCTCCTCCTCCTCCTTCCTCCTCCCTCTCTCTGCTCCTTCCTCCTTCTGCTCTCCTCTCCCCCCCCCTCCCACTCTTCTCCGCCGAACCGCTGCTGCGCAGGAGGAGCGAGGCGCTCGGGAGCACACGATTCCCACCACTGCAGCACGACAGCCAGCGCGTGCACTCCCGACAGGAGCCCTCGCACAATGCACGGGCCGCCTACCACTTCCCTCCCGTCGGGTGCTCCTCTGCATGGCTCCGCGTAGTCCGCTCTCCTGGAGGGGGGACAGGAAGGTTGCAGGGCCACGAGAGGGGGGATGGGCGGTGAGAGGAGGCAGAGGGTGTTCCTCTGCACGAGTCCGATCGATGACATGTTGCCACTCTGGATGCTGCGCGACCTAGGGCAAAGACGCGAGTGGGCGAATGCTGCAAAGGAGAGCAGCACAGGCAATGAAGTACAGTCAGAGACCTACAACAACATCAACAACAAAAGCAATAGCAACAACAGCAACACCAACAACAGCAACACCAACAACACAAACAGCAACAACTACAACACCACCACCAACAACAACAGCAACAACAACACCACCACCGCCAACAGCAACACCAACAATAACAACACCAACACCAACACCAACACCGACACCAACACCAACACCGTCACCGTCACCGTCACCGTCACCGTCACCGTCACCGTCACCAACACCACCAACACCACCACCACCACCACCACCACCACCACCACCACCACCACCACCACCACCACCACCACCAACAACAACAACAACAACAACAGCAACTACTCCAGACGCAACGCGACGCGCTGCTTGAGCCACATTCCAGCTGACATCTGTGCTGCTGGTGCTGCAGATACGGCCGTTTCTGCTGACGCTGCTGGTGTTGCTGCTGGGGGCGACGCTGCTGTAGCTGGTCCTAGTGCTGGTGCTACGATACGTTCGTGCGGCGTCCGCGCGCCAAGGTTTTCCACACCGCGTCGATCGTTCAACCTTGAATCGGTCGCGGCCCCGAGCGTTCAAGGTTGAATTCCATCGGGTCCTGGGCGTCACCGTGCCCCTCAATGCTTCCGCGTCGCTCCATCATGCGGAATTCAACCTGGAACGCCTTCGCTGGCGTCGCCGGCACGCAATCGCCGCACGAACCTACCGTGCTGAAAATGGAGCTGGTGACGTGGCCGTGACGGCGCTGCGGGGACCCGGAACGCTATTTGAGAGCCTCTGTGGCCCCCCCCAGCGGCCCGCAGACCCCCCAACGCGGACCCAGAAGCCTCAACAGGCCCTCCAAGAGGCCTCCGATACATCTCTGGGGCGCCCTCGAGATGTCCCTGACAGGCCTCGAGCTCCTGAAGGCGCAACGTGAGAGCCATGCAACGCTACAGCCATGGCGTCCCGCCGCGCCGTGGGGCCCTGGAGCTCGGACCGGCCGTGGGTCCAGGCGTAGCACGAGCAATCCACGCCCGGACGGCGACGCCAGAGACAGCACACAGAACGGGTGTCTGGGTCAGCTCGCCGGCGCCAGATCAGAACTGTCGTGCGAGTGTTGAGAACAACACATACTACCACGGCACAGTGCGGCACTGCAGTGATCGTGCATCCCCCCCCCTCTCAGCCCTCGCCTTCGAGCCGGCACCACCCTGCCGCTGACCTGCCGAGCCTCCGCCCTCTTCGACACACGATTGACCCAAGAGGGCCCCGCAGGGCCCCAACATGGGCCAAGAGGTCCCCAGGAGCGCCCCAGAACGGCCCCGCCCAAGTGGGCCCCGAGAGCAGCCCAAGGCCCGATGGGGTCCTGTGGGTCCCAAGACAACCCGGGGAGCCCCGAGGAAGCCTCCGGGGGGCACAACACTGGACAGGAGTTGAAGCTTTCAGTGCGCCTGTCTTGCTACCCTGGATGGCCCAACATTGCCTCCTCCCTGCCGCCCAGGAAGCTTCCTCACCAGAGGGCCTGAAGATGCCCCGCGAGTCGCTCAAGACCGCCCCCTAACACGGCGCCCGAGACCCCGCACGACCAGAAGAACCCTCTCGGGTCGGGCGAATGGGGGGATAGCGAAGGGGGGGTTTGAGAACCAGCTCGCGTGGCTGATTTTCCCGGCGCCTCCCGGCGCCAGAGGCGGCTATGTATCGAGGAATGGGCCCGGCGGCGGGGCCGAAACCAGCTGCGTGCAGCAGGTTTCGTAACCCCCCCCTTCCCAATCCCCCCCTTTCGCCCGGCCCGACCCTCTGGCCCCAGACGGCCTCGCGACCCCCTGAGAGGCCCAGCGCGCCGCCGAGAGGCCCGCGAGAGGCCCCGAGGCGCCCCCATGAGCTCTCCACGCTGCAGCGCCGGACCCGCCCGCTCGGGCTACCTCGGTCTGGACGTGGGCCCGCAGGGCGCGAGAAGTTCACCCCCCGGCTGCTTAGGAGGAGGACGAAGAGGACGAAGAGGAGGAGGAGGAGGAGGAGGAGGAGGAGGAGGAGGAGGAGGAGGAGGAGGAGGAGGAGGAGGAGGAGGAGGAGGAGGAGGAGGAGGAGGAGGAGGAGGAGTGTAATAATAAGCGGCGTGGAGGCGCGCAGAGTTCTCGACTTCAGCTGTCTTCTCGCGGGGGCGGCGGCACAGCAGCCTAAATGTAACGTGGAAGGAAACTGCTAACCAGTTTCACGATGCGGAAAACGAGACGAAGCTGAAACACTACACGGATTTTAAACTCGGCGGCCAGCCGAAGCTGGGAAAGTCCAGGAAGGCACTGGGAGGGGCCAAGGTAGGCCCCACCAGGCCGAACACAGGCCCTGGGGACAACCGCGCTGACTAGTCGAGCGCCCAGGCTGGAAAAAACACAGACGCACACAATATTCGACTGCAAGGAGGGGGGGGGGGAGGCAAGGGCGGCGCCAACAACAGGCGCGGCAGGCATCCACAGGCCTGGATGACCCAGGCGCTCACGAGGGCGTCCCGCCGCACGTCACCGATGTACGGCAGTAGCTAGGTGAGTGGTTGGAGTAGGTGGAGCTATGCGAAGAACGCATGTCCCCGCCGCCTTCACAGGAGCCGAGGCCGAAACCTTCCAGGCAACTGGAGATATTCAACAGACACACCAGACGAGAACTGCACCAGAAGACACTCCATTCCCAATGAATACGATGATGAATGCCAACGCAACTCAAACCAAAGTATATCGTACGCAGGACACACCAGCCCGTAACCATCAGAAGACAGTAGCAGGTTTAGTGGTTGGAGTAAGTGGAGCTATGCGCGAGGCGCATGTCCCCACCGCCTTCACAGAAACCGAGGCCGAGGGCCTGCTAGGCAACTGGAGATACTCATCACAGCGATCAGACATAGACTGCAGTCAGTAGATACTCCATGCAATGAATACGATGATGAATGCAAGAGACATCGAACCAAAGTAGTACGAAGCACAAAGTATCCGCTGTCGCCAACTCTCGTCTCCAAGATCACTCATCTCCTAGAGTGTTCTGAATCATCTCCTCCATGGCCCCAGGGGGGGCAGCTCCGATAGCTCGCTTGGCTCCGATTTGGACGAGGGCGAGGCCCAGCAGGTGGCGTAAACGCGTGCCCGAAGGCAGAGAATGCGCGCCAGAGCCGTCTTGTTGCATCATCGTGCTCAGATCCACGTTGGCGATCGCAATGTGCAACTTCTTCTTGTTCTGGTCGTAGCACTTGGTGAGACGGAAGAGACGTATCTGGGTCCACAGGTCCTCCAGTGCCGCTTTGGCTAGAAACTCCTCGTACCACTTCTTGAGTTCCTCGAAGGTGAGTTGCCCCAGCGCGCTCCCACGCTTCAATAGTGCGTTCACGAACCCATTGAAGAAGGAGGAGGACAAAGAGGAGGAGGAGGAGGACGAGGGGGAGGGGGAGGAGAGGTGCGCTTATCAACTTCGATGTCAACTCATGGGGGCCTACCATACCATCTTGCTGGCTCTTGCGAATCAGCGCTAACAGACGCTAGTCGACGCTAATCGACACTCGTCGACGCTGAGTGGGAGGAGGAGGACGAGGGGGAGGGGGAGGAGAGGTGCGCTTATCAACTTCGATGTCAACTCATGGGGGCCTACCATACCATCTTGCTGGCTCTTGCGAATCAGCGCTAACAGACGCTAGTCGACGCTAATCGACACTCGTCGACGCTGAGTGGGCGCTCTCCCATCGATTGCCAGACGCTAATCGACGCTGATGCGCTCGACAGGCGGAAGTACGAGGGTATGCAAGGCTGCCATGATTTGCTACCCGAAGCCAAGTGAACCGAAGACCACATGCGACCGCCCCACCTGCGCCGCACGCAGTCGGCTCCCCAAGGGGGGGGGGGTGGCAGTGCCGCAGGAATAGCAGCACGAGCACTGTGGGCAAGAAGGGGGAGGAGGAGGGAGAGAGAAGGAGGAGGAGGCTGAGGAGGAGGAGGAGGAGGAGGAGTAGGAGGAGGAGGAGGAGGAGGAGGAGGAGGAGGAG